>OY282644.1:27126226-27553726 GCA_958299015.1 Tetanocera ferruginea
TATTTTTAATATAATTTTTTTATTTTTCGATGTTAATTATGATGTTGATGTTGAATATTTTGTGTATTTTTTACATTTGGTATATTTGGTACAATTTGAATATTTTGCATATTTTTTATATATTGTATATTTTGTATTTTTTGTATATTTTGCATATTTTGTATATTTTGTATATTTTGTATATTTTTTTTGTGTATTTTGTATATTTTGTATATTTTGTATATTTTGTATATTTTGTTTATTTTGTATATTTTGTATATTTTGTATATTTTGTATATTTTTTATATTTTGTATATTTTGTTTATTTTGAATATTTTTTATATTTTGTTTAGTTTGTTTATTTTGTATATTTTGTATATTTTGTATATTTTGTATATTTTGTTGATTTTGTATATTTTGTATATTTTGTTTATTTTGTATATTTTGTATATTTTGTATATTTTGTATATTTTGTATATTTTGTATATTTTGTACATTTTGTATATTTTGTATATTTTGTATATTTTGTATATTTTGTATATTTTGTATATTTTGTATATTTTGTATATTTTGTATATTTTGTATATTTTGTATATATTGTATATTTTGTATATTTTGTATATTTTGTATATTTTGTATATTTTGTATATTTTGTATATTTTGTATATTTTGTATATTTTGTATATTTTGTATATCTATATATATAAAAATGGTGTGAAAAATGTATAGTAATTCATCAATTGAGAACGGCTGGACCGATTTGGCTCAATTTTTTTTCAGTTATTCGTATTTGCCTGGAGAAGGGAATTTCAATTTGAATTTGAATTTGACTTTGACTTTGACTTTGACTTTGACTTTGACTTTGACTTTGACTTTGACTTTTATTTTTATTTTTATTAATTTCTTAATAGCGCCCTTTTCTCTAATTCAACCTTCTTTTCAACACAAACGAGTTTCGGCTAAAGAGTTTTTTACGCAAATTATGCGTAAAGCAAAAATGATTTGCATACTTTCAGGATTTTTCGTAATAATCTTAATGTGCTCAAGTTAATAATAAAGAAATAAATTTAAACAGTTCCCAAATGTAGCACTTTTCTGCTTGAAATTATTTAATACGAGTACACAACCAACGCAACAACTTGCCACAATTTCAGATATAAATTTCTACATGTCTCCATTTTGAAAATCCTTGCTATAAATTTAACCTAAAACCAAATCCTGCACAAATCCCTCATGGCACGAGTACCAAATCTGACAGTAGATTTTCTACTAAGTTATTTTTTTTATTGTTGCTGTTGGTGTTGGTGGTATTATTATTGTTGTTGTTGTTGTTGTTGTTGTTTTGTTGTTGTTGTTGTTGTTACTATTGTACATTTATTTGTTTGCAGCAACTTAAAAACTTTGCTGCTCACGTACGATTTTTACTTGCTAGAATTTATAAATGTTGTGATTCCTCTAAACATCACGTATATTAAAACTGAACAAAACATGTTGCCATATCTTGTGAATGTTTTAAATTGGGGCTTGCTGTCAGTTGTTGTTGTTGTTGTTGTTGTTGTTGTTGTTGTTGTTGTTGTTGTTGTTGTTGTTGTTGGTGTTGTTGTTGTTGTTGTTGTTGTTGTTGGTGGGTACTGCTGGTTGACCTTATTGTTGGTTTGGCGCTGTTTGTTGCCGTTGTCACGGACAACATTTTCAACAACATTCTTTAAAGTTAATTGAACTGTGAAGCTGGGGAAATTAAAAAAAAATTTCAATGACAAAACCACAAAAATATATACAAAATAACACAGAATGCATTGCTTTATTCCCAAGGGAAGCTATTAGAATTGTTTGAAAAAATTCAACATAAATTAAGGCATATCTAGAGAATTAAGTCCCTAAGCTATGCATACGGAAGGCTCCAAGTGAATAACTAAAGCTTATATGAAATTTCAACTAAATTTTTGTTTTGCAAGAAAACAAAGAACGACTAACAAAACAAAAAAAAAAAAAGGAAAAGAAAACCTTTAGTTCGAATACACTAACGACCATTAAAGTATCTTGAATTTACAAAATATCTGAATATTGCTCTTCTTGGCCATTTTTGTCATCTTAGCTTGAAATTTGCGTAACTTAAGAACTCTTCAATTATTATTTTAGCCAACGGCTAAAGTTTGTAGAAAATTTTGCCATTTCAGTCTGTTGCTTCAGTAGCGCTTTTATTACTCTTCACTGTTGCCGAGTAGCAACCATGTTTTACGCAACAATACATAAGTTTTCCATTTTCTGTCCGCCAAAGAATGGAAAAACTCTTAAAATAGAGACATAAAAATATTAGCAACAAAAAAAAAAAATATAACTGACAAAAATTCCAAGCTAACCATAAAATTTTCAGATCTATAAATTTCACTCAAAGACAAACAGTATTTTCAGACTTGCCTCTACTGCCAATGTCTAGAGTTTTTACTACTTTTTGTTCAATTTTTTTATTATTTTTCGTTTAGTTGCTCTTGTGCCACATTTATTCATATCAAATATCTTGAAGATTCCACTTTGACTGGAATATTCCACTTTGTATGCAATACAATGCAATATGGCTGAAAGCAACAAAAAAAAATAAAATAAAAACGAAAATATGCTGCCAGTATCAACAACATATTAAATAATGGCAAAATAAGAAATTTGTTTTATTCATAAAATGGCGGGCGAATAAAAGACGTTCTTCAATATTTTTCTGGCTTTTTATGACATTTTTCATAATTTTCAATATTAAATTGTTATCATCGAATTTAACTTTGGAAATATCATAATTCTGTTCATCAAATTTATTTGGTTCTCTTAATATATTAATCAATATAAACTTTTGAATTAAATTTAGAATGCTGACCCAGTTTTAGTAATTTGATTTGTGGTATGTATGACGAACTTGAACTATTCCCTTTCTGAGATTATGGCTGTACGAATTTTCAGTCCCAGGATTTCTAGAGTAATTTTTTTTAAAACTTTTGAATGCTAACTTATGGGAGAAAAGAATTCCTCTTATAAATTCATCTTATAAAGAAATACACATCTCTTGAGGATATCTAAGAATTAACCTAATATATTGATAATATTGTCAAAGGAATAGAAATACTGCTATCAGAAGCTATTCGTTATCATCGAACAAGAGGAAGTTGGAAGAAAATATTTTGGGTGAGTACGGCGGATGGGGTTAGCAGTTCCCAAAGAATGCACTACATGTTACTGACTGCAATAAATACGGAGCAAAGGCTCTGTTTACTTAGGGATATACTTATTTGCCGCTGAAGTAGTACAGATTTTTTTATAAAATTGTTGATTGGAATCATCGAAACAAATTCTTGTTTTCAAAGTCTCTTATATATATCTTAAAGTTTATCTTAATAGATTTTGGTGAAACTTAACAGAAAAACCAGTGCTTTAAATTTACTTGAAAACATTTCATCAATATATATTTTTCATGAATTGAGCTGAAATGAAATTATAAGTACACTGAGAAGAAAAATACTTTTTAATGAAACAAAAAATTATCAAATAGAAATTTAATGCAAGCACAACTATTTTTGAATTTATATTTAAAATAAAAGTTTGTTTTTAAAACAATTTTTTAAATAAATATTTTAAAATCCTTTTTTTGTTATTGCAAAAAAATAATTAAAGAAAATTATAAAAATTGAAAAGAGTTTATAGTTGAAAATTAAACACGATTGATTTAAATTTTGTTTTAGAGAAACGCAAAAAAAACACGTTAAATTTGTATTTTAAAATTTTTTGTTTAATTTTTAAGTGTGTTTTTTCCTCACTCAAATTGGCTTAAATTTGTAAAATTTTTTAGTTTGACCTTTTAACAAACCATAACCTTCCAAGCGTTGTCAGGTTATCCAATGCTTGGTCTGTCCAACAGAGATGCGGTCTTCCTCGTCTGCGTTGGCCACCGCTGCGTGCCGTAGCCAATATTTTTTTCGCTGGAGCTTCGTCGTTCATTCTCTCGACCTGACCTAGCCAGCGAAGCCGCTCTATTTTAATACGCTTGACTATATCGATGTCGGCATATAGCTCATACAGCTCGTGGTTCCATCGTATTCGGTACTCGCCATTGACGCAGATTGGACCATAGATCTTGCTAAGGATTTTTCTCTCGAACGCTCCCAAAGTCCTTTCATCAGAGCTGCTCAACGTCCAGGTTTGTGATGCGTACAATAGAACAGGCATGATTATTGACTTATAGAGCGTCAGTTTTGTTCGTCGAGAGAGAGCTCTGCTTCTCAATTGCCTACTGAGCCCAAAGAAACAGCTGTTGGCAAGAGTTATCCTTCGTTTAATCTCAATACTGATATCGTTGGAGGAGTGAGAGTCGAGTAGCAAAGGCTTCGGTCGTCCGTTTTGACTGCTGCGGAAATCTAGTCATTTCTTTATTAAGTTATTCATTGCATTTGTTGGGAGAATGATTTAGGTACAGACATGAACTATACTCAATACATGAAATTATAAACAAAAAATATATAATGAATACATTATGCATGTACTCATAACATAAAATTATGTTTTTAACATATGCAATGAGTAAATTATGTATGTACTTATTACATAAAATTATGCATTTAAAATATTTAATGAGTAAATTATGTACTCCAAATATGTAATGGGTAAATTATGTATGTACTGAGTACATGCAAATTGTTCTAACTTACTGTACTCATCGCAAATGTTCTACAAGACTTTATGTAATGAGTCAATAATCTATGTTATACGTACATCAGAACTGTACTCATTAAATAAAATTGTTTAAAACAGTTTGTGATGAGTACAGTGTGAATGTACCCACCACATACATCCATGAATTCACGACACATATTTATGTGTTGAGTGCATAACCGCTTAAAAGCATTATGTAGTCAGTACACTGAGGGAAATATGTGTTAAAATTAAATGAAATTGTGTTCATTTTAAACGAATTTGTTTTTGAAATAGAGCTTGAAACAAATTCATTTAAATTAAACACAACTGTTCTTAAAGTTAAATTTAAAACAAGGGTTTTTGTTTTTAAAACAATGTTTTTAAATAAGAAAACAAATTTAAAACAAAAGTTTTTAAATTTAAAACAAATGTTTTAAAGCATAATTTTTTCGATGCCATTTTTTAATTTTTTCCGAGTTTTTGATGACAGATTCGTAATCAGCGACCCTTGGGACCCTCCAAATACCGAATCTCAACTCCTTTCAATGAAGTTTGCATTTTAAATATTTCAATATTGAAAAACTGAATTAGTTTTTATTATATTTTATGTTCGATATTTTTCAAACTAATGAAAATTCAAAATTCAAAAAATGTCAAAGAAAGTTTCAAAGAAATAATGAATGAAAAAAAATTGAAAGGAGTGTATAGTTGAAATTGAAACACAATTGTTTTAAATTTTGTTTTGTAGAAACGCAAAGGCGTTAAATTTATATTTTAAAAATTTTTGTTTAATTTTAAAGTATGTTTTTTTTCTCAGTGTAGAGATTTCAACATGTACTCAATACATGAAAAATGTAAAATTTTTGCGTGCAGAAAACTATGCCATGAGTACATAAATTTATGTATTGAGTCTATAGGTTTTCCCTCTGTGTGTGGTTTAATATATGTGTGTGATCAAAACTAAGTCACCAGATTATACAAAATGTGAAAGATTTCTATTCAAAAGCATTTTTTCAGCTTAATTAGTATTTAATTGCCATAAATACCGTTTGATTTTGACAAATCTTGGTAAAAAAATTTGTAAAATGGAATTGTGACAACGGTTTTTTAGAAATATGTAAATGGGGCTTCAGTACAAAATTGATGATTTTCGAAAATATATTTTTTAAACGCCGATTTGATACGTATTTTTCACGGTACTCAGTTTTGATTTAACCACTTCAGACGTTATACTAATATACCAACTTACGTAATACCAATAGCTCAATACTTTTCCAATCCGTGAGTAGGTATATTTTTAAAAATTATTTATTAATTATTGTTTAATCATTAGGGGTATTCACACTGACTTGGGTAGTTGGGTACGGGTAGATTGAGTACTTTTAATTACTGCGAGCACCCTTTACTGCAATTGAGTACTTTGTAGAATAACAGCTGATGAGAGGTGATGGACAGCTAGAAAAGTGTTGCCATCATATTATTCATGTCATTTTATGAGCGTAAAATTTTGGCCATTGTACGGGCGTTAAAAAGTTATTTTATATAGGAGTAATTTCTAACGTGAACTTTGCGGCATTCAATAATTTTTATCTAAAAAATTTTAAAATAACACATTTGTCTATTTTATTCACTTATAATTTGCTTACTTTGTTTTAGTTTTTTGTCAATTCAATTATTGCCTACTTTTGAAAAAGGTGGCAACCCATGAAAAAAGGTACTCAATCAATCTACCCTAACAAGTCAGGGGGTCAGCTAGAGTAGATTGGTTGATGGGTACTTGGGTAGAATGGCACTTTTACAAAAACAAAATGTATGGCATTTGCCAATCTACCCAACTATCCAAGGCAGTGTGAATACCCCTATTATTATTCGTTATTTCACAAAACTTTCCTTCTAAAGCAAGAACTAAGTATGTAAAAGAAATAGAAAATAGTTTTGAGAAAAACATTATTAAATTTTGATACATGAAAAAATTTGAGAATGATATATGTAAGGGGTCTCCAAACTTTTAAGCTTAAGGGCCAGATTGAATACTCCATAAAGCTCCAAGGACCAAGATCTAGCTAGCTCATCAGATTAATAACCATTATAATTTTGACAATTGATTTAAATACATCGAGTTTTGAAAACTGCGCATATTTAGATTTCGAGACTACTTAGTCTGTGTATTCATGTATGTGTGTATGACGTCGTATTAGACCGTGGTGCGAGTCTTACTACATTTGTAAATCATTTCGGATATATCATAGCTCGAACACATTGCCGACGGCTAACAACATTACGACATCTGTCAAATTTATATACCCTTTGTATAAGGAGGCATATTAGGTAGAGGTAAGAAAAGATGGTAGGTATAGAAAGTGGATATAACAAAAGTAGTTTTAATCGAAATTTATCATCTTTTTATTAATTGACACGAAATTCAGTATTCCAGTCGGTATTTTTTTTAAAAATTATTATCAAGTTCGAAAATAGGTAAAATCTTATGAAAGCTAGCATTTCCAAAATGACTTTATAAATAACAACTTAACATTGACTTATAAGCTTTGATTTAAAATGCCCACACTTAGTTTGAAATATTGAAAATTTGAATAAAAATCACATCTACCTCCCATACAAAGTGACGTCATCAAAACTTTCACAAATTTGACAATATTTACAATATTATATATATTAACAATAGGGGTATTCACGATGTGGTGTATTTGCCCTTGTATTGTGTATTTTTGATAAATTTGATATTTGAAGTAAAATTACAAAAACAAAATGTACAGTGTTCAAAATACGACCCTGTAGCAAAAATACAATTGCGAAACCCTATTGTATTCTTTGTAAATTTCGTTGTATATTTGATCAACTGATCACAAAAGCTTTTTGACTCAGCGTGGATGAAGGTACTGGCTGGGTTGTATGTTTATTTAATAAAAGTTAATTTAATTCAGTGCGTCGTTTCAATTCTTTTATTTTCTCGTACTGCTAAATGATAAACTTCCCAGACTTTAGTGAAGGTTTGTTCACAATGCGTTGTAAATATGGTAAATTTTGTACAATTTATCAAAAATATACCACATCGTGAATACCCCTAATATATATTACAACAATTACTTGGTATTGTTGAAAATAATGCATGGCACTCATTAGTGTTTTGATATTTTAAACGTACTCTGAGTTTGAATTTTGAAAAAATTGGATGAAAGTTACGCCTATCCCCATAAAAAGTGAAGTCATAAAAATAATAAAACCTAATTAACTCCGAATTTTGAAAGAGGCTGTAGGAGAATTTTAACTTCGGCCAAGACGAACGTGTATGCCTAGATGCCTAGACTTACATGTATTTCTTATTGAGTAAAATTGGATTGACAAAAAAAATATTTCACGTAATAAAATACATATGAAACTTTTACTCCTCCAACTTGGACTCTATATCCTGTTGATTTCGTCATTGAAGCTCCCGTTGCTTTAAAAATATATTTTAAGTCTCGTTTTTCTGATATAAACGGAGTTACAAAGTTACAAATAACATCAAGATATTCCGAAATTAGTTTATCACTGATAGAGAAACCCTTGCTTCAGAACTTCGAATGGAAATAATAGATTTGTTATTTAGCGATGTTTTTTTAAAACTGTCAATATTTGTGAAATTTTATAAGAATCTTAAATTCACACAATTTTGTTAGATGTATGCTGCTTTGCTTGGTTTCTTTTTTAAAAAATTTACCAAAATTAAATACACAAAAACTGTTCACAGTTCCAAGTTAACTGGAAAGTCCATACCATAATTATAATTAATTAAATACTTTACCATAATTTTAATAACTAAATTATATGGATTATTGCATTTTTGGTTGTTATATAAAACATCTCATTATTATCTCGTTATTTATGTGAGGGTCAGTCCGCCGAGATCGACCACAAAATAGCAAATTCGGTCACTCGACAATTTTAAAAAAAATTTATTTTTTTACCATAAATTTCGTTATGTACATATCAGCACCTTAGAACTGCTTTAAAAAAATTTTTTGTTGTATTTACAAAATGGCGGCCATGTTTGTCATGCAACCACGAGCGATTTTCGTATCTTATAGAGTTTGCGGTAATGATCATATCTCAGCTCCTATTAAACATACATTTAAAAATGAAAAAACTAAATATTAATTATAGCTTAAGCTATTATCTTGCATATCAGAAAAATTCATTGGGATGTAACTTAATTTTAAATAAAAAATTAAAGTTACCAAAAAAAAATCGTAATTTTTGGTAAATTTGAAAAAAAAAATTTTAATACAAAGAAGCTTGTGGCAGACCTATTTTTTTGGTATTAAATACGTCTTAGTAAGAACTGAAAATATACATTTCTTAAAGTTTCATAAAAAATCTCAAATTTGCCCCAACTTTGGGGTCAAGTATCTCCAATGGGCACGGGTGAAAAACTTTAAATTAATTCTAAATAAACTACGTATTAAGAGAATTCTGATGATATAAGAATGAAAGTGGTTTTTATGGTTCATTAAAAAGATATATCATTTTTAAATTCAAGTATTTTATTACATGAGGTATGAGTATTAAGGTGGGTCAACCCATATGGGGAAAAAGGTTTGCATTTCTGGCCCATAATATGAAAGCTAATGTTGAGAAGATTTCAGAACAATAACAAGTTTTTTTTTGTGAACCCAAAATCTGCCCCAAATGGTCTTTTTGGAAAAAAAATTTATATTTTCAGTTCTTACTAAGACGTATCTTATACAAAACAAGTAAAGAAAGTCTAAAGTCGGTCAAGGCCGACTATGAAATACCCTTAACCTACTTTTCCAAAAAAAAAAAAATATTATTGAAAATGGGCGTGTCCGTGGTCGGATGAAGCCTATATTTTATATGCATTTAAATGTTGATGAAAAATTTACACATACCAAATTGTATTCCTGTAGCTCACAGTTAAAAAAATATTATTGAAAATGGGCATGTCCGTGGTCGGATGAAGCCAATATTTTATATGCATTTAAATGTTGATGAAAAATGTACACATACCAAATTGTATTCCTGTAGCTCACAGTTAATGCCTTTATTGTGCTTTCGCTATGGGAGGTGGGCGAGTTCATGGACGGATTACTCCCAATTTTTGAACACACCTTAGTTTTGGTATAAAATACATACATACCAAATTTGATCTGTCTTTAACGAACATAATCTTATTTATTCAGTTTTAAACTTTTTGGGTTGTATGGGAGGTAGGCGTGTCCGTGGGCGAATGACGTCCATTTTCCAAAACCATCTTTGTTTTGTCATAAAAAACATACGTGCCAAGTTAAATCTCTTTAGGTTAAACAGAGGCTTATTTACTCCCTTTTCAATTTTTGGGTTGCATGGGAGGTGGGCGTGTCAGTAAGCGAATGACACCCATTTTTCGATGACATTTTTGTGTTAATACAAAACACATACAAATCAAATTTTATTTTTGTAGGTTGATTATGAGCTTAATTATGCAGTTTTCAATTTTTGCGTTGTATGGGAGGTAGGCGTGTCCGTGAGTGGATGATGTCCATTTTTCCAAACCATCTTGTTTTTGTTATAAAAAACATACATGCCAAATTTTATCTCTGTTGGTTACACAGAGGCTTATTTATTGCGTTTTCAATTTGTGGGTTGTATGGGAGGTGGGCGTGTCCGTGAGCGGATGACACCCGTTTTTCGTGTCATTTCCCCCATTTTGTAAATACAACAAAAAAAAATTTTTTAAAGCAGTTCTAAGGTGCTGAAACATAACGAAATTTATGGTAAAAAAAGAAAATTTTTTTAAAATACTCGAGCGACCACTAGTGATCAATCTCTGCGGACTGACCCGTGATTAATGTGTTTGATTTGATTTATTTCTATAAATTAAGGGATGGGTCAGATGCTGGGCACATCAGGAAAGCTGTCGCGTGCCAGATTGGTGATAATCGCGGGGCGGTTTTTGCCCGCGGGCCGTAGTTTGGAGACCCCTGATCTATGTCATTTAAATCATATACGAGAGTCAATTTTTGTAAGAAAGAGAGAGAGAGAGAAAGAGAGAAAAGATTTGCTATTAATTAAATGCAACTTAAAAAAAAAAAATTTATATTTTTGTTTGATTGCTTTGAGTGGAGCATACAATGAAAACATTACTTCAATGGCAGTTTATCGAACTCAAAGTGACACAACAGAAATTATTGCGGTTGTAAAAATCAAGTTGATTAATTTTCATTTCCGTTAAAGGAGTATCAATCAACGGATTCAATTGCGTTTTAATTTTTTTTTGCCAACTACTTAGCGTTAATTGAGTCTCAATTGCGAATTTTTCTAGATTTTGAAATCACTTTGACACAAAAAACCAAAGTTAAAAAATTAGATGCGACATTTGAAGTCACTATTTTATGATGATGGGTTGGTTGTAAAAAGACAACACAGAGCAGTCAAGAATAATGAATTGAATAGTTGACTTAAGTTGCAGCGGAAGGATATGTTTAGGGAAGATGAGTTGGCACACATACTATTGCTCCAAAGTGCTTCACTTGCAATGGCATTTGAAAGCGGGCAAGCCCAGTTACACTAACGCACACGGATGAAGACAGATGGCGCAGCTACGTTACAAAGGAGTGTCATTGAGTGAGCGAGACAGGCGGGCAGGGCAGGCAGAAGGCAGATGGTAGACAAGCAATTCGTAATGATGTTCGAGCAATTGTTGCTGGCGCCGTATCTGTCAGTATAAGCGAAATCGATGACAATGATTGCCAAGCCGGCGGATAGAAAGATGAACGAACAAGTGGACGAGCTGGATCAATGAACGAATGCGTGGGCAGGCGACAGGTTGGCAGTGAGAGACAACGTATATAGCAACGAGCAAGTCAGTCAGACAGTTTCGAAAATTGTTGAAAAATAAAAAAAAGTGAAACAGAAACGTGAGCACATACAGCAAGCAAGGATGTACAAGTACTAGTGCAGACAACAGGACATTCGCAATATTCATTTATCTTCTGTGCAAAACGCAAAGCATGCCACCACGTTGAAGAGCAGGCTCCAAGAACAATCGATGATTGCTGGGAACCAAAACGTAATGCACAAAAATAAAAAGAAATATAAGAAGAAAAAGGAGGGGAAAAAAGAAGAAAAAATGCTCAGCAACAGCGACATATTCTGACTGGTGCTACAAAGGATATTGAATACAGCGAATAAAGCGTTGCTTTATGCAATTTGCTGGCGTTGACGTTGATGCGTGGAGTGGCTGAAGTTGTGATGATTACCTGCTGTGGGTGGGTGGTAACACTGTTTCGCACTGTCTGTTTGACTGTTTATCTCTTTGCTGCTTCTATATTTGCATGCAATATCAATAACAACAGCAACAACAACAATAACAACAAAAACTTTATTCCAACTGCAGCGCAATCAAGTTGTTGAAATTATAGCGAATTCAAATTAAATTTACTTAACTTAACTTGTATTGCTTCACCCGCTCACCCTTTGTAACAGTTTCTTCCATGCGACATTACAACGTATTACAGCATATTGCTGCAGCGTCATCGATTCGAATCCTATCAATTTGCATCGTTTTACAAGGATTTTATTACATTTCATGATATTTTCCTGCATCTACTATATATATAGTATATATATGCAGTGCCGCCAGGCACTGGATCAGCTTTACGCGCTGTTGCTTTGCAACACTTCTTGTTTTAATTTTTTTTTTTTTTTCCAGTGTCCAGTTAAAGGCAGTTAAGAATTCGATTATTGTAATCAAATTCATGCAGCAAAATTGGATAACGTTTAATGACATGGCATGCTCGATTATTATTTAAGTTTTATGTCAACGATTTAAATAATAATGGTCTCAATTCAACCAGATCTCGTTAGCTCGAAATTGACTCAAATAGTTATTGATATTTATCTGAGAAATATAAAATAGGTTTACTGGTAGTTGTATTTTTAATTAGTCAGTTGTGTTGTAGATGGTACTTTTCCTAATTCAATTTGAGTCAATATTTAGAACCTCTGTCTAGGCCCGTTTTATAAAAAAAAAAACATTATTGACCATTTCATTCATTAAAACCATTTTAACCGACCTACTTATGATCAATTTTTTTGGGAGTGTTATCAAATTTTTGTTCAGAATTGATCAAGAACTGGATCTACATCTTTTTGATGTCCGAGAATTATCTGATCTGATCTCCCAGACTCTCCCAGAGAGGTAAGGGCCGCTCAGAAAGATTTTTTCTATTGAAAAAATAAACTGCCTATGCGAGGATTGAACTTGGGTTACCGCCTTCCGTTGGCTTGCACGCCACACACTTGTGTGATCAGCATGCATGATCACGGCCGCCACTCCATAGGTGCGTTTTATAGTTATAGATAATGTAAAGTTTCATCTAAACTAATCTCCTCTATATCAATCAGAAACAAGTATTTATGAAATCATTTAGTTATATCTTGTATTTTTTAAAAATTTACGCCGTTGTCATTAATATTTTTCGAAAATGTAATGAAATATAGTTCTTTCCATTAATTCAGATTCTACAATAGGATTTTTTGTGTGCTCCGCCTAAGTCTTCGTATGAAAAGCTGCTTCTATCAAAGCTTTTGATATCCATCTATATCAGATAATTTTCAACTCTCTGAATTTTATTAAATATTTTTAATTTTCAGAATTTATTGACCATAAATTACTCGTTTTCCAATAAAAAAAGTAAGAATCGATTATATCAATGCACCAAAAATATCAAAAACTTAAAAAAGAAGAAAACCTATGGGTGTAAGTTTAACCATATTATAATTTAAACTGATTTCAAAGCCAGATTTGCTTGAAAGTTGCAATAAAATTAAAATTAAAAATTATCAGATCAGTTGGTTTAAATGTTGAATAAAGCACTTTGTTAACTTTTTCATGGTTATTCATGGCTTTAAATGGATGAATAAATATTGATATTTTTTTTAAATATAATGTTGTAATTCAATTTTGATTTTGCAATAAGACCAAATTTTTTCTGATATGGGGGAGTTCCCCGAGTATTACTGTGTCCTTGGTTTACTAAGATTGGCACAAAATTTTAAGAAAATAATGTTTTTCCAAAAAGTCGATTTTGAGGTTTTCTAAGTCTTTTTTTTTAAGTATTCTAAGCTTTTAGATTAATGAATGTATCTCGCGAACCAGTTGTACGATCTTGACAACTCATAGTCTCCGGACAACCGTAAATTGATGAAGGACGAGAATTTCAAAAATTTGCTTAAACTAATTGCTTGAAATTACTTGAAAAATGTGAACAACTGGGCGCTCTTATGTCCTTGAAAGTACATTTTTTGCATTACCTCAGCATAACTTCAATCGTCAATTGCCATTTGAATCCGACGAGCATAATAAGAGCGTCCACCAGATTTCAGCAAAGTTGAACATTGATACAATGACTAGAAACTTTTAGCTGATCTTGCTTTGCTTGGAATTTGAACGCATCTCTTGTTTTTTTAAGACAATTTTTTCAAAAAAATGTACATTTTCTAATATAAACTATGAAAAAAACTTTTCGCCGCGGCTGGGGATCGAACCCGGGCTCCAAGCATGCTAAGCCACACACTTAACCTGCATGCCATGTTCACCACAAACTGTACCTTCGTGTCTTAAAATAAAGTTTATTCATAAAAAGTAGTACTCCAGAAACTTTGGCAGTGAACTCGTCAGATTCCGGATAAGAAAAATAAGAAAATACTCTGCCATTAGTCGAGTTGCTTTGCTGTGTGTCAACTTCTTACGCACTTTGCATTTCAGTTACCTTTCACTGAACCTTTACTAACTTACTAAGATGCCATTACAACCCGTCATTGGGCCACTGACTTTCTTCAGTTTCTGACACCAAGCGTGATTAGAGGTTCCTCGGTCTCGTCAATCCAACGGAGACATGATCTTTCTATCCGTCCTCAAATCTCAGCATTCGCCCCAAACGGCTTTTACAATGGAGCTTCTTCATCCATATAATAGACATGATTCAGCCAGCGTAGTCGCTTAAAAAAGATAATGTTGTCGTAGACTTTATACAGCTAATGATTCGTTCAAATACGATAGTCGTCGCCAACTCGAACAGGAACAAAGATTTTGCAAAGAACTTTCCTTTCGAGCACCCCAAGAACAGCATCTCTTTGCGATACCACCCATGCCTCAGCGCCATATAGAAGCACAGGTGTGATGAGCGACTTGTAGAGTGTGAGTTCTGCCGATCGAGAGAGGACTCTGGAACCTAATTACTTACTTTACCCGTAGCAATTAGGTTCCAGCACCTATTAACAATGGTTTTTCTTCGCTTAATAGCGGATCGACTTGTCTGAAACCTCTTCAGAGTTTAAGGTTTCAGATAGGTTCTTTCCTACCTTGTCGGAGTTACATGTATTGCTCAATGTCGTCCTGCAGAGTCAAATCAACTTTTCAGGTATACCAAACCCAGACATTGTTGCATAAAGGCAATGCCGAGTCGGGGTATCGAAGGCAGCTTTATAATTAACAAGGGGATGGTGGCAGTCGGTTGGAGTTCAGTGGTTTTATTTCAGAATTTAGCGTTTTGAAAAAAGTTATTTAGTGGACTTTTGCCAGACCAAAAGCCACACTGATAAGGTCCAACCAGTGTTTTGGTATGCGGCTTCAATCTTTCACACAATTCGCTCGAAAGAACCTTGTATGCGATGGGAACAAGACTGATACCTCGGTAGTTGGCGCAGATTGTCGGGTCTCCTTTCTTAAGTATAGGACAAAGCGCACTGAGATTCCAATAATTGCGATGCGCGATCATTTTCGCGCATGGCTGCCGTTACAGCTGAGTGCAGTGTCTTTTTATATGCGGCGTATTTTGCTGCTGTCGCGGTGCAACACTCCTGGTCATACTATTGGTTACAAGGTTGCGGGCGCCGAGAACCAATGACTTCCTCAGCAGCAGTGCACATGGAGTGGCATATATGCGCCTAATGTCCGCCAGTGTCTCCGAGTACAGAGTAAGGTCGGTTGAGCTTAACCGAGAGTTGAGCGGAATAGGCCTCGGTGGTCCGTTGTTATAGCAGCTTATCGACATCAAGCTTTCGTTGCACACCTGTGCGTACATTCTTCGCATTGTACAATCGCATGCGGATCTTGGCTGCGACAAGATAATGGTCGGAGTCAATATTCACCCCCCGAAATGTGCGCATATCCAGTACAATTGTAGCGTTTCTTCCGTCGATCACAGCATGATCAATTTGGTTTCGCGTCTTTTGATCCGGGGACAGCCAGGTTGCCTTTTGGATATCGAGGTGTTCGATAAAGTAGTTTCCATAATCGCGCTTCTCCGCATGTCAGCCATAGTATATAATGCAGTCTGCTCTCTTAGAGCAGCCTTTCCATCGCATCTCTTGGATAGCGTTGATTTCAGCCTTTATTTTTTCGAGTGCTTCCGCCAGTTGGACAGATGCATTTTCCCTATAAAAGGTCCGGACATTCCAGATGCAAATCCGTAAATCATTATCCGTTTTTCGTTTGCAGTGGTCGTCAACGTAGTATGGGTTCATTTCCAAGGCTGTTTTAGTTTTCATTGGGAATTAATAGTGTGGTTGGGACCTAAACCCAACGCACATTCCATTTTTTAGGTCTTGTAGAGACCCCTCAAGCTTAAAGTCTAGAGGAGACATCGCCGCTTAAATTAACCGTAAACGAAACGGGCGTTAGATTGCTGTTTCCAGGAGACACCACTTGAGGTTTTGAGTCGACTTGAGACGATTTCGACATGGATAATGTTAGCCTCGCCAAGTTGAGGCAAACAGACACGTTGCTATGTGAATATCGCCTCCTTATCCCCCGTTGTGCTTTAAGATATTTCCATTTCCAGCTTTGAGTGAACAGGTGGTTGACCCATTGCACTCGAGTCTGGTGTCATACGGCTTTTCTTAAAGACGGTCATTATTTCGTTAAAATTTTTAGGAGATAATTTTCTCACTTGATTGAGGCTCGAATTTGTGAATAACAGTTTGGATATCGGTTTTGGATGTTTTCATCAATTACCAGCTCAAAATCAGCACCAAATCGTTGTTGATGTGGTGGCTGTTCAGTTATTTATCTTAGGCTTTTGGAGTGCCAAATATAAAAATTTTGCCTTTTTACATGTTCAGCTGTACTTTAAAGCCTTTAAGTCAAGAAATTTATAATAATTTATGCAAAGTGAGGATTGTATGAAATAATTACTTATCTTAGACTTTCGAATTTATTGGTTAAATTCACTATAGATGGACGAGAAATTACTTCGTGGTTTTATAAACCAAAGATTTCAGGTGGTGTACCTATTCAGATAAGTCTGCCTTGGTTTGAAACGTTCGACGAACTTTTTTCCATCAACAAATTTTTGAGTCGTGTGTATTGACTAAAGTTTCAATTTTAGTTGAAATAAAATGATGAAGGAATTAATAAAATGTAACGCGTAGGATCAAGCCTGGTCTTAATTGAAATCTGTAACCTCTGGGTTGGCAATCAATTTACTACTGAGGCCACTAAAAACAAGAACAAGAACCGAATTTCATGAGTTGTTTCCGTCAAATTTTTGCCAGTTTTCTAGTGAGTTTTCAGTATTTTAATTCGTTGACTCTGTAAGGAAACCTCAATTTGTCAATTTAGGCATTACATTTCCCTCTGAATCACATGTGCACAGTGAGCCCCGCCGAACCTGAACCCACCTTGCAACAAATAAACAGCACCTGGACAAAAACTCGGCCATACCGCGAACCGCCCCTGTTTATAAACACGCAGCTGTACAACTCACAATTAAACAATAACAAAACATACAGCAAGCCAGTGGCATGATCACAGTAGCACAACAACAAAACAAAAACGAAGTAGCATAAAGCAAAACCAGCAAAACATACAAACAACATGCATTCTATGCATCCACAAGTGGCAATAACAAAATATATAGGAGTCAATACGACTATGACAACAATAACATGCAGGGCAAAAGCTTGCCGCTAGTTTTAGACAAGCGAGATTCAAGGTCGAGATCAGATCAGAAATTTTGTGACACAAACAAGGTCCCGTTATCCTTTTTGGAGATAAAAGGAGTCAGCAAACCAACAGTGGCTCTCTTTTGAAGTCAACACGCAAGCAGCTCACCTGGATGAGTCAAATGAACAAGTGACCAATGAGAAGAAGTGAGCCAGTGAATAAGTGACAATGTACGGCAGCGACCAAGGACAACAAAAAACAGTGTTTTCTTGTCAGCCCGAGTGATTTCATATCAGAAAACATGAAACCGGCCATAAAACATCCTAGTGGTATCACGAAAGCTGTTATTTTTTCTGTCGACCCGAGTGGTTTCATACCAGACGGTCTGCTCTAAAAGCATCAAAGTGCTTCCATTTTTGTTCAAAACAAGCTAGACGATATCTACGACTGAATTTTACATCTGGTTCGAGTGGTTTCATATCGGAAGACCAGCGATAAAACATCCTAGTGGTATCACGAATGCTGTTTTTTTTTCTATCGCCCCAAGTGGTTCCATACCGGATGGCCCATCGTAATTTCAAATACACCGTGGGCAGGCGAACGGACTACGGATTTCGCGGACCCTTCTTTGAAGGACTTCGAGGGAAATCGAGAAGCAGCAGAAAATATTCAATGAAATGTGAACACTAGGAAATATTTTTGTACAAACCCCGGCTATCCGACGAGCTAACCCCGGCTAGAAAGTTCGTTACAACTCTTTGAACTATAATTCCGCTTTGGTTTTGCTGTAGCTGTGCTTGCTAGCTCTTTGATGTAAATGAAATGCAGTAGACACAGATACTACTGATAAGCTAATATAGCGAGCACCGAAACAGCTGATAAATATCAAATAAATTTTGTCTGCATGCTTTCAGGCGAACTTGTCCCTTTTATCTCTAAGCAAAAGCACTGTAATATCAAATATTAACAGTTTGAGCGATTTTAGGTGCGAAGCGTGACACATGCGTTTTATATATTAAGATATTCAGTTTGTTTCTCATATCCATCCTGTTAACTAAAACCCGATTATTGTCTATGAATTTCTAGAATATTTTATCAAGGACATTATTATTCCAAAGGATAAATAATATTTTTTGAATTTAGGCAGAACGCAAGTGAGACTTTTATTGATCACACTTATTATATGATTTAAGTATAGTTTTAGCTTATCTCTTTTTGGCTTGTAAAACCTTCTTCTGAGGAACTCGTTTGTTAAATTGAGCAATAAAAGAGAGCTGATATACTCTGATAAAGCTAAAATTAGCTTAAAAATAATATTTATTTGACCTCTCTACCAACGAAATGTTAACATTTTTTAAAACTAACACCGATCATTAATTATGTTACTGAATAAAGAAAATAAATTGTTAGTTGTTAAGTTTTTATTAATTTATTTAAGACAATTTCGCTAAAAAAAAATTCAAGAAATAATAATAAATTCTTAGAACCCAACCCATTACTTCTAAATTGCTGCTCTTGCACTATCTACAATTGGCGCAGACGGCTATTTTGACGCAAACGCGCGCTTTGACGGTTCGCTCGCTGGTTGCCAGAGTTCACTGGGGTCACATAGACCTGGCGCAGATATGAACCATCAGAGGGCACAAAAATCAAGCGTCCATTTCTTAAATCGGCAAAGCTGCTAAGCGCTTCAATTTCACGCTCGGCCGATGAAGCAAGCTCATTTTCAACGGCTTCTTCAAAGTCGTTATCAGCAGAGCTTATCTCGGGAACGCCGTAGGTATCTGCGGGCAGCTGTTCGCGCTGTGGTGCTCCATAGGTGTTGGCTGGCTGTTGCAACAGTCGGCTTTCCACATCAATCTCCTCAGCCGATAGCTGCTCCTCATTGGCAACACCTGAAGACGGCGCGGACGGTTCAAAGGCAGGAAAATCAGCAAAAGCAGCACCATCAATGTTAGCAACAGCGCCGGAAGTGGCAGAAAAATCTCTGACGGCGTCGAATATGGGGAGTTGAAAGTCACTACTGGGCACTGCAACCACTACAGCAGCCTGGCTATCGTCAGGTGCTCCATAAGTATTGGCTGGGGTACGTGAGTCTACTGTGACACCCAGATCTGGATCCAATTCTGAGTCTGCTTCCACTTTTGAGTCGCCTTCCACTTCTGAGGCTCCTCCTACTTCTGTGTCTTCCTCCACTACTGAGTCTTCTTCCACTTCTGCTTCCAATTCAGTTTCCATCTCCTCTTCCACAGTTGTTGCAAC
Organism: Tetanocera ferruginea; assembly: GCA_958299015.1. Lineage (NCBI taxonomy): Eukaryota > Metazoa > Arthropoda > Insecta > Diptera > Sciomyzidae > Tetanocera > Tetanocera ferruginea. The sequence goes on from OY282644.1 coordinate 27,146,088, forward strand.
TGTTGTATCGTTAATTGTTTCGTTTGAATCAATGCCAACGTCTTCTACATCTGCCTGTGGTGGTGCCACAGTCGTTGTTGTTGTTGCTTTTGTTGGTGCTGGCAATGCTTTTGGCAGCCTCTCGCCGGGCAACTCAAAAGCAATCTTTGGACGGAATCCTGCTGGTGGATATGGTGTCTTTGTCTCGTAGTCGTCCACATCGCTAGCCTGTTGCTGACGTGCCGACTTTGCACCTACACGACGTAGACGTGCCGGTGAGCCCAATACCGCAAGTGCGGCACCAACAACAAGAACTATTAGAATAGTTGATTTCATTTCTCAATATTTTTGGGTTGTTCTGTTCGTCTATTTGAAGTCGAAACTGTTGCTGATGCATGCTAAACAATTGGCTTTTATACCAAAATCACATAAAAATTTAACCTACATTTAATTGAATTCTTAGAGTCAACGTTTTATTAACAAAACAATATCAATCGGCTTAAAAAAAAATTCATAAAAAAAAAAATTAAAAACAAAAATAAAATTGAAACCTCGTTCATTGGGGGAAGGTTGTTGCTTGTATGCAAAAATCTTTAATTGAATCGCCTGAATGTTTCACTGAATTTTGTAGCATTTGACGGTCGCCGATGATTCCATTCAGCGTGTATAACGCATTTATTGTTTATGCGCAAGCGTGACAGCAGGTATGCATGATTTCATTCATTCATTCATGCCATGCCATGCCAGGCCGGGGCGTCATCACTGTTTGTTACATTTAATGCGCTGCACGTAGGAATCATATATATATACATATATATATATATTTTCAACGCACGCATTTATGAATAAAACGATGTTTTATAATTTTATTTTAATTTGATTTTAAATGCAGAAATAAAATAAACGGTCAGCGTTTTTGTATAATCCGGGTGTATGTTGAAGTCATCTGCTGTGACATTGGCAACAATGAAATATGATATTTATATACAAAATTGGCTGGCAACTTATTAAATCGTGCAGGATGATGTGATTTATATGATTCTGTATTGAAATGAGCAACATTTAAATTTCTTAAACATTTAATGTTAACAATATATTCGTTAAACACATTGGCTCGTATGATTTTAAATGAGATCTAACCTTTTTTTCAAGTTTTTGAGCAATTTCTCGGTGTGGTATGCATAAAAAAAGTTGACTTATAAGCTTCAACTCAAATGATGAGATTGATCTCATTGTTAAAAAATTATTCCTCAAAATTTAAAGCTCTTTTTGAGTTCAAGCTCATATTTGTATGATTAAAATGTAACTTCTACTCACTTTCTTGAGATGAAAATCGTAATTTTGTGAGACTGGTAGGCTTTAACTCAGTTTTGAAAAAGAAAGCCATTTATAAGGATGGCTGAATATTTTATGTGCGAAAAACAAAAGATGTACCAACAGCGTTCATCAATTAGTCAAAATGACAACGTAAAACGACTTTATCGGTTTGAAAAAAAAAAATTTAGAATGGCTGGCTGAGTATTTTTGAGGTGATATTAATTAAACCCGAGGGGAGGGATTTATAAAACTAGAGAAAATGCGAAGCTTTTTAAGATATGTTGGTGACCCCGGATTTCAAGTTGGAATCGGACAAGATATTGGACTACACCAAATCACAGTTTCGCGTTCTGCGAAGGCAACAATTGAATTGTATTTCCAAAAAAATTATGTAGACATCGAAAGAGCACAACCAAAATGGGCTGTATCGGCCTTAAAGCATTCTTACATATTGAAATATGCTGATGAAAATTATTCCTTTCTTTTAATTTCAATATGAAAAAATGTTAACGCATACCTTCTCGCAAAAGCCATTGTTAAATTGTATTTTCAAAATTTGCAATTATATAGTCAGAAAAAACACCTATCTTTCTGTTATAAAAATTTCTTTATTTTCGATATTAGAAATTTTCTCTATTTTAACTAAAATTTTCTTCAATTAGAATAAATTTTTACATATTCGAAGATATATTTCTTCACTTGTAGGAAATTAAATTATTTCATGTCTCTAATAACACGGTACAACACTCAAAAAAGCCCAAGGGTTTCTAAACGGTTTATGAAGGTTTTGGATTCGCTGAATCCGAATCTGAAATTAGAATTTTCGGGTCACCCTAGGTTTTCGAGCTACGGGGGAGGCAGAACCCTAATCCCTTACTGTTAATGAAATCAATATGACCGACCACCATTACTTTTTCAAGAGTAACATTTTTTGCCTTGGAACCAATCCCCACCGACCCCTTCGACCCCTCCGTTTGGTGGCTCCCATACAAATTTTATGATTTTTATATAAATTTTATTTAAAAAAAAGCAAATTTTATTCATATAAATATATTGGATAAAAAAAATATTTGCTTCAAACTTTTTTCCATACTCCTATTCAAGAGTGTCACCCTCTTTTTCAAGAATACAAGTTTTGGGTTTAACTTTCGAAATACTTTCGACACACAAAAATGAAACTCTGTGCGAACTTACTATTTATTAATGCCCTTCGACTGGAAAATTTGAGCAATCTTTGTAAAAGGGGCGTGATACCGCCCATGCAATTCACTTTTTTGATATCGAATAGATTTGGAACTATGTATATGTCGTCTAACAATGAAACTCAGTATGCATTAACTTAGTGGCCAGGTTTCATTTATAAAATTGACACGGGTATTGGAAAAGGGGGCGTGGATTCACCCATACATTTGAAATTATTGATTCAGAAAATTATTGTTTCCTGAAAATTTCATTACAATTGGTTTAACGTTTTCGAAGTCTACCTGTAACATACACACTAGGAGTGGGATAGTGATGTATGGGGATCTCTAGTAGAGGGATTAGTACACAGGAACCCTAAATTTTGTTAGGTTCGACAAAAAATGCAGTTGAAAAAAAAAATTCGTGTGGCGTGGGGTAAAGGTGTGCCGTATTGGGGTTTAAGATTGGTGAAATTGGTACCCCTATAGTGGTACAATGTTCGACCGATTCCCAGTAAATATTCTTTCCCAACATTTTTCGGGAACATACCTACCTCCTAAAGGGGCTCCCATACAAAATGTATCTTTTTAGAAAATTGGACACCACCGTTCCCAGGGTGCGCCTAAAGGGTAAAATGTGTGACTGACTCCCATTGATCTTTTCTTTTCAACATTTTAGTCCACCTTAAGGGGCTCCTATACAAATTTTTAATAAAAAAGATTTGTTTTTTGTTTTTTGATCGGCTACATCGCTCCGACCGACGCACAGTGTGAAATATACGGATTCTAGCGGAACTTAATTATAAAAATTATGTTGGTCTTCCCTGGAAAAAATTGTTTTTTTCAGCTCTTAATAATCCAAACCGTTTGTTTTTGCATAATATTGCTATGTATTTGCAATATATATTTTGCCACAAGTGATCAAAGTCAAGGTTTACTATCAAAAAAATCAGATACGGATTTTTTTTTATTTCTTGCAACAATTATGGAATAATCTTGTTTCTAATCCATTGTAATTGTGAAAAAAGGTTATAAGTATTTAGAATCTAAAATATTTACACTTTACGCGTTAATAAGTAGATTATATTTTTTTTTCATTTATTTATACTTTTTCGCTTGTTTCCTTCTCAGGTTAAAAAAAAAAAAAAATATAAGCATGTTTGCACTTTGGACAGAGTTTTAAAATTGTAGACGCGTGTAGACAAGCTCTTTTTTTCATTTCCTGTTTTTTTGAGTATTTTAAAACCAGAACCAAAGGTAATCTCGTGCTTCTTTTTGCCCCTCCGGATATATTTTTTTTAATTTCTTTATTTGAGAAAAATCTTATCAGATAACGATTAAAGTTTATTTAATATACATTAATAATTTTAATATTAAACAATGCAAGTAAAAAACATGAAAAATACAGTGTGTGCTGTAAGCAAAGAATACTTAAATCATTAAAAAATATTTTAAACGCTAAAATTTTTGGGAAGAAAGAAAATTTTTGGTATATTCTTTATTCTCTTATATCATCATTTTATAAGGAAATAAAAAACTGAAAATTTGCATTGCTATAACAAAAAAATTATATTTCCTGTCAAATTAGGTAACAGTGGGTGCAGATCAGTAAGATTTGGAATTAAGTTCCGCTAGAATGCGAAAATTTCACACTGTGCGACGCACATTAACTTATCTTCTCCAAATTTTTTTTCGAGCTTACATCCACCGTAAATAAGAAATAAGAAATTTTTTAATTATAATTATTTGTAAGAAAACTTCAAAATGAAGTTGAATCAAATTAAAATATTATTGTCATGGGATGAACAAAATAAATTGTTCTAGTCCTTTATTGATCTTACTCCTCCTTTGACGGTGTCTTTGATAACGTTTAGATTACGTAATATTCCTTGTAAGGTTTCTAAGGAAATTGGTGTGCAAAATATGCCCTAGATTTTCGAAATACCACCTATTTGGTTCTGGACTCCATCGACAAGCAATATATATAATGTATAGTGAATAAGATTTTACAAGATCGGGAATAATACAAATTTTCTTAATTCTCGATCTTGAAATTGCCATTCCTATTAAAACATTGGTCATAAAAAGCATTGCATTCTGGGAAAAATATAAATTATTCCCGAACTTTATCGAAGAGGTAAAAAAGAAACAGTTTCGCTAGAATCGTAAGTGTAGACGTCGAATTCCGTTTAAGTTGTAACCTCTTCTACACTAAGGGAAAAAGTTATGTAGTCAGTACAGAGACAGCTATGTAAAATCTATGCACTGCAACTTGTATGAGAACGCAACGAGAGCAGTATTTACTGAGTAAAGGGAGCGTGTACTGACTACATATCAATTTATTCACTTTTTAAAATGAATAAAAAATGTATTCAATACATCATATTATGTGTTGAATACATAGCAGACTTCAATAGATACAAGCAACGTGTACTCAATCAACGTGTTATGTAATTTTTTACAAAAACTTTACTCAATACATAAAATATAGACTCAGTACAAATCCCCCTAATACGATTGAAGTGACACATTTATTCAGTACATAACATATGGACTCAGTATACGTTTCTGTTGCACATCGGTACACGATTTTGCTGTTTTATGTCATTCGTTTCTTGATTTTCAATTAAGCAACACCTCTAAATTATGTAGAAAATCAGAGCGTTGTTTATCCACTGTACTCTAGAACAAAAGCGATGATTGGATAAGAATTAAATGGCTGGGTTTCTATAAGTAATTGCCAATTATTTTGTGAAATCTAGTCATTTCTTTATTAAGTTATTTATTGCATGTGTTGAGAGGGTGGTTTATGCACAGACATTATGCATGTACTCATTGCATAAAATGATGTTTTTAACATATGTAATGAGTAAATTATGTATGTACTCATTAAATAAATGCATGCACTAAAAATATGTAATGAGTAAATTATGTATGTACTCATTACATTAAATTGTGCATTTAAAATATGTAATGAGTAAATAATGTATGTACTCATTGCATAAAATTATGTACTCTAAATATGTAATGAGTAAATTATGTATGTACTGAGTCAATAATCTATGTAATACGTACATAAGATCTTTACTCATTACATAAAATTATTTGTAACAGCTTGCGATGAGTACAGTGTGCATGTACTCACCACATACATCCATGAATTCACGACACATATTTATGCGTTGAGTACATAAAATTCTTTATTGACTACATAACCGCTTAAAAGCATTATGTAGTCAATAAAGATTTCAACATGTACTCAATACATGAAAAATGTAAAATTTTTGTGTGCAGAAAACTATGCGATGAGTATATAAATTTATGTATTGAGTCCATAGGTTTTTCCCTCTGTGTACTTTGTCCATTTTGCTCGTATTTTTTACTGTTCTTTCAAAAATTAGCAAATAAATTAATAACACTCAATTATGGACTTCTTATCGAGACCAAAACAAAGAAAAAGTTAAAAGTAAGCATGATAAAATGAGCAAGCAAAAAGAAATAAACAAACTGTAAAATTTTTCAATAATTTCATTAAGGTAGGACATAACATTCGCGGCAGAGAAAACAAAACTTTTTTTAAAAATTCATAACTCAGTCAAAAACTGAAAAAAAAAAAAGAAAAAAATTAAAAAAAAAAATAAACATTTTACTCCAACATGGTTTTATAGAGTTCCAAACTGGCGGCAGAGAAAAAAACGGGGCCTGGCAGTCGCGCTGGGAGTCGCAAAAATTGTCCGATCTGGAAAGAAAATGACTTTTTAAAATCTTAATAAAATAGGTTATTGTATGACAGGAGCTTTTTTAAAATTTTTTTTTTCAATTTTTGGTGATGTTCCAAATTTGAAAGTGTGTTTTTTCGAAAAAAATATTGATTTAAAGATTTCAAATCAAGTTTAAAAAAAAACAAAAAAAAAAAATTCGTCAAAAAATGAAATGAAAAAAAATAAACCGCACCAGTACGAAAAACATGCTTTCGAGATAAACGCGTTCAAAGTTTGTGAACTAAGAAAAATGCAAGGAAAAATAAAAATGCGCTCTCACTAATCCGGCTGTAAATTTTGAACCCTTAAGATTTTCATGAAGTTTTTTTTCTTAGTATCTTAAGAATATTTACTAAAAAACAAAATTATAAAAAAAAGTTAAGTTAAAAATATAAGTTAAAAATATAAAAATAAAATATAATTAAGTGAAATATATTTTTTAATTGTATTTTAAGAAAATTGGAATGATTTTCAATTTTGAAATTAGTTAGTCATAATTTGCTTACTTATATGAGCATGACATCATATATACAGTATTGTTCGTAAACTAATTAGTTTTAGCAACCGTTTCATGGTATAAATTCAAAGTCTCATGATAGTTTTGTTTACAAAGTTTTTAAACTTCAATTATTTTTTTATTATTTTATTAAAAGTAAGGTTTATAAGGAAAATAAAAACAATTAATTTTCAATAGTACTAAGGAAAAAATATTTACAAAAAAACTTAAAACTCTATATTCAGCTGTTCGTAATATAAGCAACTTTTTAATATTTGGTGTAATATCCCTTGTTTTTTATAACTTCTCGACATCGTTTTGGTATAGACTCAATTAACCGTTTAAGTGTAGTTTTACTGATACGGAACCATTCTTTTTTAAGGCCCAAAAGTAGTTAATTTTTATTTTTAAATCGACATCTGCCGATCTTCCTTTTGAGTATTCCAAATAAATTCTCAATTGGGTTTAAATCTGGCGATTGGGCCGGCCACTTCATGACTTGGACCCCCTTTGTTGTAAACCACTCTTTTACAAGCTTTGAGGTGTGTTTAGGGTCGTTGTCGTGCTGAAACTCCCAACGCAGCGGCATTTCCCATTCGACGTATGGGAGCATATGGCTTTCTAAAATGTTCCGGTATACAAATCGATCCATTTTTGTATCGATGAAGGGCCCTACTGCTGTTCCAGAAAAACATGTCCACACCATGACATTACCACCGCCATGCTTTACTGTACCACGACAGTAACGGGGATGTAACCGCTTTCCTCTGGGTCTTCGGACGTGACATATGCCATCGGAATTAAACAAGTTAAATTTAGACTCATCGCTAAATAATACTGAATTCCATTTTTCGGGTGTCCAATTGAGATGTTGTGATGCAAACTCAAGCCTAAAATTACGGCAAAGTTTAAAGTTCGTTACAGGGTCTAGGAATTTCAAAACTTACCTTTTTTTTAAATGTTTCTTGGTTAAAATTGGTTTCTTGGATTGTCTGTAGCTTCTTAGGCCATTTTCTAAGGCACGTTTCCTTACTAAGCTAGAACTTATATTTAAGTTAAGATCCTGAACAATTTTTTTTGATGACACAAAAGGATTTTTTTTAATAAAACGAACGATTTGTTTGTCCTCTCTGTAATGAGTTTTTCATGGTCGAGAAATTATTGACTTATTAATATTAAATCTTTTGGCGATCGAAATTTGCGACTCACCTTTTTTAAAAAAATTCATAATTTTTTTTTTATATCTTGTTTATATTGTACACGCGGCATCGTAAAAAAACCAGATCACGAGATGACGATCGAAAAGCAACTAAAATATTTAATGATTTACACTTGAAAAATAGAAAAATGTTGAAAAGAAAGTGAAAAAATGCCGTTAGACCTCTTATACTGAAGGTCACTTAGCAGCGACGGAAAAAGTTGCTTACATTACGAACAGCTTTTTATGGAGTATATTCGTTTGACTATTTGTAATATTCTATTTTTAGACTAAAGCATAATTTTGTTATTGTTGGCTTATAGATGGCTCATCAAGTAATTACAAAAATATGGGCCATTCCACATAAAATCATATACAAAGGCGTAATTAGAACTTGAATGCAATTCAAAAATCGGTTGCTTAGTTTACGACCAATACTGTAGTTTTAATTTTAGAAGGGAAGTTTTTTTATATAAAATATTTACAAATTTTCTTCAGATAAATTGGCTTTTGGGGCCTCTTAAGTTAATTTATATTTTTGTTTTTTTTCAATTTAAAATAAACAAATATTTATAGGAAAACCCACATTCTATGAAAATTTATTTATCTTCATCACTCTGAAATGAACACCGCACCATCGCATAAGCGTCAAATGCTCATACTTCGTTCTGACCTCGTTGCCCTATTTGTGGTGTTTCTTATGGTTCTAACTGTGCTGTTACTGAACTGAGGATAAAAATTCTGCTTTTCTGTCTATCACTAATCAACTTCGTTATAATAATTTCTAGTTGTAGATTAATAAATTCTGCTGCAATAGACTCCGCTGTTCATCCATCAACGCTCAGCCGTATACAAAATAGTTTGTCTCAGCTTCTACAAATACCTGTTATTATTTGCTTAAACAGTTTTCAAAACATAAACACTCTTTCGATTTATTCCACATAATATAAAGAATTTCAACTAAAAACTGGAAAATTACCATAAAAAATAAGAGAAAAAAAATTTTTTCAACCTTAGTCAAAAAAGTCTCTAACTGCAAAAGCAAAACTTCTAGCTGTGCGCACTCTTTCTTTTGCCACTCTCGCTGTCATCAGCACTTGTCAAATATATCTGTCAACTTGACAATCATGACCTCGAGCGGGCAATAGCTCATGGCTAACAGCGTGATTAATTCGAGCTCGTTGAGTGCAGAGAAATTTAATTAAAGACGCGCGGCGCTCGTGTCCGAGTCTTGTATTAATTTTGCAATATGGCGTTGCTAAATGCTAAATGCGTGCTGACAGGAAGTGCGCTTGAAAATAGCTAAAAGCATCCGGTGAACAAGTAGCTGCGTAGCCGCGTTCGCTCAGGGTGAACGTTGAGTGGCGATGCGATTTTTTTATTTTTCTTCTTTACTGTGCAAAAGAAAGAATGCAAATTTTTTTTTCATTTTCCCCAGAGAATGTTTAAAGATAAGAGCCATATAAAAAATTGCTGGCTTTTATAAAGCTTACAGCTGTGAATGTGTGTGTCATTTTTAAGGTACGCAAACTTGTATAACTATTTCCTGTATAAAGCTATAAATCAACATTTTGTGAATTTAAGTTATAAAAATATATAAATCCAATTAAACTAGAGCTTAAAAGTGAATAAACACAAATAATATGAAATACACACACACTTGTATTTGACAGTTGTGCTGAAACAAACACAAATAAAAACCACAAAACATTGAATAAATATTCATGCTATATTTTATGAAGACCGCAACTAATTGTGAATAATTTGAACTTTACTGCTTTTTTGGCAAGCTACTCTAGATTGTAAACAACACCCTTCAGCCTTTAAACTACACCCCACTTATGACATCCTTGCAACACCAACACTACTCTACACAAGCAAGCAATGTTGCTGATATAATTTAGTATTAAGCTACATTTGCTCTGCTAATGTGCAGTTTTTTTGGTAGTTATTTTGTTGATGTATGAGTGTGTGTGTGTGTTTTGAGCTTGCGTCTATGCAAAATCTACAAATTGCAGTTTTTGTTTTTGTTGTTTCTAATTTTGCTGCTGCTTATCATAAATGAATTTAAATGATTTTGCGACTAATGAACATCCGTTTTGCAATGAGTCCAATTTTCAAAAAGTCGCAATTTTTTGTTGTTGTTGTTGTTTTGCTTGTCAAACTTTTTAATTTTTAATTATTATTTTAGCTTTTTGCTAGCTTGTTTGAGTCAATTTGCTTTGATAATTTTAGTTTTTTGTTTTTTTTTTGTGTACATTTGATATTGCATTTAAATTAATGGTTAGTTTTTGCAGTTTTTTTAATTCATACAAAACTGTGTTAACCACATTGAAAAATAGAGGAAATGGCAAATAAAGATAAATTGAAAATTTATTTTTAATTTAAATTTTTTTATATTAAATTGTAGGAATTATATAATGAAGAGTGTTTATTTACTCCTTTTGATTCGAAAGGATATAAATTAATAAAAAATGTAAAACTTTTGTTTAAAAGAACTTTTATTGCCATCGGATTATATATTTCTTTTGAAGAAATCTTTGGCAATTAACTTTATTTTATTACATTATACTGTTGATTAGCTTTTAATTTAAGGTTTTTTCTTCATTTTGACCTTGGAATGACCTTGAACTGAACTTAATTCAGAAAAATTGACCTCGGATTTGGAATTAGCGACCCCAAAAACTTGTATATCGGGATGATGGACATTGCATATCTATTTTGTTTCATGTTGAACTTGAAATTACCTTTAAATGACCTTGAAATGACCTTAATACAGACAAATTGACCACGGATTTGGAGTCAGCAATTACATTATACTGTTTATTAGCTTTTAATTTAAGGTTTTTTCTTCATTTTGACCTTGGAATGACCTTGAACTAAACTTAATTCAGAAAAATTGACCTCGGATTTGGAATAAGCAATTTTAATTTAAGGTTTTTTCTTCATTTTGACCTTGGAATGACCTTGAACTAAACTTAATTCAGAAAAATTGACCTCGGATTTGGAATAAGCAACCTAAAAAACTTGTATATCGGGATGATGGACATTGCAAATCTATTTTGTTTCATGTTGACCTTGAAATTACCTTTAAATGACCTTGAAATGACCATAATACAGACAAATTGACCACGGATTTGGAGTCAACAATTACATTATACTGTTTATTAGCTTATAATTTAAGGTTTTTTCTTCATTTTGACCTTGGAATGACCTTGAACTGAACTTAATTCAGAAATATTGACCTTGGATTTGGAATTAGCGACCCCAAAAACTTGTATATCGGGATGATGGACATGACATATCTATTTTGTTTCATGTTGACCTTGAAATTAACTTTAAATGACCTTGAAATGACCATAATACAGACAAATTGACCACGGATTCGGAATCAGCGACCCCAATATCCTATGTACCAAAATGCTGGACAGCGTATCTTTACTTTTTAACATTTTAACGTTGGAATGACCTTGAAATGACCTTTACAGACATATTTACCTCAGATTCAGAACCAGCGACAAAAAAACCTATACGTATTTATTATACCATGGTCTCAGAACAAGTCAATTTTGTTAAAGCGACGTTTTATTTCACGACTTTTTGATAATTTTACTTTAAAATTACTTTAAGAGGGTGCCGGGTGGTGTGGTTGAATTAACTCTTAATTGAACCTAGATTGCCAAAAAGCCATTTTTGTTTTTTTTTCTTTGCCAAATATGAGGGAACCAAAAACTGGTTTTATTGACCTTCATCCTTTGTATGACAAATTTCGTCAAATTTTGTTATTTAAAAGAAGGATTTAAGGATTTAAGAAAGTAAAGCCAAAGTATACATTTTGCAATCGTAAACCATATAGAATGTGATATATTAATTGGATTTATATATCCGACTATCAAGAAAAAAAAATAATTGGCCATTTTTTGAAAGGACTTTGACCAAGCTTCTTCAATTGTGCATCAATTGTGTTGAGTGTGTTGTTTAATTGTTGTGCACAATTAATCGAGAACTGGGCCACGTTCGCCTTTAAGATGACCCACAATACTTACTCACAAAAGAAAAACAATAATGCTTGCGTGTTAGTTCCGATGAGCGACAAAAGTTTACTGCCTAACATTGATTTCAATCTGCAACAAAAACCCAACTAATACCCTTGGCCAAAAGCAATATCTCGAGAAAAACCGGGGAAAGGTATATTTTCTAAGGGATTTTTTAACAAGGCGCCAAAGAATCCACAAAAGTCTAAAGATAATTCCATTGCATTCGATTGGTCATAGAATCATCCATTTTTGTCCAAATGCTTCATTCAAGACTTCGATGGAATCCCTAAAAGCTGAAATGAGCTACAAATGACTTCGATTAAAAGCATTGAATACAATCTGCCATAAAATCACCCATTTTAGTCGAAGTGAGCCGTGTTATCCATATGTACCTGTGACCTTAGATAATCCCATTGCTTCCGATTGGTCAGATATCAGATATTTTCGTACAAATTCTTCATTCAATGTACCATGATTTCATGGTACTTTTCATAAAAGTCAAAATGGCTCACCTGTCTTCTTGAATAATCCCATTCAATCTGATTGGTCATAAAATCATCCATTTTTGTCCAAATGTTTCATGGAATCCATAAAAGTTTTCGGGACCTGATATAATCCTATTGCATCGAATTGGCCATAAAATTAACCATAAATTTCCAAATGCTCGATAGAATACGCCGCTAAATTTTATCAACCCTAACGCGTTACGGCTCGCGTAGCGCCAAAAAATCGCCTTGCTTGTCGCCCATTCCAAGCATGACGCAAAACGGGTCCATCTCATGGCTTTCGATTTGTTTTATTTTTAGGCTATAGGTTCCAATTAATATTCTAAGAACATAACGCACACTAAATACAAAACAGTCACAACTCAAAATTTTTTTTTATCGACTTTTTGATATAAATCAATTCACAAAACATATATGAAACACGAATGAAGTTTTTGTGTTTAAATGAAATTTGCTTTTCTTCTGCAGTTTCAACCAAAGAGTTGTATTTTTCGCTTCTCCTAAAGAGTTATGTTTTTTGAGATGTGACTGTTTTATATTTAGTGTGCGATAAGTTCATTTATTTTTTTTTATCGCCATTTAAAATTTTGGATGTTAGGGTTGCCAACCAATTTAAAAAAAAAAAATGTATTTGCTAATATCTCAAAAACAGCATAATTTTGACGTAGAATTACGTCTTACAGCGCGGTTTGTATGGGGTCGTTTTAACAGATTTTTTCAAGGTCATTAGGCAACGTTTTTGGCGAATACTTTAGGGTACACCTACAGCCTTTAATGCTCTTCGTTCAAAGATAATATATATACTTAAATATCAGATATATCCTGCGCTGAATGAATGTCTAACTTTGGATTTTGTCACTATTATATTAAAGTCACAAAATAGTAAAATATAAGAAGAAAAATGCATGTTTTTATATCAGAAAAGCAATCATCAGCTGCTTATGTGCCTGCTGCTTTCTTTGTTTTTCTTTCGTTGTTTATGCTTGTATGCTTTGGTTTTGCACGAACTGATTGGTTCGCTTTGGCAGCATTGTAAGCATTAGTTCGCATTGGGTTTATGTATGCACTACTATTCTAGTATACTATTTTGAAACCAGAGTTCATGAACCTCTTTTCAACTCAGTCAATGAACTCAATCTGTCAAATTTAACGAAATGGGTCTGTGATCCGTTTAGATTTAATTCTTATGAAAAAAACGAGTTGGATCATATTTGCTTTTATGCTTTTACCCAATAGATGGCGTAAAATTTTAATTTTTGTTTTTTATGCAAATTAATTTGGATTCCACATCCCACTAGCACTAGCGAGTGTAGTTTGCAAACTATAAATCGAACAGAGACGAAAGTGTAGCAAGCAAACTATATATCAGACAGAGACGAGAGGAAAGGACATGTGCTCAGCGTGAAATATAGTAACCATACGATTTTTTAAAAATCGGGGTCTTAATTTTAATTTGAAATTAGTAGATAAACTGACTGTAGTTCGCATACTATATATCGGGCTGACACGAAACTGGCCCCAATTGAAAGTGCATTTGCTTCGCCTTCTTTTCAACTAAGTCAATGAACTCAACCTGTCAAACTTAACAAAATAATCGAAAAAATTTGAAATTTTGCTTGTTTCTTTTTGCTTGCTCATTTAATCATACTTACTTTTTAACTTTTTCTTTGTTTTGGTCTCGATAAGTAGTGCATAATTGAGTGTTATTCATTAATTTGTTAATTTTTGTAAGATCAATAAAAATACGTGCAAAATGAACAAAACAATCGGACCAAAGAGACAAAGTAGAAGAGGTTACAACTTAAACGGAATTCTACGTCTACACTTTTGATACAATCGAAACTGTTTCTTTTTTTTTTGATTTTTTATTTTTTATATTTATGAAGAATGTTGCCTTTAATTTAAAAAGCAATTTTATGATGGAGCTTTTAAATGTTTTTTCGCAATTTCAAGTTTTGTGCACATACCTTATCATTTTGAGGCACTTTGTCGCCTAAAAATTACATAACAGCTAAGATATTAGAAAATTTGTTCTGCAAAATGGTTAACCTTCTTAAGACCAACATTGTACACATAAATCTTGATGACCTTGCACTTTACCTTGGTATAGAAAACTGGTAAAAACCGAAAAAAATGAAAAAAAATATAAACTATTTTTTTTAACTTTGCACAAAGTTAATATACCCTGACCTTTCAGGTTAGGTCTCATATTTCTAACTGCATTATTACATTTTTTTATTTTTTTTGGAATTTGTTAAAGTTATGAAGAGTTTTTTAAAAAATTATGTAAATTTCACGAACAAATTAAGTTATGTTACCCAAATTATCAAAAAATTGCTGAAACTGATTTATGTTTATGAAATAAAGTTGGACATTTACTTTTCGGAAAAATAACTCAAAGACTAAGAAAATGTTTGTTATTGATTAACTTACGTTTAAAATTAAAAAAATTCTCCGAAAAACCAAATTTTTAGTAAAAATCCTATAAACATGATCTTTTAACCTTTCAAAAAAATTTGTAGATTTATTTTTAAGTCTCAAAAATGCCTTAACTCATAATCTTTTAAACAAAGTTTGAGCACCTATGAAATTTGAAAAAATTTTTTGTTTTGGTACACCCTAATGAACAGAGCTTAGAAAACCTTAATAGCACCACACGGCAATTAACATCTTTTCACAACTGAAATAAAATTAGGTTCAAACATGTAACGCCAATAGTTGACTAAATACTGAGAAGTTCATTAATTTTTACTGGTTGCAGCCCATAGAATAACACCTTCTGTTCAAAATTGAAGCGGATGATTGTGTAAATTGAACCGTAATGTGCATTGAAGGTTAATTATTCTTCAATATTTATCTAATCACCTTCAAAATTATAACCATCGGAGACGATACACATATGGGCATTTCCATGGATATGGATATGGATATGGATATGGATATGATATGGATATGGATATGGATATGGATATGGATATGGATATGGATATGGATATTGATATGGATATGGATATGGATATGGATATGGATATGGATATGGATATGGATATGGATATGGATATGGATACGGATATGGATATGGATATGGATATGGATATGTATATGGATATGGATATGGATATGGATATGGATATGGATATGGATATGGATATGGATATGGATAAAAATATGAATATGGATATGGATATGGATATGGATATGGATATGGATATGGATATGGATATGGATATGGATATGGATATGGATATGGATATGGATATGGATTTGGATATGGATATGGATATGGATATGGATATGGATATGGATATGGATATGGATATGCATATGGATATGGATATGGATATGGATATGGATATGGATATGGATATGGATATGGATATGGATATGGATATGGATATGGATATGGATATGGATATGGATATGGATATGGATATGGATATGGATATGGATATGGGCGTTTCCAAACTGATGTACGTTTTGTACCAAAAAATTAAAAAAAAGGAATGAAGAAGTCAAAGTTTTAAAAACTTTTTTATATTTGCGTTGTAATTAAGTTGCTCTATATTAAGTAAAAAATATAACAATCGGCACTAAGAATTAAAAGATCTAAGCAAAAATATGCACTGGCGTGACGTTACAAAAAACAGAAGTGGTTTTCGACTTAGATTATAAAATTTGCAAAACTCTGCGAATTGGGCAAGACTTTTTATACAAAACTTTATTTGGAAGAATTTAAAATAATTTAAGTTTATTTTACTAGTTATCAAATTAAAAAATCTCTTCTCGTTTTTTTTTATTATGCTTAGTCATCTGGCGTGACGTTACTGGCGTTACGTTACTTAAATTTCCATCCGAACATTTTAAGTTAAAATTTGTGTAAAAAAGATATTCGACGTAAATAAAACATAAAGTTATATCTAATATAAAAAAATCAATTCAAGGTTCAACTGCGCCCAAAATAAAGCATAGGCTATAAAAATTCCAAAGACTTCCGCCAGAGGCTGCTTAAAGTAGTACATTTTTAAGACTCAATAACTCTCAAATGACTTGACCGATTTTACTTAAATTTGACTTAAATTTGGTACGTGAAATAACTTGACCCTGCAACGGAATTGAGGCTGCTTAAATTTCAAAAACTTCCGTAGGAGGGGGCTTTATTCAATAAACTTATGTCAACTTATGTCTGGCTCACTCACGTCAAAACGGATGAACCGATTTTGATGAAACTTGGTAAACATATGTAACTGTTGTTGACTTAGATTCTATGATTCTAAAAGTTCTTTCAACAAAAATCAAGGAATCAAGGCAAACGAAGTCAATAACCAAAGACTAATGAATAAAAATAAGTTTAACGAATGCGAGCAGAAGCTATATAAATATGAAAAAAAATCAACCGAACAGTATCGACCAAAACCGAAGTTGAACAAAGGCAATCCAAAAATCGAATCGATCCCAAAAGGATTTTTTAAAATTAGTATTTTGTTTTTGAGATAAAAATCCATATTAAATGCATGCTAAGAAAAACTTCTCGCATTGTTCTCGAAATGACTTCTTCAAACTGCGTGACGATTGTCCTCTTAACCCAGATGTCAGATCTACGCGTTGAAGATGTATTTTTTTTTTTTTAAATATGACCGGCAGGTATGGTTTTACGGAAATTAGACTACACACTTTTGACGGAGGCAAGGGGAAAACCCCTAAAAACGATAATTTAAAAAATTTAAAAATTTAATTGATAATTTAAAAAATGTTAAAATGAGAGCAGTTTTAAAAATCGTACTTTTTCTGTGCTCAAGGCACAACACCGAGTAACACCGGGTAACATCCGCTAGTATATTATATTTTTTTAACTCTTACCCCGTCGCACAGTGTGAAATATACGGATTCTAGCGGAACTTAATTATGAAAATTTTGTTGGTTTTCCCTGGAAAAAATTGTTTTTTTCAGCTCTTAATAATCCAAACCGTTTGTTTTCGCATAATATTGCTATGTATTTGCAATATATATTTTGCCACAAGTGATCAAAGTCTAGGTTTACTATCAAAAAAATCAAATACGGATTTTTTTTTATTTCTTGTAACAATTATTGAATATTCTTGTTTCTTATCCATTGCAATTGTGAAAAAAGGTATCAAGTAATTGGAATCTAAAATATTTACACTTTACGCGCTTATAAGCTTATAACTTTTTTGCTTGTTTCCTTCTCAGGTTAAAAAAAACAAAAAATATAAGCATGTTTGCACTTTGGACAGAGTTTTAAAATTGTAGACAAGCTCTTTTTTTCATTTCCTGTTTTTTTGATAATTTTAAAACCAGAAAAAAAGGTAATCTCGTGCTTCTTTTTGCCCCTCCGGATATAATTTTTTTAATTTCTGTATCTGAGAAAAATCTTATCAGACAACGATTAAAGTTTATTTAATATACATAAATATTTTTAAAATTTAACAATGCAAGTAAAAAACATGAAAAATACAATGTTTGCTGTAAGCAAAGAATACTTAAATTATAAAAAAAATATTTAAAACTCTAAAATTTTTGGGAAGAAAGGAAATTTTTGGTATATTCTGTATTCTCTTATATCCCCATTTTATAAGAAAATAAAAAACTCAAAATTTGCATTGCTATAACAAAAAAATTATATTTCCTGTCAAATTAGGTTACAGTGGATGCAGATCAGTAAGATTTGGAATTAAGTTCCGCTAGAATGCGAAAATTGCACACTGTGCGTCGACCATGAGAAGTTGGAACCAAAATTCCACTAAAATACCTGCAACCAAATTCAGTAACGAAATCTAGGCAAACTTCGAGCAATGTGGCGTGACGTTACTCTTTTTTCAAATTTAATATAAAATTAACGTTTTTTCTTTTTCACGATTTTTTTATAAAATTTACTTAACTTTATTAAAATTTATTAAAATGCAAAATTTCACGCACTTTTGAACGTCGGCGTAGAAAAAATAGCACTAAATGGTTTTTTTGTCTGGCGTGACGTTACCTCAGAATATCATTAAAAACAAATAAAAATTTTACCGTTAATTGATATGTGTTTGCTCTTTTGCATTTATTTTGCGGTTAGTTGTTGTTGTTGTAGCAAAAGTTTTGCATAAGAGTGCAATTGCACAGTTACTCTTAGAATTGGAAATTGTAAAGCGAAAATGCTCATAGAAATAAACAAAACTGACTGAAACATTAACTTTAACTTGGTAGCCCGATATCTTGCCAACGCAACATGGGAAAAATTTGAACTTTTTAATTAAATTAATTTTCGTGGTACAGAAACAATGAATTGTTCTTCCCTCTTTTCACAAAAATATCATTTTCTTTATGATAACTGTTTTTGTTTCATTCGCATAGTTCTGCTTAATTTTGAACAGGAGACATTACATTTTTTCTTCCCTTCTGTACCTATTATTTTTTAAATGATTTTGTTATGTGATTTTTTCGATTTTTACGCCATTTTTTTCTGTCCTTATCACATACAGAATTTTTTTTAAAACTTCCTAGTTACTTTATTGGCTTTCTTAACCTTTTGTGTGTCTTATATTTAACATTCAGCCACTCAAGGTTAAAGTGTCTTCTTTTACTTACCACAAAGAAAATAATTGGTGTGATGACATTGAAAGGTCAGTAGAATTGTTTGTATTGTCAGTAGTTGTTTGTTATTTTTATTTTTTTTTTATTTATTTTGTGTAAAAACTATTTAATCCTGTATTGAAGCAATAATTTTGTATAGATGTTTTTGTTTCAGTGAATCTTAAGCACTTAAATTTTTGCAGCAATTGAATTGTTACGACCTCAAATATATTCTGACTTAATATAATTTTTTCTGCCACAACTAAGCCTACCGCCTACAGCATGCAAATTCGACTCCATTATTCATCTACTAGCCAACTAACTATAGCCTGGCCAACAACTTCTTTGACAATCACAAATTTTGTTTTTTTGTTTGAATTATTGCATCTTCGTCTGGCTTGGCTTTTAGCAGCAGAAAATCGTGTTTGCCGAGTAGCTATTAAATACAGCTACTTGAAGTTGGACTGTTGGTATTCCCAGCAGATTGTCATGCCAATGGACGCCCACACAAATGCACACACACACACACACTTACGGACTGGCTGTGGCGGCTGTGTGCGTGTCTATTAGTTGGCAACACTGTCACTGCTTTCATTGACATGCTGCCAGTGCTGCCAACTGTAAATTGGTTTCCTCTTTTCGCATTCATTGCGTTTCTTTTTGTGCCTTGCTGTTGTTGCAATTTGTTGAACGACATGTTAGCATGGCGCAAAAGTAGTCTCCAAAGAATGCATCCAATTCATATAAAAAAAGTATGAGTGTGGAAAGCAGCAAAGCTGCATGGCTTGTTAGCCATGTTATAAAGACATTCCAAACGCATGCCAGAGTAGCGTAACAAGCGGTATGTTTTTACATTTTTTTTTTTATTTTTCACCCGCACGATTGTCATAGCTTTCCTTGCTGTTTCTTTTCTAGCACTTGGCTGGCTGTCTGTAAGTTGATGCTGTTCATATTGAGTCAAGGACGTGCGCATAATTCCTAATATCCTTGCAATTGTGAAGAGAAAAATTGCTTACAGCAAAGAACTCAGTTGAAATGCAATAGTTTAAGAAGTTTTAGAAAAGTTTATTTGACAAAATTTTGAACAAATAAATAAAAAAAAACAAGAATTTTTCATTTTGCAAAACAGAGAGTTAAGTTGAATTGATCGAAGTTCTATAAAAGAGAATAAAGTGTTTACATTTTATAGTTATTTTGTCTACTGAGTCCAAAGTAACTTTAATAATCAATACTAATTTTTCATTTGCTTATATAAAAATATAAATTTGAAATATTTTCTTCCAACAAGTTTATAAATAATTCTATTTCTAGCAATCAATTGCATTTGCAATCAAAATTTACTTAATAATTATTTCTCGCACATGTGCTTGTATTACATACTTAACCGAAAGATATACATTATCAACAACAACATTACCGTTGACAATTATTCATTGTGGCTTATGCCACCGTTCATTCATTCCTACATTCATTTATTCCATTGTTCATGCATTAGTATTCATTAATCAGTTCGATTGTGTTGTTAGCCTCAAGTAAAACACTTAAAAGTCTACCAAATTTAATTGGAATGCGGAAGTGCCGCCATTTGTAATTGTTGCAAAGCGCATTGAGCTTACATTGGCTAGGCTTAGCTTGGCGATACTCACGCATGCTGAGCTTTAGGCAAAAACGGCCGATTTATGCAGCTCTAAGCATTTATTTATGCGTTTTCACACACATAAACACTCGCATATTCACACACACACACAAACACACGCACTTTAAGCTCCACTCACCGTTCGCCAATGTTGACAATGTTGCACGACGGAAATGCATTGCTAAGCACACGACATTCAATCAGTTGTGGTCGTGTTCGTTGTGGTTTATTAATTATTGACAATATATGCAGCTAGGTGTGCCGTGCATATGTGTACGTGCGGTGCACCTGTTGTTCTTGAATTTATTGTTGGAATAGGCTAAGCTGAACAGTTTCCCTATGTTCAGCTACAACAACATTGTTGCTGTTCTGTGTAACTCTGCGCGGCTCTGTTGGGACTTTCAGGATATCCTGTCTGGTGTGCCATTAAGGGATTTAATGGTGTTTTTATAGCGCAGTTTATGCAGTAAGTGCAAGTCTTACAGAGAGGAGATCAAAGCGAATGTTTTGCAGAGAGATTTATAGAAATGCAACATTTTGTGACTGCCTTGACGATATGGAAAGTTTGAAAAAACCCCTCGAAATGGTATGCAAGAAATTTTTATTTTCTTGGAGTATTTGAAAACTCCACGACTTCTTAGAATATTTTTGAATTTCTATTCGAAGATACTTATGATTGACCAATAAAAAAAGATTAAAGAGGGTAAATATGTTTTTTTAAAAAAAAGCAAATATCCAACAATAAATTCAGCAAGAGCTGGCATTTTAAATTAACTCCCAATATTTTTGTGAAAAGAGCTGATAGTTTTATTTTAATTCAAAGTAAAAACTCTGAGGTAAGAAATGAAACCAAATATCTGCCGCAATATCTTAACGCAATATTGTCTTGTCTGATATTGTCTTTGACTACTTAAATTTTTTCTGGAGCATTGGCGTAGACTTCAGGAAGCCTTAGAAAATAACTCTAAAGGTGTTAAGTCGTACGATTACGGCTGACTCAAACCGGTCATCAAAGTCTCCACCTCGAGAAATCACATGTTCAGAAAATGTTTCATGGCATAAAACTATTGTTTCACCAGCTGTATGGCAGGTTGTACCGTCCTGCTGAACATAAACGTTATCCACTAAAATTTCATATTATCATATTAAACCCTATCATAGGAACCCTATCACATAAAGATAGATACCTTAAACCTCTTATCACCTTATATATTAACTAGTGTAAAAGCCCGTCCTACGACGGGAAGGAACCATTTAGAGTACAAAATGCGACAAAAAATTTATTGGATTTATATACAAAGGTTTTTATTTGAAAACATGTTTATTAAATTATTTTTATAAAACTTCCTTATATACAACATTTTTAGTAAAAAAATTCTTAAAATTTTAACCAATTAACCTTGTCCCTTGCCATCTATAATGCTTAGTTTTACATCATCAGCCCGCTTAAACTGCCCATGACTAAATACCAGTTCTTTTAGAAAAACTCCTACTTTTTGCAATATTCAACCTTGCAATTTATTTATGGTCATTGAAAATGTCAGGTTTACTGGAAATTTTCGCCTCCGGAGAGTGAAAGGCAAAAGGCAAATGTGTTTGTCGGGGCCACATCAATTGTAAGTATGAAAACTATTTCATGTTCGTCAATGCGATGATTAATTAAGTTTATAGGTTTTTCAAAACAAATCACCTTCCATTACAGATATTTCTTTTGGTATTGAAATTTCGAAGAAGTATTATAATACTTCCAATTTCGAGGTTTAACTTGTGCAGTGGCATTCTTGAAGGATAAAATTCATTAAAAAACTCGGCAGGGTAATTTTGTTTATCGTTATCATCACTGTCTTCAATTTAATCCGTGCTCAGATCTCTCACTGTGTCACCAACTAAAATATTTATAACTTGCTCGTTGACTTCGTTCACATCGGAATTTTTTGGGCACAGGATAGCAATTTTGGAATAACGGTTGATATTATTCGGACTCAACGTATCGTCAAAAATCTATTTAATAAGCGAACCTTTACAAACAAAATGATCGGGAATTTCTATGATATCTTCATCTCCATTTCCTAACTTGAGTAGCTAATCGCTAAAACTTGGATCAGAAAACCGAACATTGTGATTTAATTCTAGCAATTCCAATTGACACCAACGTCACACGTTGGGAAAAAATGAAGCAGAACGCGCGCATGGCTTATTATATGCTGTCGTTTCTACATTTAATGACTTAAAATGCTGTAATTTGCACATGTAAAGAAGAATTTACTAAGGAGCAGCAAGTATGTTTTTGTTTTTTTTTTGTTGCACCCTACACTTATACCCTACAGTTTAAAAAAATTTTTAAAATGACCGTTTAAAATGGAAGGAAAATTAAAACGTATACAATATTAACAAAATACGATAAAATTGTGAAAAAGTCATGTCTGCTCATTGCGTTTTATAGGCATGTATGTCTTTTTTTGAAAATAGGTACACTTAAAAAAAAATTTTTAATATTCATCTCCATAATGCAACTTCACAAACAACCAGCATATATATGAGCAGATTTGTATACGAGGTTACTCAACTTTATTTCAAAGCAGAGTTGGTCTGCTGGCTGTAGAAAAAGTTTTGTACACTGAAAAACTATTTTCTTTTAGACAATTTTTTTCTTTTCTTGTGTTTTATGTAGTTTTTATTTTTCAATTAAAACATTGTTAAATAGTTGTTAATTATTTTGTATAAACATATTTATATTTCGATGTATTCAGCAAGTCTTTGACTTCTGTAGGCAATTCTTTTTCTTTTTTTTTTTAGTGTATTTGGTGATTAAAACCAAATTTTTGTTTTTTTGTTTTGTATTTGGTGATCGCAAGTAAGCAATGAATGGATCCGAAGTGATCATAAATCTTTAAAATATGTCAGTCATATTTGCTGTCCTATTTGTTCTTCTTGAATAACTGCTCCGGAAGTGGTCTACCTTTCTGTGACGTTCTTCGTTAAGAATTTATGTTATTAACAGAAAAATGGAAAATTGTGATGTAGGGAAGCGAAATGGCAAATTTCCCCATACAAATTTTTGTAACTTTGGTACCATATGGTATATCTGTATGAACGTGTAACGAAGATGTGCCACTCAATAGCTTAAATTCCAAATTTCAAATCATTCCGTGCACTCAAACTCGAATTACAGATTTTATTCCGTCTACACAGGCTAAACTTTTTGATATTACTTATTAAAACCAATTAAAAAAAAATTAAAAAAAAATATAAAGCATTTTAAGGCTTTTATTATACACAGAATAACAAACAAGATTGCAACAAGTAGCAAACAGATTTTGTACCATTTGTTTATAAAGCTTTATATTTGCATATCTATTGTTTTGATCATTACCCGCGATTACCTGTGGAAGTTGCATATGAAAGAAAATTGATTATTTTTTTATATTTTCTTAAAATTTATGGTATTTCAAGGAAGTACATCTCCTTATTTTGTCACAGAACCAAACTTTAAGGTTCACAAATTTAAAGTGTATTTTTTTGTGATTCATTGTTGAAAATTTCATTTAATTCCATTTTAGTTTGAAGTTTGTATGAGCATTTTAGCAAAGTGATATGTATAGTGAAATTTTTGATTAAATATTTTTGAAGTTAGGCATGACTTTGGAGGTCCATAAAAAAAAAGTGGTAAGGCCTATGAACTTAAAAAAAATGGATTTCTATCATTTAATATATCTCAAATCATAAAATCATTGCAAAAAACCAATACATAAAACTTGATATGTCATGATGTTTGAACTACTATAGTTGAGAAAAATGACGATAGTCTTCAAGTACAAAGATTTCCATTACATAATTTAAAAACAGGTTCTGGTCCAGGCTGAACAGGTTTTAAAAAGTACAGTACGTACAAAGATTTCAAATAGATACTTTTACAACAGGTTCTGGTCCAGGCTGAACAGGTTTATTAAGTACAAAAATTTCAAATGGATAATTTTAAACAGGTTCTGATCCAGGCTGAACATGTTTTACGATATAGAGCAAGGAGCAGGACGCTTGTTTTTTATATATTAAGATACGTGAACATTAAAGTTTGTCGTACGCCTTTTTTGGTATTAATTCTCAAAATAATATGAAACTTATATCATTCGAGGAGTTATGTTGCCCAGATGTGCAGAATGTATATATAAATGATATATCTGATAGAGAGGGGTTCCCAACCTTCTAAGAGAGAAATTAAATTTTTGAGAAAAAATCTGCTCTTTGATAAATATGAAATTTTGTTGGGTAAGAGTTCTTGAGTTGGTCGAATTTGGGTTTTTTTTTAAAAATAACAATTTAAAAAAAAAAGATGTAGTTTTATCTATTAGTCAATTGTAAAATTTGTAAAAAAATGCGTTTTGAATTCAAAAATTTAACTTTCCATGTGAATATCTTGGTTGAATTTTGACGGTTTTTGAATTTTTCTTATTTTTTCTGAAAGTTTGTTAAATTTTTAAATTTAAATTTTCTTTCAAATGTGATAAAAATTACAGCAAAGTTCTTACTAAAAGTATTTTTAATGAATTCTCTTAATATTGTCGTTAGTTATTTAGCGTGTATTTCAACCAAATGGCAAGAGAGAGAAAAAAACTGTCTCAAATTGAATGTTCTAAATTCTGAAGCCAATAACTTCGCCATCTGTGAATAGATGTTATTTATTTCTTTTTTGTATTTAAGTCTTATCAGTTAAATTGAAAAAACTTTTGAAATTAATACCGGTTTGGTTTGTATTTAAATTATTCCTAGTATTTAAATTATTCCTTTTAAAAAAAGACCACAAAATTTAATTTATTCCTAAAATATGGGGTAAAATGATTTTTGTTGTAAAAAAACAAAAACTCAAAAATGCATTTTTGATTTTCTTTCAAAATCTAAACCGGATTTTAGGTGAATTTAGTTTGCCTTGACACTAAATTAATACACTGTCCGTGCCATCAAAAACTCAAGGCTACACCCTATGATTTCTTTGACAAAATTAAATTTTTTTAAAATGTTGTATTTCTGTTTTTGAAAAAAATAATTACTTACTTACTTACTTAGATGGCACTTACAACCGTTCGTCGGTTTTGGCCTGGTCTAAGAATTTGCGCCAGCCTCTTTTGTCGTGCGCTTGCTGGCGCCAGTTGGAAACTCCAAGCGTCGTCAGGTTATCCAATGCCTGGTCTTTCCAACGGAGATGCGGTCTTCCTCGTCTGCGTTGGCCACCGCTGGGTACCGAATCCAATATTTTTTTCACTGGAGCTTCGTCGTTCATTCTCTCGACATGACCTAGCCAGCGAAGCCGCTCTATTTTAATACGCTTGACTATATCGATGTCGGCATATAGCTCATACAGCTCGTGGTTCCATCGTATTCGGTACTCGCCATTGACGCAGATTGGACCATAGATCTTGCGAAGGATTTTTCTCTCGAACGCTCCCAAATTCCTTTCATCAGAGCTGCTCAGCGTCCAGGTTTGTGATGCGTATAGTAGGACGGGCATGATTATTGACTTATAGAGCGTCAGTTTTGTTCGTCGAGAGAGAGCTCTGCTTCTCAATTGCCTACTGAGCCCAAATTAACACCTGTTGGCAAGAGTTATCCTTCGTTTAATCTCAATACTGATATCGTTAATGCTGGAGTTAATGCTGGATCCCAGGTAAACAAAGTCTTTCACTACCTCAAAGGAGGTGTTGTCAACAGTGACGTGGTTTCCAAGACGCTGGGACTGTTTGTTTGTTGACACAAGATACTTCGTTTTATCTGCGTTTGGATGATCTTCTCCATTACTATATTAAAGAAGTCGCACGATAAGGAATCACCTTGTCTGAAACCTCGCTTGGTATCGAACGGAAGGGAGAGGTCCTTCCCGATTTTCACTGCACTGCTGGTGTTGTTCAGTGTCATCCTGCAAAGACGTATTAGCTTCGCAGGAATACCAAATTCAGACATGATGGCATATAGGTGACTCCTTATTGGACTGTCGAAGGCGGCTTTGAAATCGACAAAAAGATGGTGTGTGTCGATTTGTTTTTCGAGGGTCTTTTCCATGATTTGTCGGAGCGTGAAGATCTGGTCAATGGTGGACTTTCCAGGTCTGAAGCCACACTGATAAGGTCCAATCAGTTGGTTGACGATGGGCTTCAGTCTTTCACACAATACGCTCGACAGGACCTTATATGCGATATTAAGAAGGCTAATCCCACGGTAGTTGGCGCAAATGGTGGGATCGCCTTTCTTGTGGATTGGGCAGAGCACACTGAGGTACCAATCATCTGGAATGCATTCTTCCGACCATATTCTGCATAGAAGTCTGTAAATGCATTTAAACAGAGCTTCGCCATCGGTCTTAAACAGCTCAGCTGGTAGACCATAATTAAATAAATAATTTTTTTGAAGAAAATAGCTTCATACCTCCAATCAATTAAAAGTTATGGCCTCGAACTTATTTTAACCATCTCGCATATAATTATAAATATGCAATCAATAAATTGGTCGAGTTTCGACCCCAGACGATACTAGTATTTATAGATATACGCAAAGAAAAAAAAACGTTTATCGCCAGTTTGCTGCAAACGAACTTCGTTTGTCATTTTTTGGAAAAGTTTGTCATAAACAGTTGTCATAATAATAGTCAGTTGCGAGAAACGCGTAATTAAGTTGCAAGAAATTAATTTCTTTTCCCATTAACGTAAATGGTTTTTAAATTGCGGCAACCGAAAAATTTCTTTTGTTCTACTGAAAACTTCATTTGTAGCAAAAAGATCCATTTCTTATGATAACCACACAGTTGTAATCTAAATAATTCCACAAAAACAAAAACAAATTGACCATTTAAGCCCTTGAAAGGACTCTGACCGAGCTTCTAATGATAAATTGTGTTGTGTGTGTAATTCAATGTTTGCACACAATTGACCGAGAACTAGACCTACATGTTTTATGCCGACTCCGAACGGCTTAAGTTCATGTTCTCAAGAAGCTTTTACATGGCATTATTTACTCTCTGAGGTTTGCCATTGTCTGCAGAGAGGTGGTGACCGATCAGATAATTTTTTTTTATTGAAAAAACTTTTCGCCGCGACTGGGGATCGAACTCGAGCTCCGAGCATGCTAAGCCACACACTTAACCTGCATGCTACGATCACCACTAACTTAATAATTCAAATAATGCATTCCACACAATATCTCACAATAGCTCAATGAAAGCGTGCTAGTC
Organism: Tetanocera ferruginea; assembly: GCA_958299015.1. Lineage (NCBI taxonomy): Eukaryota > Metazoa > Arthropoda > Insecta > Diptera > Sciomyzidae > Tetanocera > Tetanocera ferruginea. Next base: position 27,173,988 of record OY282644.1, read on the forward strand.
ACGCGGAAGACGTGGGTTCGAATTTTGTCTGAGTAAGTACAAAAAATTTCAATTTAATTATTGAAATTCTAATTCTGTTTCATTAACTGCTTCGTCAAAAATAACCGTCAAAATAAGTTTTACTTAAAAGCATTAATTAAAAACAAAAACAAAAAAAAATATATGGTGTTTTTGTTGGGGATTGAACCCAGGTCAATCGAGTTCCTAGACTCGAAAGCCAGCACACTCGGCTAAACTTGAACTTTCAAAACAATGATAAAATTTCATTAAGTTCGATGTTTTTCCGTTTCAAGCAAGAACATTTTCAAGTTGATGACAACTGAATATTCGTTTGCGGCAAATACAGTTCGCAAACGAGGTATAGTTGGTGAATTCTTCAATTGCGAAAAATTTCTTTGCGTGCATGATCGACAGACTTCAGGACTTGTGTATGTTGGACTTTGCGTGAATGAACATGCAAATTCACATGTAGAATGCGCCTTAATGTGTTATAAGGACGCTGCGGAACTAAAAAATTTGTGTCTTCAACCATACTTTCTCTAACAGTAGCGATATTTTCTGTGAAGCGTACTTTTTGGTGATGCACACACCTTAAAATATCTATGAGCGATCAACTTTCTTCACATTTATTCAGTATATTTGCCATTGTTTCGCCCAGTACGACCATTAGGAGGACCATAAACTTCTTGAAAAGAGCGATACGTGGAAACAGCAAATCTACTAATTTTGTAGAACCATTTGAACGATTAGTTCGTTGGCAAAACCAAAAAAATAAAGAGATAAAGCCCTAAAAATGTTAGTTGAACAGATTTTTGCGAGAAAAGTCGAAGAGTCAACAAGTTGTGAAACATTCTTCATTCTATAGAACGAAATTAGAAACAAACGAAACGAATTCCACTCTTTGCTGAATTCTCACTTTCCATTTGGAAATTCTAATGTTTAATTCACATTTTGGAGGTCTTCTTTTTGCATTATTTTGTTCTATGTAAGCTGCTGCATTCAATACATAGGCTGGTTCTCCTACCCAGTAGACAATGACAGCGCTGCTAACAGGCCTTCCTGTGGATTTTGTAGTACTGCCGCACTCATATACAATTACACTTTCTTTTTTATATGAAGTGGGAAAATTTCGCAGGCCTTCCGTTCCGATAGCTCAAAAGAGGCCTGATAGAAGCACTTCTTAAGAATGGCTAAAAGATAGCTCAAAAGAGGCCTGATAGAAGCACTTCTTAAGAATGGCTAAAAGAAGGAGTCAACAAAAAGTATTGAAAAAAATATTGTTTTTCTTTTGAACATAACTTAATAAATTACTTTTCACGTTCATGAAGATATATGTTTCTGAAGTATTCACTTTTTGTTACATTTAAGTAAGGGTTTGATCGCATTTGTACCAGAATAATATAGCTTCGTTACACTTAAATGAAAATACGGTTAGCTTCTGTGTGTATATCTTAAAATTAAATATATATAATTTTAAGTTATATATAATGTTTTTTTTTGTTCTATAAGCCCTTTATCATTTTTATCTTTATTTTTTAATTTTAATAATTAGTTTCAATTTTCCGATTTCGTATTTTTTTAAAGGTTTTCAATTTATTAATCATCAATAATTGTCAATAACTAATAATCTACATGCTACGGTGCTTGCCATAAGACTTATGTCTTGTTAGCACCGTTTTCGAACAAATAAATATATATAAAATATATGAGAAAATATAAATATAAACCTTTTTTTTTATAATTTCTATTATTTTATCTGCTCTCCTATGTTGTTTTATGTCAGATTAATTTCAATCTATAAATATTTGATACAGCAGTAAGAAGGGCCATTATTATGTCATATTTTTAAACTGTTATATATTTTAACTTTAAACGAAAAAGTTGCAGTGAAGTATATAAAAAGTTAGCCTTTGAAGGGAAAAAGTTTGTTGTGCTGCCTTTTGTGTAGAAAAAGAAGGCCTTCAAGATAATTAGGCCTTAATTGCCTATTGGGTCCCTACAGTCTACTACAATCTACTTATCTACAATAAAACTTCATTGGTCAGTATTATTGACTCACTTAACCAAACCTATGTCATAAACTATCCGACCTCTTCTATACATTGAATAAAATCTATATTTAATTAAGTTTTGGACTGTATAACTAAAATAATCTCTCAACATATCATTATTTTGTTATTTTCAAAATCAAATCCGTTTTGAAGAAAATAAAACGAACTGTGTTTAAATTCGATGCTGGCAATTCTTAAAATTCTATTCAGAGTTTTACCGGATCTTATTTAAATTTTTATTTATCGCATTAAATACTTTCTTTACTGTTGCGAATATTTTGTACCTCCATTATTCCTACATCATAAGCGTTTCTGCTCACATGCATGTTATTAAAATTTATTTTATTGCATTTTCCTTTTGAAATTAAAATTTTTCTAATTTCCTCTACATACATTTCAACAAACACATCATATACCAAGTTGATGTCATCGTTGGTGATGATGCTGATGATAATGATCGATTCAATAGTAAAAAAAATCCGTCAATTCCTTTTTAATATCCTTGGGTTATATTCAAATTATCGCGTCTTTGCAAGCAAATCTACTTCTATGATGTTATTTTCAATCACATTAACAGTCATGGCGGGCTTTATAATACGCCATTATTTATTATCGCAACTTTTTCAGCACTCGGTATGCGCGTTAAGGTTGCCCATTCCTGTGTATTTCTTTAACACACTTTTTTTTTGCTTTTCTGTCTCTACTGCTAACGCATAAGCTTAACATATTTTGGCGTAGCAAGAAGAGCAAGTTTTTTCGCCCCTACTACGATATTATTGCTTTTATTGATATTTTATTTCCATTTTCAAACCATTTAAATTATATAAATTGAACAGCCAACCCTAATGCGCCTAATTTTATTCTATCATTCTTTTGCCAAACTTTAGCACAACACATTCCCCTGTTCTGCCCCTTTGCCTATTAGACGCCCATTTGCAAATGAAAAGTTTTACTTTAATTCAGCTTTTGTCTCGCCCAATGACGACGATGACGACGACGACGTCGACGTCATTCTTTCATTCATGTTGCTCGAGTTGCGTTCTCTATTTTTCGAAAAAAGGCGAAAACTAAAGAAAACTAGAGCTCGTCGGTATTAAGTTGGGGGAAGGAAAAACAAAAATTAAAAGAAGCGGGGGTGGCGCAAAGCATAAAGGATCCTAAGGAGCCACTTAAGTGCACACTTCGGGAGACCGTGCAGACATGCTTTGCAGCAGACTCCAGCTTTAGAAAAATTTCACTCCGCTGTGTGTATATATTTCTTTTTTTTTTTTGTTTATTCTTTTTCTTTTTCGTCTTCTTCTTTTTTATTTTCTTGTCGTATTTTAAATACTCAAGTGCAGTCAACCTGCTGTAGAACGTACGAGCGAGCGGTTGAAAGGAATGTGTGGGCTTAACTCCATAGCTACTAGTTTTGGCAGGAAACTCGCTCGTTTAATCATGGTCATGATGTGGGAATGTCTAGTGCGGTTCTATGGTATTTGTCTGTGTCGGTGTTGTATGTGCCTGTGTCTGTTTGTACGTACACATATGTATGTTTACGTAGGTGGTTTTCTGTCGTCTGCACACTTGTAGAGTTCCTTGAACCTGAAAATTTACTTTCATGCTTTTCTCTATTATTAACTGTATTGTTTATGTTTTATTGTCAAATATTTTAGCTTGGAATTTTTAGTAAAAGAAAGTTTATGAAAAATGGCTGGCATCTCTTGATTAAAATTGTCATGTTTTTGAACGGTATCAAAATATTTTGCGAGGAAATATCAAGCAAGACCTTTTGAATCCTTCTGTGAAAACTGAATGCGTAAGATTATCTATGAATTTCGTGGTTTCATACATTTTTATTTCGGCACAATATCTTAAATGTTATATATAGCAAAAACACAAATGATCAAGTTTCCCCAACAATCTTGGTATAAGCATATCAAGCCATAACCGCGAAAATTATGTAACCATTAAAATTAAAATTTTAAAGCCGAAGATTCCTTTTAATAACACTGTACTACAAAACTGAAGTTTTTAAAAATCCCAAGAGGTTTCAAAACGGTTTCCTAAGGTTTTGGATTCGCTGATTCCGAATCTGAAGTCAGAATTTTCGGGTCACCCTAGGTTTTCGAGCTATAGGGAAGGCTGAACCCTAACCCTCTACTGTTAATGAAATCAATATGACTGACCCCCATTACTTTTTCAAGAGGAACATTTTTTGCCTTGAAACCCATCTACTCCGACCGCTCCGTATAGGGGCTTCCATACAAATTTTTCATACAATTTCCATACAATTTAAATAAAGAATAAAAGGATGCCTTGGAAGAATATACTCTACTATTAAAATTACCTAAATTCTTGTGTATCTATTGGAAATATTTGTGCGAGGTCTACTCGAAAAATGTACCTCATATCTTCTACGCAGTCTGACACTGGCAACAAAATTAAAAAAAAGAGCTTGAAAGTTGGTTAAATTGCATTTCTTTGAAAAGCATAGTCTAGAGCATTCCAGTATTCCATTTTTACTTACTTTTTCTTGTTAATTTTTGTCCTACTTTTGATCATCAAAGCGGAGGAAATTTTTAAAAATAAGTTAAAAGCTCATGATTACACGAGTTTGCTTAAATTAAAATTTTTTTTTCGAGAACATAATAGAGCGTTCAAGATGCTGTCGGTCTACAAGTGACGGCACCACCACTCTTCAAATGCATGCCATTTTTGACGGGCGGCAACCTTTACATGAACACACTATAAATGTCAGATCGATCTGTCAATGAATAGTGGCGTTACAGTGTTCTACCAAAATAACTTTTGGTATTCTTATAAAAAGGGATAAAGCACCAAAAACAGTGACTTCTCTGTCAGTGATCTGTCAATGAATAGTGGCGTTACAGTGTTCTACCTAAATAACTTTTGGTATTCTTATAAAAAGGGATAAAGCACCAAAAACAGTGACTTCTCTTGAATGTACTCGAAAAAATCCACAATTTCGTATTGGACAATCCGAAACTGAAAGTGCGTGAGATAGTTAAAGCCTAAGCCATATCAAGTGAGTCAGTGTCTTCTATTTTATATGAATATTTGGGTATGAGAAAGCTGACTACAGAATGGGTGCCGAGTTCGTTGACAATCAATCAAAACATAGACGTGTTCGTGTTCGTTTTCATGTGAAATCTGACTGATTTTTTGCGTAAAACAGTGCCCATGGATGAAACATGGATCCACCACTATACACCAGAATCAACAGAAACAGCAAAAGAGTGGGTAGATCCCAATGTAAGTGCACCAAAGCGAGCGAAGACTCAATAAACAGCCGGAAAGGTGTTGGCGTCTGGTTGTTGGGATTCAAGTGGCACTTTCTTCAACGACTATTTGAGAAAAGGAAAAGCAATCAGAAAACAACGACTATTACTGCAAATTTTTGTTCCAATTGAAGAACGAAATTGAAAACAAACAAATATTTTTGAGAGACAATGCTTCCGCTCACAAATCTGTCGAATCCATACCCAAATTGAACGAGTTCGGCTTTGAACTGCTTCCGCATTCCCCATATTCTCCAGATTTGGCTCCTAGCGACTATTATCTGGCCCCAAACTAAAAAAAAGTGGCTCCAGATAAGGAGATTTAAACAGGAGACGAATAAACAAGTCGAATTGGAAACTGAAGCGTATTTCGGAGATCTTGAGAAATCTAACTTTTCAAAGAGCATAGCAATGTTTGAAAATCGTTGAAATGAGTGTATCGAGCTCAAAGGAGACTTTGAAGAAACAATATTAATATAATTAACAATAATATTGGAAAAAATCGCGTTTTCTTTGTAAGGTCGGCAGCATCTTGAATGCCCTAGAAACTTAACAAATTGTCACTTTGGACAAATACTGATGATTTTGAATAATTTTTAATGATTCCTGACTACACTTTGAAAAAATTTTCTCGGAATATGATAAAAAAGGCATCATATTTGGAGAAAAATGGTATAGACTTTACTCCAGAGAATGATTTTCTCTAAATGTGATCCTTAAAATTTCCTATATATGATAGAAAGCTTCCATGAAAAAGAGAAATATATAAAAATAGATCGTTTTTAGAGAAGAAGACTTTTTATTTTTGATAAAAAATTTCTTTTTATTGAAGAAAATACTTTGCATAGTTAATTTTTTATCAAAATAAAGGAAAAAGTTTTCATTTTCAATAAATTATTCTCTATAAATGAGAAGATATTGATTGTTGACATGACAATGACATTAAGAGACATTGAAATATTTCCATTTCCCACAATTGAAGAAATATTTCTTCGAAAATGCGAAAATTAATTAAAATTGAAGGAAAGTTTATTTGAAAAAGAGAAAACTGCTATTATCGAAAGTAGATAAATTTTTTATCGGAGAAAGATAAGCATTTTTTTCTGAGTGTTGCTACTGTAAATTGTAATTACCCTGCAGATAAATGGACCAGATTTGGAATATTTTTAAACTAGTTCCAAAAGGGGCCAGTACTAGTCCCACTACAATACCCTTTTACATTGAACAAACTGACGCTTTTCACGGGTTGATGTCATAGGAAAAGACAATTGTCCCCATAAACATCCCTTTTTCCCTATATTTGTGTTAGTTCCATAATGAATAGTTCTAAACTGGTCCGTTTTGATACAGTACAGAAGTGGTCAGTTGTAACCCCTATTGTTAGCCTTATTTCGAATACGGGTTCGTAGAATAGAACTTATTAAATTATTTTATATAGTTTTACCTGATATTTACCACTTAATCATTTTCATCGAAAATGTTTGCAAGAGTTAAAGAAGTGTGAAATCTAACTGAAAAAGCGAGCCACAACACGTTTTGAACGTGTATGTTTTTTATTTTGTTTGTGCCTGCTGACAAGAAAAACAAAGAATATAAAAATAAATTCAAACTGTTCTATGCTGAGCGTCTTTTGTACTAGTTCGCAACTTACTCCAATTTCACTAGAAATAAACTAGTTAGTTGTTCCAATTGTCTCCAAAATAACTGCTGGGTAGTTTCATTGAAGACCAGTACTGAGTACCAGACTAGTTTTGGGATAATTATTTTAAAATGTATTGTAGGTATGTGTTCTTCAAGTCCAAAAATAACCAAGAGTACAGTTTAACGCTTAAAGATGCTGGTTTGGAAATAGTAGACCATGAGACGGAGACAGTGCTTATGCCCAGCAGAGAGAATGTTGTTAAGATTGGAATACAGTCAAGCTTTCTTCCATAACGTTAATGATCGATATTTTGTAAAATGAACGCAATCACATCACTTCGGGTTTCTTTGCTTGGCAATTTCATTTTCACACGAAGTCAAACGAACACTCTCTCTCTACCTGTTATTCTCTAACGAAATATATTATTAGCAAAAACCCCATAGTGATGTTTGTGGATTGCGCTCGTTTTATCAAATATGACCATTGGGCAATTTGATAAACTATGGGCAAAAATCGAAAAAGGCAAAAATCTTTAAAAAATAATGAGGGCTGTGTTTTTTTTTTTCTTGTACACACACTCAGAATATAGTTTCTTGAAATATCGACCCATAACCACGAAAAAGATGTAACCATCAAAACTAGAATTTTAAAGGAGAAGATTTATTTGAATTATTTTCGACTTAAGATTATCAGTTACGACAATAGTTTTACACAATACTGACATATAAATTATTATATTATTATAATAACTAGTATATAATAATTATAGGTTATTGATAATGAAATAAAATATAAGTTTCGATGAGAAAACAAATTTTCGTAAATTGCTGATTACATGTTTTTCGCAGTTTGATATGTTTAAAAAGGCATAATATTTATAGAAAAATGGTATAAAAAATGATTTAAAAACTTTCATGAATAAAAACTTTTTAACAAAAAAAAAAAACCTACTTCAAAATCACTACAAAGTAAAAAATAATTTTAAATTACTTTTCCTATTGATCGTGGTAAAATCTGATAATTTATTTATATACTTATTAAATTTGAAATCTTATAATTTTAATTTTTCTTGATTTGTTTTATTTTTATCATGAATAAATTATTTTTTTTATGATAATAAAAGCTTCAAAGTCGGCGCTAATAAAATCAGTTTTTTTGTGAAGCTGCAACACACAATAGCATATTCAATGTCAGTTTTCAAGCTCACTCCAACAGTATAGTATATTGGGAATGTTTATGTATGCAAAGATTTTAAAATTACTTTTCAACTAAATTTAATAAAAACAGGGCAGGATGGCCCTTTAGGAAAGGGATAAAAGGAAATTAGAGAAGGGATGGCAAAAAAATCATGATTAAATGACAAAAATAAGCGCCGACTACAAAGCTTTTATTATTATAAAAAAAACAAGTAAAGAAAGTCTAAAGTCGGTCTAGGCCGACTATGAAATACCCTAAACCCACTTTTCAAAATAAAAAAATTATTGTAAATGGGCGTGTCCGTGGGCGGATGAAGCCTATATTTTATATGCATTTTAATGTTGATGAAAAATTTACACATACCAAGGTTTATTCCTGTAGCTCACAGTTAATGCCTTTATTGTGCTTTCGCTATGGGAGCTGGGCGTGTTCATGGACGGATTACTTCCAATTTTTGAACACACCTTAGTTTTTATATAAAATACATGCATACCAAATTTAATTTCTCTATGAAAAACATAACCTTATTTATTGAGTTCTAAGCTTTTTGGGTTGTATGGGAGGTGGGCGTGTCCGTAGGCGGATGACGTCCATTTTTCAAAACCATCTTTGTCTTGTCATAAAAAACATTCGTGCCAAATTTTAGCTCTGTACGAATGAAAATCTTTGTGTTTGTATAAAACACATACATATCAAATTTTATTGTTGTAGGCTAATTATGAGCTGAGTTATGCAGTTTTCAATTTTCGCGTTGTATGGGAGGTAGGCGTGTCCGTGGGCGGATAATGTCCACTTTTCAAAAAGATCTTTGTTTTGTTACAAAAAACATACGTGCCAAATTTTAGCTCTGTAGGTTAAACAGAGGCTTATTTATTGCGTTTTCAATTTTTGGGTTGTATGGGAGGTGGGCGTGTCCGTGAGCGGATGACGTCCATTTTTCGAAAAAATCTTTTTGTTTGTATAAAACACATACATATCAAATTTTATTGTTGTAGGCTAATTATGAGCTGAGTTATGCAGTTTTCAATTTTCGCGTTGTATGGGAGGTAGGCGTGTCCGTGGGCGGATAATGTCCACTTTTCAAAACGATCTTTGTTTTGTTACAAAAAACTTATGTGCCAAATTTTAGCTCTGTAGGTTAAACTGAGGCTTATTTATTGCGTTTTAAATTTTTGGGTTGTATGGGAGGTGGGCGTGTCCGTAAGCGGATGACGTCCATTTTTCAAAAACATCTTTGTGTTGATATAAAACACATACATACCAAATTTTATTGTTGTAGGCTTATTTTGAGCTGAGTTATGCAGTTTTCAATTTTTGCGTTGTATTGGAAGCAGGCGTTTCCGTGGGCGGATTCCAAAAATATTCAATAGTGCAGATCCTTGGGTCCATGTGACTATGTGTACCAAGTTTCATTCAATTATCTCAACTCCTCCTTCTTATCCTGTGTATACGGACAACACACAGACGGACGGACGGACGGACATGGATAGCTCGACTCACGTGGTGACGCTGATCAAGAATATATATACTTTTCTATACCGGACTCGCTTCGTTCTATGCGTTACAAACGTTTGCACAAAGTTATTATACCCTGACCTTTCAGGTTTATGTTATAATAATTTATTTATGATAAAAATAAAACAAATCAAAAAAAAATTAAAATTTTAAGATTTCCAATTTAATAAGTATGTATATAAATAAATTATCAGATTTTACCACGATCAATAGGAAAAGTAATTTAAAATTATTTTATACTATGTTGTGATTTTGAAGTAGGTTTTTTTTGTTAAAAAGTTTTTATTTCTTGCTTCTTTAGAGAATATGATAAATTTTAGAAAAAGTTTGTAAGCTACGTAAACACAATTATTTAAGCTCATAATTTTAAAAATTTTTCTGTCGTTTCTTATTCTTTACTCTTTTGAATTTTTAAAAATTTTTGCAAGAATTATTAAGGAAAATTTCACTTATGAAACTTTATTATAAAAAGTTAAGATTTATTATTTCATGGTTTATCGGTTATTTTCAATTTCTGCCTCTTCACAATTTTTATAAAAGTGTCATATCCTTTTTTTCAATCCCGACTATGTACTTTATTGATCATACTTTATAATAATTCAACCTTGCCCTGCACCAAGTTTAAGTTCCTTAGCATCAGTATTAACCGATTTACAGTAGTTTCCTCAAAGTGCCTCACGCTATTTATAATCTATCCCACCTTTTTAATGATTCTACCTACCAAATATTAGTACCCAAGTTTCAATAATAACTAAGATGCAGTGTTTTTCTAATTGTGGCACGCCTCTTTGTTGAATCTAATCTACTTTCTTGATTGTGTTTTGTTATAACTCTACCTATTCTTGTATTCATTTCAATACCCTAGTGTCAATATTGACTGAGATATAGTGTTTTTTCTAACAGTGACACGCCTCGTTGTCAAATGTCGCCCACTTTGTCATAGTGTTTTCAATAATTCTACCATTTTTACAATGAATTTTATCACCCTTGTGTAAATATCATACAACTTTTTTTAAACACTGCCACACCTATTAGTTGAATAACACCCACTTTCTCGGTATTCATTTGCAAAAATTGTGCCTACCTCTGTACTTCATTTCAGTACCCTAGTGTTAATAGTATTCGATAAAGTGTTTTCTAATATTGCCACACCCTATATGACGCCCAATTTATTGACAGTAGTTTATAATTAGTGTGTCTACCTCTGTACTTAATATCAGAATTCTATCGTCAATATTATTCAAGACACAGTATTTTCCCAATATTGCCACACCTCTTTGTCGAATAACTCCCACTTAATTGACCGTAATTTTTTAGAATTGTACCTACCCTTGCGTTTTTCTGTAAATGTCAGTACCCTAGTGTCAATATTTACTGAGATACAGTATTTTCTTATAGTGACACGCCCCTTTATCGAATACCACCCACATTATTGGCAGTAATTTGTTAATTTTGTGCCTACCTCTGTACTAAATTTTAGTATCCTAGTGTTAATAGTATTCGAGATACAGTTTTTTTCAATATTGCCGCACCCTTTAATTAATAACGCCCATTTTTTTCTATACAAAAATTTGAAGTAATTGTACCTACCACTGCACTAAATTTCTGTACCCTAGTGTCAATATTATTAGAGATACAGTAATTGTCTTATATTGCCACACCCCTTTATCCAATAACGCCTTCTTTCTTGATAGTAGTTTTCAATAATTGTGTCTACATCTGTACTGAATTTCAGTTCTCTAATGTTAGTTTTATTCGAGAAACAGAGTTTTTCCAATATTGCCACACCCTTTTTTCACATTACGCCCACTTATATAATCGTAACTTTTAATGTTTGTACCTGCCCTAGTAATTTGACTGTGAATTTTATTGCCCTAGTATCAATATTTACTGAGACACAGTGTTTTTCTTATAACGACACGCTTCTTTGTCAAATACCGCCCACTTTTATGGACGGGTACCTCCGCGTTGATGGTGTCTATATGTGGACAAAAAATTACGGCAATCGGGCAAGTACTTTAGGAGTAATCGATGTGCATACATTCACAAAAAAAAAAAAAAAAAAAAAAAAACACCAGAGAAACCAACCAACTTGACTTCAAAACCTCCTCCTTTTTGAAGTCGGTTAAAAAGAGAAATATTTGCTCATCAATAAAGACACCTTCTTTTTAACAGGAAAATATTTTCTTATAACAGATTCAACCGTTTTCTTTATTATATCAATTTTTCCTGAAAACAGAAACATATTTATTTAATTTTAATAAATCTTTATCATGATTCATAATCAGTTGTATGGGATAAGGTCAAATAAGAGAGAAATTCAAGGTCAAATTTCACCTTTAAGTCACAAATTTTTTCTTATAAATTTCAAATCCTAGGTAGTAACTGCTAATCATAACATCCGAAATAATTAAAGAAATTTCCTTTAAAATTTTTTATTTTCGCCCTTTTTTTATCGTAATTTTTTAACTACAAAGAAAACCAAACCCTGCAGGAATTGAGTTTATAGTGAAGTCATTTGATTCAATAAAAAAATAATTCCGATTGACTTCCGAAAGTGGAGAAAAAAATTCACAACTAATATTTTTTTTCATCGTATTTTCTAGAATCTATTTCATAAAAATTTCTTAAATTTCATAAATAATTTGTCAAATATTATTCGATTTCATTAAATAAGAGGTTATTGGAAAAAAATGTGCTGGTTAGAGACATATTAAAGTTTTACCAATCAGCATGAATTAGCAAACGCTAACTTAAATCGAAATAATATCTTTTGCAACGATAAGTCTTTACGACACTTACAAAAAGCCCTCATTCATAAAAACCGAATTATAAATGTGCAATTTGGAGGGATTTCCATGAAAGATATTTTGAAAATCCAATGGAGTTTCGGAAGCCAATCGGAATTATTTCCGATAACTGAATCATGTGACTTTACTATATACTTGATTCTCGCTATCGATACTTGGACGATACATCAATGCCTGCCATTTACTTTTTAAAGATCATTTCATGCAAATGTTGTCCGAGGCTTTGCCTTAGCTGGTCCATCCGTAAGATCCAATTTAGACATACTTTTTCGAGCATTTCGGGCGGTATGTGCTGTAATGGTTTCTGTAATATTGTCTTCCATGGCTGCAATTGTGAATGGCTTATCCCCGGCCATGAGAGACTTCGCGTAGCCCCACAAAAAAAAGTCTAGTGGGGCCAAATCGCATTATCTTGACGGCCATTGGACTGCTCAAAGTGATATAAATTGCTCACCAAACTCGCCCTCTCAATACGTCCATGGTATAGAGTGCCGTGTGATATGTGGCACCGTTTTGTTAAAACCACATGTCAATCAAGTTAAATTCTTTCATAAACTTTATAAGTCAAATTCTTCCAATTTGGGCAAAAAAAGTCGCGATAATCATAGCAAGGCCATTGACTGTAACATTGCGTTTTACGTTATTTTTTGAGCTAAGTATTTTTGACTTTGCTAAAGATGTTGCTTGACCTGACTGGGGTTTGAACAAGGAACCATTAGTGCAAAAATCGGACGCACTAATCGCTACATCAGCCGGTATAGTTTGTTTTTATATATAAGCTCGAAATTTGATAAAACCCCTTACCCCCAAAATAAACTTCTCGTTGCGTCCCTGGATAGCTATTTGCATCTTCCTTTTCGTTTTTTACTTTGAGTACTTTATACATGAGTTTGATGGATTTTTCAAAGTTGATCTTTGTTAGTTTAAACATTTTGATTTTTTTGTATATTTGGTAGATATGAGAATAGTTCGTTAAGTATTTTTCATCTTACTATCCACGAGGGGCGTGGCACTTTTTCAAAAACAAAAATTTTCGGTTTTACTTTCATCTATGAAACGCACATCAACTAAATTTGGTACGAACTTACTATTGAGACGTGCCCTTCGATTGTCAAATTAAAGCAATCTTTGTTAAGGGGGCATGGCACCGCCCATAGAATTTAAGTTTTTGATATCGAATGGATTTTGAACTAAATGTCGTAAACAATGAAACTCAGTATGAAGTCACTGATTGGCCAGGTCATTGGATAACGGGGCATTGGATAACAGGGCGTGATTCCGCCCATACAATTCAAATTTTCGATACAGAATAGCTGTGCAAGTAAAAGTCACAGAACATTTTAACTCAGAATGGAGTTACTATTTTATGGTGTCTTGCTACTGGAAAATTAGATGGGGCATTGTACAAGAAGTGTGGCTCCGCCCATAAAGTACATTTGTTCAATTGAGTCGCTTTCGAAATAATAGTCACAGATCAAAACTCGGTTTTCAGTAACTATTTGGTGATATCCACTACTCGGAAATGCTTGCAAACTAAAACGGGTATTGTGCAAGGGGTTTGGCCTATAAAAGACAATATTTTTATATTTAATAGCTTTGAAAATAATGGTCAAAGAATATTGAAACTCAGAGTGGAGTTACTATTTGTTGATGGCATACTATTAACGAACTAGAACAGGCATTGGGCAAGGACAGCAGCAACGCGCCGGGTACCAGCTAGTATTTATACCCTAAACCTGAAAGGTCAGGGTATATTAACTTTGTGCAAACGTTTGTAACGCATAGAACGAAGCGAGTCCGGTATAGAAAAGTATATATATTCTTGATCAGCGTCACCACGTGAGTCGAGCTATCCATGTCCGTCCGTCCGTCCGTCCGTCCGTCCGTCTGTCCGTCTGTGTGTTGTCCGTATACACAGGATAAGAAGAAGGAGTTGAGATAATTGGATGAAACTTGGTACACATGGTCACATGTACCCAAGGATCTGCTCTATTGAATATTTTTGGAATCCGCCCACGGACACGCCTTCCTCCCATACAACGCAAAAATTTAAAACTGCATGACTCAGCTCATAATAAGTCTACAACAAAAAAATTTGGTATTTGTGTGTTTTATACTAACACAAAGATGTCTTTGAAAAATGGACGTCGTCCGCTGAAGGACACGCCCACCTCCCATACAACCCAAAAATTGAAAACGCAATAAATAAGCCTCTGTTTAACCTACAGAGCTAAAATTTGGCACATGTGTTTGTTATGACAAAACAAAGATGGTTTTGAAAAATGGACATCATCCGCCTACGGACACGCCTACCTCCCATACAACGCGAAAATTGAAAATTGCATAACCCAGCTCATAATTAGCCTACAACAATAAAATTTGATATGTATGTGTTTTATATCAACACAAAGATGTCTTTGAAAAATGGACGTCATCCGCTTACGGACACGCCCACCTCCCATACAACCCAAAAATTGAAAACACAATATATAAGCCTCTTTTTAACCTACAGAGCTAAAATTTGGAACGTATGTGTTTTATGACAAGACAAAGATGGTTTTGAAAAATGGACGTCATCCGCCTACGGACACGCCTTTTTCCCATACAACCCAAAAAGTTTTAAACTCAATAAATAAGGTTATGTTTGTCATAGAGAAATTCAATTTGGTATGCATGTATTTTATACCAAAACTAAGGTGTGTTCAAAAATTGGAAGTAATCCGTCCATGAACACGCCCACTTCCCATAGCGAAAGCACAATAAAGGCATTAACTGTGAGCTACAGGAATAAAACTTGGTATGTGCAAATTTTTCATCAACATTTAAATGCATATTTAATATAGGCTTCATCCGCTCTTGGAGACGCCCATTTATGTACAATAAAAATTTTTTGTTTTTGAAAAGTGGGTTTAGGGTATTTCATAGTCGGCCTAGACCGACTTTAGACTTTCTTTACTTGTTTCAATTGAGTCGCTTTCGAAATAATAGTCACAGATCAAAACTCGGTTTTCAGTAACTATTTGGTGATATCCACTACTCGGAAATGCTCGCAAACTAAAACGGGTATTGTGCAAGGGGTGTGGCCTATAAAAGACAATATTTTTATATTTAATAGCTTTGAAAATAATGGTCAAAGAATATTGAAACTCAGAGTGGAGTTACTATTTGTTGATGGCATACTATTAACAAACTAGAACAGGCATTGGGCAAGGACAGCAGCAACGCGCCGGGTACCAGCTAGTATTTTTATAATATATTAGATGTGAGTGCATTTGCAGCGTTTGTTATTTATATGGAAAATAATCCACATCTAAAGACTTCAACCAACCGTTGAAGGATATTTCTGCAACAATTAAGCGAGGAATTAGCCATGCCAGAAATTGTAAAACGATGACAAAATGTTCAAATCACTAGCAACTTTTCTTCGCGCAATGGCATTGACCGAGAACTGGACCTACATGTTTTATGCCGACTCCAAACGGCTAAACTTCATGTTCTCAAGAAGCTTTTACATGCCATTGTTTACTCTCTGAGGTTTGCCATTGTCAAAAAGTCGACTAGAAAGTATTCCACTTTATCCTTTTTTTATCCAAAGAGCGGATACGAGTTATTTCACACTCTTTTGTGGAAATATGATTGTTATATCCGACGTTTTAAGGAGAAAAGCTTCCAACTTGAAATTGGTGCGTGGGTATAGACGTGATGTAGAAAAGTTTGTGAAGCACTGCCCTGACTGTTTACTGGTATCTCAACCAATGAATTTCATTGCCCCAATGAATAGGCGCGCGTTTCCCAGTGCCTGACCATAATTGTGCCTGACCCTTACGAATCACGATTATATTTTTGAAGTTACTGAAAACACTGTGCGACAATTTAAGGCCCAATTTTAATAATCTCAAATATCGCAATGGTTTATAATGGTGCATGGTCTATATGTTATGCCCTCATACTCAGTTTTATCGGATAAGGTCAAATAAGAGAGAAATTTAAGGTAAAGTTTCACCTTTAAGTCACAAATTTTTTCTTATAACTCTTAAATTAAATTCAAATCCTGTGTAATAACTGTCTCTTAGTATTTGCAATGGATGGTTCTTTACATTTTGTGACCTTCTTTTGCTCAAAAGGTTACGTAAGGTGGTTAATTATTTCACAAGATCACAACAATTACATGTGCGCATCCAAAGATATTCGGATTCAAAGATTACCAAAGATGGTAACTTCGTTAATGTAATCCCTAGAGTAAAATCATTCAGATGAAAATTATAGACCCAACAATTTTCTTCAAATCTGTTCTTAACATCTTTACCGAAAGAGTTACCGTTTTAAAGATATGAGCGTAAATATGTAATTTCAACATATATGGGTTAATTTTTGAACAAAAGATGGTCACAAAATGTAAAGAACCATCCATTGCAAATACTAAGAGACAGTTACTACACAGGATTTGAATTTAATTTAAGAGTAATAAGAAAAAATTTGTGACTTAAAGGTGAAATTTGACCTTGAATTTCTCTCTTATTTGACCTAATCCGATAAAACTGAGTATGAGGGCATAATATATAGACCATGCACTACTAGAAACCATTGAGATATTTTAGGTTATTTTTTCGTGTCGCACTGTGTTATTTATTAACCGACTGCAAAATGGAGGAGTTTCTCAAGTTCGTTGGTTGCTCTGTTTTTTTTTTTTGGACGTAGAATTACGTTTTACAGCGCGGTTTGTATGTGGTCGTTTTAACAGATTTTTTCAAGGCCATGAAACTTTTTTGGCGAATACTTTAGGGTATACCTACAGTCTTTAATACTCATAGTTCAAAGCTATTATAAATACTACAATATCAGATATATCCTGCGCTAAATGAATATCTAATATTGGCTACAAAGCTTTTATTATCATAAAATAATTAATATATTCATGATAAAAATAAAAAAATTATTAAAAATTAAAATAATGAGATTACCAATGTATTAAAATATATAAATAAATTACTCTGGTCGGCATCAAAATAGGAGCAAAACAATGTATATGTGGAATTATTATACATATCGTCGGGCTAAATCTAAATATGCAATCAGAGTTGATCTAGCACGTCTAGTTTTGATGCTATATGCAATTTTAGTGCTCATAGAATTGCTTATATTTCGATACTAACAGTATTTGTGAACTTTGGTGACACGTATTTCACTGTGTTCTATATCTCTGTGTAAAAAAATTAAAGCAATCTATTGTTTACCGTAAACTTACTGGCATGCGCGAGCGCAGTGATTGTAAGCTATCTAAGGCTGCGATTATAGTGAACGCGATTCAGACAGGCAGGCAGGCAGGCAGGCTGAAATCTGTGTGAAAAACAAGATGCAGATAGCTATCTATCTCGCTTGTTCACATTGCCTGCCTGCCTGCCTGTCTGACTCGGCGCTCACTATAACCGCAACCTAAGTAAGGTGCCGTCTCTGATGAGCAGAACTACAGCTGCTTGAAGATCCAGCGGCTTGAAGACTCTTCATTGATTCATCCAAACTGAGTCTGAAAGCAGTATTGCTACATAATAGGAATCAATATCCGTCAGTACCATTGGCTCATGCAGTAAAAATGAAAGAGATCTCTTTCTTGAACCAATATTAGGCTGGGTCGATTTTTAAACCGATGTTGCCTGGGTGATTTTCGGTTCGGACCTGAAAAGTTATTAAACAAAAAACAAAAAAAATGAGGTTGGAGTTACACTTGACCCCATCGCACCCTCAATTTTGTGAATTTTTTCTATAGGAATTTTTTTAAAATTTTTGTTTTTTAAAAACGTGCACAGCTAGGGCAAAACTAACGCCAGATATGAAATCCTTACACCCGATTCATCCAAAAAACGCGGTCCGCACCGCGCGGCATTATTATAGGGGCGGCACTGAAGCTAAATTAATCATTTTACAAAATAGATATGTCTAAAATAATATTTTTAATAGCAAGGGAAGAAGAAATTAAAATTATTGAAGGTTCTTTACTGAAATACCTTAATCGAGAACCTAGTTCAAAAAGTGTTTCTGAAGAAGTTTCCCCTAACATAACACTGTTAAATTCAGATGAGTCTTCAGTCAGCGATGAAGAGTGTGAAGAACAAGGTGGTGCAAAATTAATCATCCAATTTTGTTTTTGAATATCTGTTCTAGTAAATAAAAAAAATGATATTGAGTGAAGAAAGTCTTTATTTGAACCATTACAATATTTTATGGTTATGTGGAAAAGGGGATATTCCTCAAGGAACTGTTGTAAGTGTGGATACACATTTGTGCCCGTTTTGTCGATTTTCAATGACTCCGAAAGATTTCCGGTGATAACTGTTCGCATTCCTGTCGAATATTCTCCTTAAGGTTTTCGATAGTCTGAGGCTTGTTGGCATAAACCCGCGACTTCAAGTAGCCTCAAAAAAAAAAAGTCTGGGATGATTAAATTGGTTGATCTTTCTGACGAAGCCAAATCACCAAAGCGCGAGATTACACGACCAGGAAACGCTTCCTTCACAATATTCATTGTGGCTCTTGCTTTGTGTGCGGTGGATGTAATCAAAATTGTCATAAAGTGGCTTTGAGTGGATGTAATGGAAATTGTCTCTACAAAAACTCTTACCAGGCAACGTAAAAAAAATTCTTTTCAAAATAAAAGTTATGAGCAACGTAAAAAATTGTTTCTCACCTATAACTATTACTAGTAAACCTGTTGCCCGAATTCGAGCAATTCAATAAAAATAAATTGTTAGAAACATTACACAGTGTGACACGAAAAAATAACCTAAAATATCTCAATGGTTTCTAGTAGTGCATGGTCTATATATTATGCCCTCATACTCAGTTTTATCGGATAAGGTAAAATAAGAGAGAAATTCAAGGTCAAATTTCACCTTTAAGTCACAAATTTTTTCTTATAACTCTTAAACTAAATTCAAAGCCTGTGTAGTAACTGAACCTATATATTTGCAATGGATGATTCTTTATATTTTGAGACCATTTTTTGCTCAAAGAGTTACGTAAGGGGGTTAATTATTTCTTCGAAAACAAGGCTTTTTCAAAATAAAAAAAATTTTCAATAGTTCAGTTACTTCGTATTTGTCATCAAAAACAATCAGATTTTGCTGAATTTTTGCACACACATTAAGTAAAATAAAATAATCCACCTCTGGAAAGATCACAACAATTACATGTTCGCATCCAAAGATATTCGGATTCAAAGATTACCAAAGATGGTAACTTCGTTAATGCAATCCCTAGAGTCAAATCATTCAGATAAAAATTATATACCCAATAATTTTCTTCAAAACTGTCCTTAATATCTGACACAAAATTTTTTAATGTTACTGTCAAAATACGAAGACGGACTTACACTAATATAAAAACTGAGAAAAACATTATTACTATTCGAAAACATCGCAGCTTAACTCTTCCAGCTATAAAAAATAACTAATGTAAAAAAAAACGCATTTAAAAATAGATTTAAGACACAATACTAAGATATATTTCAGAAATTAATAAAAGGTTCTTACAGAACACCTACAACATCGATTTATGACACATTTATATTTATGAAAAAACACCAAAAAACCCAAAAAAAATTTTTTTTTTAAAACTGTTAAAATTTGACTGACTTGTTTGCTCGGAAAGTGGAATTTTTTGATTTTGGAACTGCATTTTTCGGACAATTGACATTTGAGGAATGCATAAAAGATAATTTTGGTTAAAAATTTTTAGTTTTGAAAAAAATTAAAATTCGATCAATTCATAAGCTAAAATTCATAAGCTCTTCTCAAACTAAATTTCAAATCGATAAAATAACGGATTTTTGTACAAAAATTTTATTTCTGTTTTAAAAGGTTGGAAACCCCCTGACGTGAAATCACAATTTTTAAAACTGGTTTGCACATATACAGCCTAAACCTGATTTAATAACATCTAAATCGATAGAATCGGTTCATTGGTCTGGGAGGAGTTGAAGTCACAAAAAAAACCTTAGCCTATTAATTATATAGATGAGGTAACGTAAGAAATTTAAATTGAAAATAACTTTTATGAAGCAACGTATAAAATATTTTTCAAAATTTCGAGAACTTTTTCGACCTAAAAAAAAATAAATAACTGTTATTTTGGATCTCTGATTTGCCTTCAAAAAAGCACTTTACTGCTTTTGATTATTTGAAGAAACAGTTCAGTCGAGTCTTAAAACAGAATTCAAAAAGCGGCGAAAGATTTAGTTTTCTTCGCCTCTTGAGGAGTAGATAATTTTGACTTACGTAGTATTAGAATTAGGTTGATAATATGTATACTAGAATTTTTTTATAAATTTACTTGACAACAATAAAAGATTATTTTCTAAAGATTTTTGATAAAGCTTCTATGTGCACACACAGAAAAATCGCCACATAAAAACCTAATAATGAAGAACAAAGTTAAACAGATTTCTCTATGGTTTTTACCCAAGAAGATGTTCTTTAAGTTATTGGCTATGTCTTCTTAAATTAATTAATTTAAGAAGAAATCTCATACAGCTACAAAATTTTCTTCTTGATTTTTTTCGAAAGGAATGTAACGAAGCTACAAAGTTTTCTAAATGATATGATTTTCTTCTCAATATTGAATAAATTAATAAGAAATTACGAATAAACGAAACACGAAGTCTAGGACATGAAAAAAAGTCTTGAAAATATGAATTTTAAAGGAAATCAATAAATAAGAAATAAATAAATTTAAGAAGATTTATGCTGAAAAACAAGAAGATTTCTTCTTAAAAAATACCTCTTCTCTTTCGTCTTTCATGCCCCTTGTTTTTCAAATGTCTTGAAAATATGAATTTTAGATGAAGATAAGAAGATTTTTTAAGATTTCTTCTTAAAAAATACCTCTCGTCTTTCGTCTCTAATGCCTCTTGTTCTAAATACGTTTTATGCAGAAATATTGTAGATTTTATGTGGCACTATTTTTCTCTGTGTATGTTTGAAAACAATGCCTACAAAACCCTATATTAATATTAAAGATGTTTTTGTATATTGCATATGAGAGGGGCGGTCAATTGGGAATCCGCCCCGGGCGGCTTAACCTCTCGGTACGCCACTGGAGCCACCTTTAATCAAAATTTTAAGACATGTGTTTTCTTGAGTGCCGAGATATTGCGTTTGAGATGTTAGAATTGCAGCCCAATGTTCAATATCACTCATATGTTTTATGGTGTTAAGTTTTGTCAACAGTTCCCAATATTATCAAGATAGTCCAGCAGTCATAAGTTCCATATTATAGAGTATTGGTAAATTTTTGTCATGAACGCTAACTTCCGACATAATAATTTTAGCCCTACCACAGAAGGTACCGAGAATAAGCACTATGCAATGTTTAGTAGCAGCTTTTAAGTCAACTTTGGTCACTTTTAAACTTGTTGGTTTTGGTGATTTTCACCGCACAAGCGAAGACACAAACCGAGGTATAAGCAACTTCGATTCAAAAAATAATAAGTCTTCAAAATTTAAAATATTGTATGTTTGTATACTTTCTAATATAATCAAGCAGACAGTGCAAAATTTTTTTTTTTCAAAATTTAAAATATTGTATGTTTGTATACTTTCTAATATAATCAAGCAGACAGTGTTAATAACGCAAAAACTCACAAAAAATATACAAAAAATATTTTGTAAAATAAATTCTGCCTAAATTTTTTTCATTTGACATCCAAAGCAAAATGAAGCAGTAAAAGCTTTACTAACTGCAGCAGTAGATGCTGCTGCGTTGTAGTTAGTGTCCGACCGAATATTCGGTTTCGGTTTCGGCCAGTTTCTGCCCTTTTAATCAGTTTCGGCTATTCGGCATCAATATGGCCGAAACCGAAACCGAAACCGAATATTTGATCGGACACTACTAATTCGGTTTTTACATATATTTCAATGGTAGATGTGAGTTCGCTTTCATCAAAATTTTTAATGGTGTTTAGTAGAACAAAAACGTGAAATTCAGTCATTTGATTGACCGTGTGGGTTGAGTCCAGCACAAAACGATAAATGTAGTTTTTTTTAGATTCTAATATTAAGTTATTTAACTTTAAATACTAAAAAGTTCCTTAAAGTGGTATTAAAATGATCTCCATATTTATTATTTTAAAGTTGAACATTAATATTCAAACGGTCATATTCATAAAAATATCTTGAAATAGATTTAAAGTGCTCAATAGTCAAAAAGCTTTTTAGAGATAAAATTTTTTTTAAAATTTTGTTATTCATACAAATATTGTCTCAGCTTATTTGTTAAAATAGGAACACTCTCAATTTGAAATGGGAACAGTGTCAAGAATGGTTCGTGAATTTGATAAATTCAATAATTTTTTGTTTATTTGTCACAATTTTATCAATACTTTGACATGCAAACGGTCAAAAAATTGTTTAATCTATGTTCTTCTGTGAAAAAATTGTCACTTATAATTTTTATTTTCAATATTTTGAAATGTTTTGCCATGTTTTCATTTTTTTTGAAACAGTTTGAAGTATTTTTGACAATATTTGTGCTCTCATTAGAGTAAAAATATTAAAAAGGCTTTATCAAGGGTTTTTTGAAGGTAACTCATTTAAGAAGCCTTTATAAGAGATTTTTGTCGTTATTGGACGTTTATGGATACTGGTTTTGAAATTTTTTTTTGTAAAGAGGTTCGTAAATTTTTATGAATAAAGGCAAAATAATATTTATCGAATATATACGTTATTATAATCTGTTTCAATTGTTATGTTTTTGAAAGCTTTTAACTAAAAAATTAAAAAAATAATTTTAATTTTAATAATAAATAGACATTCAGTTTCGGTTTCGGTTTCGGCCGAATATTACAAAAATGGCCGAAATTCGGTTTCGGTTTCGGTTTCGGCCAAAATTTTGGTTTCGGTCGGACACTAGTTGTAGTTCTTTTATCCTTTTTTTTTTTTTGCTCAAACTGTAGACTTGCCACAAACTTACTTACACACACTCACACACGTTGAAAACTAAACCTAACACATTCATTAAGATATTATGTGCTGCTGTTTTTTGTTGCTGTTGTTGTTGTTGTTGTTGTTGTTGTGATGTGAAGCAGATGTCGTCTTTTATGGGGTTGTTTTTTCTTTGGCTCAACGCGACATAATTTATAATTTGCTCAGTCAATGGCGGCAACAACTGCAGCGCCATCTTTTATATTATTTCGCCCGCCAATTCAACATAGGCATGTTGGGTGTTGTTGGTTTATAAATGTGTGTGTGTGCTTATGTGTCTTGTTTTTGGTAGCGAAAAAGTTAAGTGCTGTTTTTGGTATTGTATTTTTTTTTTACTTTTCTTACATATAAAAAAAAACATAAATAATGCAACAAAAAATATGGCATCGTTAAAAGAATTGCCGCCATTTTTAAAAGCTTTCGGTTTTATGCTGGCAGTTTTATATAACGACTATTAGTGGTTAAAGCTTTTCGCACAAATGTGTTTGTTTACGAGAATTGTTTGCTTTGGGAGAATTAAGCATTATTTTGGTATAATTTAGCTTGACCTTGACGGAAATAACACAAGCTGGCAATGAAACTAAAATGAAGATGAGCTTTTTTATTAATATTTGTGGACACTTACATTGTTGAACACTGAAAACTTTTAGGCTAGTAAGCAACGAGCTTTCTCTGCTTTAAAGCGTTGCTTAAAAAGTTAAAGTTCTTGGCTTGCTTGAGTTAAAATGTTTAACAATGATGTAAAATTTATTTTCTTACTTGATTTGCTTTTTTGCTTTTCTCTACTCGATTTGATAAAAATACATAAAATTTTTGTATACAATTCTGCAGAAACCATTAAAAAATCTCTGCAAAATTTTAAGGGCTTTATAAATATTTAATCAAAATTTTCAAAGTTTGTACAAAACTTTGTCTGCTCTTATTTTTCGAACAGTTCATAGATTGTTTGGCTCTTTATTTTTATGCAAATAACAACATAATTTCTAGTAAATCTCAAACTTTAAGTCACCTTTCAACGTTGTAGTTTATGTAAAGTTTTATATTTTATTTTTATATTTTTTGTTACTAGCACTAAACTAAATATTTTGCTAACGAATACAGCTGCAGAGGCGAGGTAGTTGCAATAACAACAAGCATCAACACTATAACAACAACAATTACAGCAACAAACACAACAACGACAACAAACAATTCCACTTGTAAACTTTGCATTTCACTGCAAATAAACAAGAAAACTTTGTGCAGTCAGAAATGAAGTAACAACAAACAAAGTTTTTCACTTCAACCGGAAGTTAAGCTGAGCGCGCGCCCTCTACATATTAGAAAACAAAACAAAACAAAACAAAACAAAGCAAAGCAAACCAAGCAAAACAAAAACAAACATTATGAAGTATATGAAAAATATTAAAAATAAAATATGCAACTTGCATGTATATTTAAAATAAAATCAACACAAAACAACAGTTTCACAAATAGTTAAAACAACATTAGTAAAAAAAAAAAAAACAACAACAATAGAAAAACAATGTCGTTTGTTTGCTTGCATTTTTAAAACGAACGCATGCATTATGCATAACAAAAAAAAAAAATATAAAAATAAAATAAAATTTTAAAAACTTCTTTGCTAAATGTAAAGTTAGTAGGTGCTCGAGTTTAACGTGCTAAAAGCAAGACAAAGTCAAGGCAAGTTGTTGTTATTGTTAGTGTTGTTGTTTTGAGTGTTTTTTTTTTTATGTTATTTCTTGCTGCAGCTTCATGCAACTCTTATGACGTTCATGAGCTGACATTCTAACTTGCAGTTTAAGGTAAAGCCAACAACAATATGAACACTAAAATAAACAACAACAACAACAACAACAACAACAACAGCGACAATGTCCTGTACAAAACCAACCTCTACCAAATATAGCTTAATGGAGTTTTAAAGTGTTTGCAAAGCTTTTAAGTTACTGCTATTCTTGTTGTTATTGTTGTTGTCATCGTTTTTGTTGCACAGTTGTTTTTTATTTGCACTTCAAGGAGGCTGCCCCCTCTTTAAGTCATATATGCTACAAAATGGCCATATCATATGAAAATATCAAACTTTTTCAAAATAATTTAAATATTAAACATATCCACAAGTTATTGAATCTCATGCATAAAAGTTAGCATTTCTTTTTTACTGGATATTTTGTGAAGATTTTTTTTGTCGTATAAAATAAAACTATTCGTTAGTTATATCACGTGTATCGAGATGTTTCTCTTGGCCTTTTTTAGGCAGTAAAAATTTTGTTGTAAAAGTTGCTTACTTTTAAATCGGGTCTAAAAGAAAAATTACAAGAAAACTGATTTTACAAGAAAAGAGTTGAGTTGATTTAACGAAAAGAATGAAAACATTAACACGAATGCCGGCAAGGTCATATTCAAATTCTTGAACCCACAAACACATACAAATAACAACATGTACCTTTTTGTTCTCAGTCGGTAATGGCAGCAATCCGAAGCGCAACTAGCAGACCTTCATGTACATGAAATTTATGAATTCTTGTCACTTATCTCATGAACTGTTCTTGTCATCCCTGTATGTGTACCAGAGAACTACATGAGACCATTCGCCATTCTTTGCCACTCGTTGACAAGCGGCGTCAGCCACAATCGCACAAAAAAAAAAACAAAATGCATGCATACCACTCGAGTTCGTAAACAACGATTGCTGCTTAGCAAAGTGTGTGACGACTGCGAATCGATACAAAGGCAGCATCCAGACTATGCTGACATTCGAATTATTCGCTGGAAGCTCGAGTGTTTGCTGCTGAACTCGAGCTCGAGTGGAATTTTATTTTTGTTTTTTTTTGGTTTTTTTCTTGGCTTTTTGTTGTGCGCAGTGTTTTTTTATGCTTTCAACAACACTTACAACAAAAAGCCAACACCAACAACAAATCGTTGGATACGTGGCACAGTAAGCAAGTCCCAACAACAAAAAATATACAAAAACCACACAAAGCCAGCGACTGTGCAAAAGCTAAAATCATGTGTTTGTATGCTAATAATAAAAAGTACAGAAACAACAACACGCATGTTGGCTCGACAAGTTTAAATTATTGAACACACTTAAAAAAAAAACAAGTAAAGAAAGTCTTAAGTCGGTCAAGGCCGACTATGAAATACCCTAAACCCACTTTTCCAAAAAAAAAATAATATTATTGAAAATGGGCGTGTTCGTGGGCGGATGAAGCCTTTATTTTATATGCATTTAAATGTTGATGAAAAATTTACACATACCAAGTTTTATTTCTGTAGCTCACAGTTAATGCCCTTATTGTGCTTTCACTATGGGAGGTGGGCGTGTTCATGGACGGACTACTCCCAATTTTTGAACAGACCTTAGTTTTGGTATAAAATACATACATACCAAATTTAATTTCTCTATGACAAACATAACCTTATTTATTGAGTTTTAAACTTTTTGGGTTGTATGGGAGGTAGGCGTGTCCGTAGGCGGATGACTTCCATTTTTCAAAACCATCTTTGGTTTGTTATAAAAAACATATGTGCTAAATTTTAGCTCTGTAGGTTAAACAGAGGCTTATTTATTGAGTTTTAAATTTTTGGGTTGTATGGGAGGTGGGCGTGTCCGTAAGCGGATGACGTCCATTTTTCGAAGACATCTTTGTGTTGATATAAAACACATACATATTAAATTTTATTGTTGTTGGCTGAGTTATGCAGTTTCCAATTTTCGCGTTGTATGGGAGGTAGGCGTGTCCGTTTGCGGATTCCAAAAATATTCAATAGTGTAGATCCTTGGGTGCATGTGACCGTGTGTACCAAGTTTCATCCAATTATCTCAACTCCTTCTTCTTATCCTGTGTTTACGGACAACACACAGACGGACAAACGGACAGACGGACATGGATAGCTCAACTCACGAAGTGACCCTGTTCAAGAATATATATACTTTTCTATACCAGAAATCGCTTCGTTCTATTCGTTACAAACGTTTGCACAAAGTTAATATACCCTGACCTTTCAGGTTTAGGGTATAAAAACAAACCATCCTATTTGACCCACCCTTTAATTGAAGGGCCCAAATTTAACAAAAAAAAATATTTTTACAAAAACTTTCATTACGAAAAAAATGAAAGGAAAAATGTCTTAGAGGATTTTTCCCTCTAACGACATCATGTGTCATAAAATAAAAAAATAATGGGTGTTCATACGAACGGAATGCTTCCTGCATCGAATGTTCTAGATGTTATTTTGTTCTACTCTTTCCTTTCAAAATAAAATTATACATCCAACCAGAAGAATTTAGGTTGTAAAAAAACGCTTACTTTTCATTTTCAGTTTTTGTCAAAAAACACTATACAAAAAAGGTAATATTTTGCTAACCGACAAAATTTTTTAAGTTTAGATTTTCAGCAAAGTTGCTTATCTTATTTCGACAAATAGCACAGGGGCAAATTTTTTTTAAATTTAATTTTTTAAATAAATTTATGAGGCGTTTAAAAAACTCATTTATTCTCTTAAGGAAGTAAAAATATATCCTTAGATATATTACTTTAGATTTTCAGCAAAGTTGCTTATCTTATTTCGACAAATAGCTCAGGGGCAAATTTTTTTTAAAATTTAATTTTTTAAATAAATTTATGGGGCGTTTAAAACACTGTCATTTATTCTCTTAAGGAAGTAAAAATATATCCTCATATTTTTTTCGGAATATTATACTTTTTTCGAGTTATCTGTCCAAGTGTTTAAGTCATGGCCTTCGCATAACCCAAGCTCAATCTGTCTTAGAGTTAACTGTCTACGTTATACCGGCCCTACGGACCAAAGAACCGGTTCAGAACCAATCACGTGATAGGTTCCAAAGTGATGGTACCCTACGGACAAAAGAACCGGTTCAGAATCTATCACGTGATAGGTTCCAAAGTGATAGTAACCGGTCCCAATTCTGCCACCAACATATGAAACCAACCGGTCCCTTTTACATGGCGTTGTCATTGACAGGGGTAAATTGACACCGGCTAGATAACTTTGGACCAATCCTAGAACCGGTTCAAAAATATATCGGCAGGTGTCAATTGACACCTCATAGACACCTTTGGACCTAATCAGTAGCCGGTCTATTTATAGAACACGGTACACTTATACGCACGTTGTTAATGAAATTGAATCATTGTTTTGGAAATTCATGCTTAGCCGAGCTTGCTAGCGTTCACGGTTAGTACTCGACTGACCTGGGTTCGATCCCCGCCAGAACCAAAAAATATTTTTTTTTTATATAAAATAAATTGTTTTTTTTAACTAAAAATGAAATTTACAGTTTTTTCAAAGTGTTAAGAAAACTTATTTTGAAGAATATTTTGATTAAACAGTTAATGAAACGGATTTATATTTTAAATTATGAAATTATAATTGTTGATATATGTAGTACTAGTTCTTTCCCGTCAAAAATGACGGGCCCGGTTTTCCGGAAGGAAAAATATGAAATACTGACTTTCTTTAAAATGAATAAGAAATCAGCCCTGATCACATATTCGATTTTAAATTGGGCAAATACCAATTTTTAGTTCTAAATATTTTTAAAATACCTTAAAGTATACTTTAAATTTTTTATAAAACTGAAAATTTCAAAATGAAAAAAAATATAAAAAGTTTTTAAATTTTCAATTATTCATAAACAAAAATGCCTAAACATATACTATGAAATTTTTCAAAAAAAATCAAGCGTTCCGCACTCACATTTTACGGAAGTATGTTATAGTAATAATACTTACACAGTCAGGAGACGAACCCACGTCCACCGCGTGACAGTCCAACGCACTACCATTGAGCTATTGGTAACGATAAGACAAATATAGTAAAACCCATTTAAAAACATTCGGTCCCGTTCTGAGTTATATCGAACCTGTCCTGTGATAGGTTAAATAAGAACTGTCACAGGACCGGTCACTTTAGGGCAATTGACCCTGCTTTCGCCGTTGTATTGCTACAGAATTTTCTTCGGTCTCTTGGGTTGAGGATAACTTTTATGTTTATGGTTTCTAGGTGTGTGGATTCCTGGTTTTATTTATTCTTCCATCCCCGAGTAAAAATTAAAACTTTTTAGTCAAAGCTGTGCAACGTTCGTACAACAGGCAAACAAGAAACTCAGTACTCTAAAGACCGTAAAACGGCTGTAAAACAGGCTCTTGCAGGACATTTGTTTTTTAAGGTCTGTTTATTGGTCATAATCTTGTTATGATAGATTTGCGAACGGAAATGAGGATAATGAATATTTGTTGCTGTTAATTTACAACGATTTGATGGCAAGTATGAATAAAACGCGCTCGTGTTGTACTTGTCAACTGCTTTATTACAACTGTCTTTTTTGAGAGAACTTAACAAGGTTCGTACCTTAAACAAGAGGTAAAAAGAGTAACATATTTATATTCAATACATAAAGCGATAAACTAACAAAACAAAGCTGGGGACATTTAAGAACTCAACATGCCACCCGCCTTGAACTATATGATTTAGGATAGCCTCATATGGTTCAATGTATTAAAAAGTACGTATAATGATTACAATAAACATTGTGTGAAAAAATGAAAAGTTAAACAAGAAATATGAAAAAGCTTAAGAATAATTTTGAAACATATCGTTACTTGTTGGCAGCAAACAAAGTTTGGTTACTGGTCGCTGACAAATGCCATCAGCAGTTTTTAGAGTTACGACTCGTACGCGTTCATCTTTTCCCGCGTGGCATTTCAAAATTCTGCCAAGCTTCCACTTGCTTGGCGGGGTGCGATGATCGAAAACAATGACCACATCGTTCTCATTAACATTAGGCGATGGTCGAAACCACTTTGCACGTCCTTGCAGGCTTGTTAAATACTCGTCGCGCCACCGACGCCAGAAGTGTTGTCGCATTGCTGATATAACATGCCAGCGTTGATGCAACGTGCCTTTGAAATCTTGCGCTGCTAAATCGGGAAGGACTTTCAGCGGTTCTCCGAGTATGAAATGTCCTGGCGTCAAGACTTCGAGATCGTTTACGTCTGTTGCATTCGAGCAGAGCGGTCTGGAGTTAACGCATGCTTCAATTTCAGCGAGCAGCGTGCTGAACTCCTCGAAAGTTAGTAATGTCTCGCCGATACTTCGTTTGAGATGGTATTTGATCCGTTTTATACCGGTCTCCCAATAACCGCCCATGTGCGGCGCACTTGGGGGGTTGAAATGCCAAGTAATGCTTGAGTTGGTGAAATAGGCTCGGACCGTGTCATCAGCCAGGCACTTCTGTAGCATCACACGAATTTCTTTGTCAGCTGCAACAAAATTGGTGCCATTGTCTGAATACATATCACGACAATAGCCACGGCGACTGATAAAACGCTTGAATGCGTTGATAAAGGCGGATGACGTCAGGTCTCCAACGAACTCGAGATGCATAGCCCCCGTACTCATGCAGACAAATGAGCAAATATAACCCTTAACAGATTTAGCACCTCTTCCGGCGGAATACTTGCATGAGTACGGGCCAGCAAAATCAACGGCGCTTCGGAGAAAACATCGCGAGTATGTGGTCCGACTGAGCGGTAGGTCTGCCATTGACTGCTGCAATGGCATTCGATTGAAGCGCTTGCACTTCACGCAGTTGCGGTAGACCTTGCGAACTAGATTTCGGGAACCAATGACCCAAAATTTTCGGTTTAGAATTGTCTGCATCATTTGGGGTCCTGCGTGTAAAGTCAGCTTGTGAATCTCGGTCACGATGAGCGTCGCTAGTGGTGAGTTCTTTGGAAGAACTATTGGATGCTTCATGTCAATGGGTATCTTCGCATTTTTGATGCGACCACCCACACGAAGAACTCCATTTGCATCCAGAAAAGGCTGTAAACGAGCTAAGCAACTTCGAAGGGGCACTTGTTTGTTATCCCTGCAAAGAAATATTTCATTAGAAAAAAAATTAAATTGTTGATACTTAATCAAAGCGAGTTCAGCGTTATTTATTTCATCGCAAGTAATCAATTCAACTCTCTTCGGGTGGTTCCTTCGTACGTTATTAATAAAACGCAGCGCATAAGCTGTTATTCGTTTCAGCTTCGAATAAGAGGAATATTTACTCAGCAACTCCAAAGTTTCAAGAGGCTGCGCAACGTGTGCTACCGTCTTGGACGTCTTTAGCTCCAAATCCGTTGTGTGTTGCATGGCAGATGTGCGTTTCCAGTTGTTATCTGTTTCTTGCAACCATGTCGGTCCCTGCCACCACAAATTATGTTTAAGCAGCTCTTCTGGGCTAACGCCTCTGGATGCACAATCAGCAGGATTGTGCTCCGAGCGCACATGTGCCCAGCATTCAGGAGGCAGCACATCTTGGATGTCCGCTACACGGTTAGCAACGTATGTCGACCATCTACTAGGATGGCCTTGCAACCATGCGAGCGTGACAGTGGAATCCGTCCATGCGTAGAGTTGATATTTATCGATTTGTAGACTTGATAATATCTGTTTCGTGAGCTTTGCAGCGAGATGAGCGGCGTTTAACTCTAGGCGTGGTAACGTAGTAGATTTAAGCGGGGCGACTTTAGATCGCGCGGCAATCATAGCGATCATTATGGAGCCATCTGCACGCATCGAGCGTGCGTATAGGACTGCGGCGTAGGCGCGCTCAGATGCATCGGCGAACACGTGCAACTCGGTAGCTACCACACTCGGCACTAAGCCGAGCCAGCGGTTGATTTTTAGTGAGGACAACACAGCAAGGCCCTTGCGGTGTGCGAGCCATTGTTTGGCTATGTTTAATGGGACTGGCTCATCCCAGTCCACATCTGCTCTCCAAATCTGCTGGAACCAAATTTTTGATTTGATTGTGCAGGGTGCTATAAGCCCCAGTGGGTCGAAAAGCATGCTGGCGTCCGAAATAAATGCTCTTTTAGAGAGAAATGCGGGGGGATCCTTCAGATTTACGGAAAAAGTTAGATAATCATAATCAGTATTCCAAATGATTCCTAATGCTCGCACTTCCTGATCATTAGCCAGAAAATGGGAAACTTGTTTCGAAGCATCAGGTATGCTGGCAGTTAGCTGCTTACAGTTTGTCGCCCATTTTCTTAGCTCGAAGCCACCAGTGAGGAGAATTTGAGAGATGTCTTTTTGCAGCTGAATAAGCGTTCCAGACGACGAAGATCCTATTAGGAGGTCGTCCATATAGAAATCTCTTAGAACGATAGTGGCTGCTTCCTCGTAGCGTTGAAAAGATTCTCTAGCAGTTTGTTGAAGCGATCGAACGGCTAGATGGGAAGCAGACGCTATGCCATAAGTGACGCGCAGCAAGCGGTAGTCTTGAATCGGTTCATCTGAATTTTCACGCCACAAAATGCGCTGGTAATCAACAAAATCTTCAGAGACCAGCACCTGGCGGTACATCTTCGCCACATCAGCAGACATGGCATAGCGATGAGCTCTGAATCTCAATAGAACTGAAAACAAATCCTGTTGGAGCTGAGGACCCACCATCAAAGCGTCGTTGAGAGAGTAGCCAGAGCTAGTTTTCATCGACGCGTTGAAAACTACTCTTAGCTTAGTCGTAGAGCTTGTTTCTTTCAAAACTGGATGATGTGGCATATAAAAGTTGTCGGTTGGCACGTCAAAGACCGGTTCCATGTGCCCCATATCGATTAGCTCCTTCATGAAGGCGCTGTAACGGAGACGTAAGTCTTCGTTCGTTGAGAAGCGCTTTTCCAAGCGATTGAAGCTACGAAGTGCAATATTTCTTGAGTCACCCAAAGGCACATCCTTTTTGAACGGTAGCTCAACGATAAATCGCCCCTCAGGCGAGCGACGATGTGTTACAGCGAAATGTTCTTGACAAAAGGCCTCCTCTGGCGTGAAATACTTTTTCTGCGGTTGCTCCTCCATCTCCCAAAACCGACTGACAGCTCTCACAAGTTGAACGTCGCAGTGAAGAGATTGTACAGAATTATTTGCTAATCTTGAACCATCTGCGCGGCCGAACAGCACCCACCCAAAGGCAGTGTTTTGCGCCATGGGGGTGCCTGGTGGTCCCTTGCGGAATTCATGCGTTAAAAACTGCTCCATCTCATCCATGCCGATCAAAATGTCGATAGGACCAGGCGTGGAAAAGGTCGGATCAGCCAATGGTATGTTTTCGATGTGTGCCCACGACAATGTTTTGATGGTAGCGATTGGTAAATCGTTCGTTATTTTTGATAAAATAAGCGTATTGATTTTGAAGTGCTCCTCTGAGAAGTGCGGTGAAAGCGTGAGCACAGCTTCTCCTTTCGATCTACCACCGTGTGCAGATCCAATTCCTAGAACACAAATCGAAGCCGGCTTCCTCGGTAAGCAAAGTCTTTGCACACAAGCTTCTGTGACAAAGGACGCGTGTGAACCATTATCAAACAATGCACGTGCAGGTTGCCAACGTCCAGAGCTATCTCTGATATTGATGGTTGCAGTGGCCAAGAGGATAGCCTTTTCCGTGGAAGCGTAATGCGATGTTATGCTGTCATGAGCAGCGGCTGAGATGTCGGCGTCAGCGGTGTAGCGGGTAGTAGCGGAATAGTGAGTGGCGCCAAGCTCACGTGCAGCGGAGATTTCAGTAGCGGTTAGCAGTGTAGAAACGGGAGCGAATTCCGTTGCATCGAATGACAAACTGGTTGTAGCGGTATGAGCAGTGGTTGTGGCAGCGCCTGCGGTAGAGAAGGCGGTGTGAAGCGATGTGTGATGGCGCTGTCGACAAACGCGGCATGTAGACCAACTGCGGCAGTTTGAAGCTTGGTGCCCTTTGCTCAGGCAGTTCAAGCAAGCGTTTTTGTTATTAATAGCGCGTGTTTTAGCAGCAGCGTCAAGATTGTTGAATTTATTGCAGGCGTATATTTTATGCTCGGCGTTGCAAAACCAGCACTTGCTTGAAATTTCAGCGCCTTGAGTTCCGTGTAGGTTAGCACGAACGGCGTGTAAACTATTTGTTGAGTACTTCTGTGGCCTTTTGAGGTTCGATTTGCTGCTTTGCACGACGTTGGATGTGTGAGCCAGCATCTCGAGTGAGCGGCATCGAGTTTGTAAAAAATTCTGCAGTTCTTCGAACGTTGGCAGCTCATCATCGACCAGGGAGAGCTCCCACTGCTTCCTAGTTTCAAAAGCCAGCTTCGAAACAACCACGTGCACTAACCAATCGTCCCAGAACTCGGTTGGCCGCTTAAGCGCAGCGAGAGCCCTTGTATGCTGTAATGTTGTATCGAGTACTTGTTTTATTCCACTTGCAGAATCGCTACTCACCTTGCTAATTGAAACAATTGCTAGCAAATGATGCTCCACGATGACACGCAGCACTTTATAACGTGACTTGAGCAGCTGCCAGGCTTCAATGTAGTTTGCGTCACAAATCTCGAAATTGCTTATGACTTGCAATGCTTCACCTCGTAAGCAGCTGCGCAAATAGTGCATTTTTTGGCCATTGGACAGATTTGTGTGCTTGTCTACTAACGACAAAAACGCGTCATGGAAGCTCATCCAAGTTGTTGGATCACCGGAGAATGTAGGCAGCTCCATTTTTGGAAGGTGGACGGCAGCAGCTACTGGTGCTAGAACAGGAGCGGGTGCAGACACTGTGTTTGCAAGAGAAACTGGTTGCAGAACTTCCTTGGACAGCCGGTTGAAGTTCGCCATGGCATCTATGTACCATGTTTCAGCTTGCACACGCACAACTTCCTCGACTGCAATTCCTTCTGGTCCGCACAAAATTTCCAACTCCTCTTGTGCTTTGTTGAACCGAATCCATTGCTCCTGAAGCAGCAGCTTAAAACTTTCGATTTTTTCGATGTCTAACGTCGATGTATCAGTCTTACTTGCCTGTAAATATCTTTTAAGTGCATTATGTGCAGAATCGCGAACTTTTTGAGTAGAATTTGTCATTTTTAATTTGGAATGCGCGAATCAAAACAAACAGCAACAAATAAAATGTCAACTTTGATTTTCTGTGCACTTGTTGACAATTGCTTTAGCAGGTATAACAACCAATGTTTAACTTGGAATGCGCGAATCAAAACAAACAGCAACAACTAAAAATGTCACTTTGATTTGCTATGTACTTGTTGACAATTGCTTTAGTAGGTATAACAACCACTGTTTCTACTTATCATTATTTTTTAACTTATAGCACTGACCCGCGTGCCCGAGAGTGAGGTTAGAAACGATGTAGCGCACCTCGAGAATTTGTAGTCTCGGAACCCTTTGGAATTTTTAATTATAGTGATTTCAGCTAAATTTCTAGCCGCAGCAAGTTGCACGATTAGAGTTTGTGACACGAGCGCGCGATGTGGACACACAAAACGAACAAATTGAATTTTTCTTGCGGACTTTTCGTTCCTTTTTTTTTAAGCGGTAATTTCACTCGGAAAAATGATTAAATGAAGCAGGTTTTACAGAATACCAAAACTATTTAAATATACTTCGCGAATTTTCGGTATCCGGCGGACGAAGGACCAAAATATGTTGCTGTTAATTTACAACGATTTGATGGCAAGTATGAATAAAACGCGCTCGTGTTGTACTTGTCAACTGCTTTATTACAACTGTCTTTTTTGAGAGAACTTAACAAGGTTCGTACCTTAAACAAGAGGTAAAAAGAGTAACATATTTATATTCAATACATAAAGCGATAAACTAACAAAACAAAGCTGGGGACATTTAAGAACTCAACAATATTGCTTACACGATATAACAAGCTTAAGAAATCTAAACGTGAATTTATCTATTAAGTTGAGACGGAAATAAAAATATTAAAAATTTTATATATTAAATAAGCCTTAAACTGTTTTTTTTTTTTATATAACAAATGTGTATTTCTTCTTCTATTTATATCTATTATAGAATTGCTAAATTGTAAAATAAGAAAACTTTGTACAAACTTTTCAATAATTTCATTTGAGTGCCTTACAGTTGTCGTCCTGTCGTTGGCAAAACTTTTTCCCAGCAAAACATTTCAACAATCATGAGCAAAGAACGAGTAGTAGACAAATTCTAGATATTTGTTAAACCTTCTTGTTGACTGCCTTGTTGACTGCTTCCGGTTGATTGAACGTTGTTGTTCAGAGCGGTACAAAAATGTTAAGTTTTTTGGATTAACTTTCGAAAGAAGAGCATCAATTATTGGGGAAAAACAAATTTCAATGCTTATGATATGCACAAGCGAGCAACAACAAAATAGCAGTTTGATTGATTAAAGTATTAGTGCAAAAGTTAAGTTGCCAACTCGGCCAGAAGTAAAAGCGTATAACTGTAATTTATATTAGATCTTAAATTAGAACATTTCATTAGCTTGAGATGGAATTTATTTACATGACAGAAATATAAATGTATTTGTATGCTGGTTGGTAAGTAAGCAGCTTCTACGCTGAATGTGTTCTGAGAAATGTAAGCTTCTAACTAGCTTTGCTTGTGTAAAAATTTCTGATAAAAATACGCCTTAATCCTTAAGCCGCCAATTACGCAATAAGCTAGCTTTACACACTAACTACGGAAGAGAAAATTTAAAGGCTGCTTTGAAGAAATAACTTACATTTAACCAAGATAATTTTTCTTTTTTCTTTTTACGTTTATACGATGTGGCTATAATGATATATAAACAGACAGACAGACAAAATCACAATCATGTGCGTACATTTGCTGTGAAAATATATTTTATTGCCTACTTCAAGGCGCCTGGGCTGGGAATTAAATAAATTTCAAGACTTAAATCTTTAGAGAACTAAATTTTATCTCTTTGAAAACTTTATTTACATGGAATGTTTGCATTTAATTAAGACAAATATTTATGTTGAAATATTTGTCTCTCATTTAGAACTATTTGAAATGCTATTTTGAGTCTTTAATTAAATTGTAAAACTTTAAATGCCACTTACTTAGGCAATAAATTTCATCATTTTTTATAACTTAAATGAGAGAAGTAATTAAAATGTGTGTAACGGTTTTTTAATTTTCTTAAAAGTTTAATTATGAAAAAACTGAAAAACAGTAATAAGTTAACTTTGTTGCCTAAGAATTTTTTAATTTGACGAAATATATTTCATCTGTGAATATATATTCGACTTTTTATACCCTAAACCTGAAAGGTCGGGGTATATTAACTTTGTGCAAACGTTTGTAACGCATAGAACGAAGCGAGTCCGGCATAGAAAAGTATATATATTCTTGATCAGCGTCACCACGTGAGTCGAGCTATCCATGTCCGTCCGTCCGTCCGTCCGTCTGTGTTGTCCGTATACACAGGATAAGAAGAAGGAGTAGAGATAATTGAATGAAACTTGGTACACATGATCACATGCACCAAAGGATCTGCACTATTGAATATTTTTGGAATCCGCCCACGGACACGCCTACCTCCCATACAACGCAAAAATTGAAAACTGCATAACTCAGCTCATAGTTAACCTACAACAATAAAATTTGATACGTATGTGTTTTATATCAACACAAAGATGTCTTCGAAAAATGGACGTCATCCGCCCACGGACACGCCCACCTCCCATACAACCCAAAAATTGAAAACGCAATAAATAAGCCTGTGTTTAACCTAAAGACCTAAAATTTGGCACATATGTTTTTTATGACAAGACAAAGATGGTTTTGAAAAATGGACGTCATCCACCCACGGACACGCCTACCTCCCATACAACCCAAAAAGTTGAAAACTCAATAAATAAGGTTATGTTTGTCATAGAGAAATTAAATTTGGTATGTACTATGTATTTTGTACCAAAACTAAGGTGTGTTCAAAAATTGGGAGTAATCCGTCCAAAAACTCGCCCACCTCCCATAGCGAAAGCACAATAAAGGCATTAACTGTGAGCTACAGGAATAAAACTTGGTATGTGTACATTTTTCATCAAAATTTAAATGCACATAAAATATAGGCTTCATTAGCCCACGGACACGCCCATTTACAATAAAATTTTTTTTTGTTTTGAAAAGTGGGTTTAGGGTATTTCATAGTCGGCCTAGACCGACTTTAGACTTTCTTTACTTGTTTATATTGTTTTTATACAGGAAATTTTCAGAATCCTACCAAATGTTCGGGAACAAACAGTCAAGGAAAATATTTTTTTTGTTTTAAAATTGAAGTTTATTACTTTGTCCAAGTAAATACAGTGATCTGTTGCAGTCATATGAAGTTCTTGACATGAGCTCATAGGCTTGTAGGGTCCTTTCCGTCACTTTTATGTCTACAAGTACATACAAATTTCCTCCATAGCTCTTCTGTGAAATTACTTACGAATGCATTCTTCAATTGCGTTTAATTGCGTTCTTGTTATGGCTTTTGTATAGTCCATTGGAAAGGCTTTTTGCTATTTAGGACACAAAATATCAGCTGCTGCAGCTCCATTTCCTAGATTTGAGCTACTTATAGGTCCTAATGTCCGAGCCAGAGTCAGTGATATACGTACCTTCTTAGCGCTGACAACATTTTATTCGGTATTTTTATAGCATGGTAACCTAGCAATATAAGTGAACGGAAACAGTAACGGTGTTGGATTGCACACGGGCATTCAACCTTTGAAACCTTTGAGAAGGTGCAGATATATTTGTGTGCTGGGTATTTTCTTTTCTTTCAGCATCTTACGAAGAGAGGTACCATAACTGATTGAGAATCAGTCAAAATTTCAACTGAAAATTCAATACAACCACTGTTAAGACTGCTGCGAAATACCCACACCATGGGTAGAGCTCCTCGAAAATTAGTGTACCAACTCCTTACCAGCTCAGCATGGTAAAAATGTTAGAATAATCTATATACAATAGAATTCTATAGAATTCCTTCACATGAATACAGAGATCAATCAAGAAAATTTCGTGCTATTTTTGTATACAAACAGGCCTTTTCCTTTATTTTCCCGTTTCTTGAAGCAGCACATTTCATGCAAAGTGTTTTTATTTGCAATTCTTTTGAAAATTAAAATAAAAATTTTTCTCAAAATATTGAGAGTACCGATAAAGCAGTTTGGTCGCGCGTTTTCAGAAATAGAGTGATACTCTACAGTCGGAAGTGAAAACGATCGTCGAAATTCTGTTCGACGACGAGCTGTTGGTGAAAGTGAGTTCTCGTCGACGATATTTACTCGACGCGTGTTCAAGAATAGAGGTGAATGTATATCTGAATATCCGAATATTAAGATGGCTGAATCTGTGTTTGACATATTATTCAAAATTTTTTTTAAATGTTTATGTGTATCATGATGACCGTGGCATGCAGGTTAAGTGTGTGGCTCAGCATGCTCGGAGCCCGGGTTCGATTCCCAGCCGCGGCGAAAAGTTTTTTTCAATACAAAATTTTTCTGATCGGTCACCACCTCTCTGCAGACAATGGCAAACCTCAGAGAGTAAATAATGCCTTGTAAAGCTTCTTGAGAACATAAACTTGAGCCGTTCGGAGTCGGCATAAAACATGTAGGTCCAGTTCTCGGTCAATTGTGTGCAAACATTTCATAACACACACAACATAATTGATCATAAGAAGCTCGGTCAAAGTCTTTTCAAGGGCTGAAATGGCCAATTTGTTTTTATGTGTATCATGTAATTTCACTGTGTCATATATGGGTTTTAATAAAAAAATCACTTAATGAGTTTTCAACTTGGGTTTTCAATGAGGAAAACTTATATTGGTACATACTTGTAAGATGTCCAATCATCCAGCACCAGTCAGGTGTACCATCATTTAAACAGTGTTTTTTGCACTTTTCGGTCGGGATATTGCAAAACCTGACGCGATACAGTAATTTTGAGGATTCAGGTTCGAATATAGAGCATCAAATAACTTCAGAAGTATATGCTCCATTACTTATTACATACTTATTACATTAAATGTAATTCCATTACTGACCGGAGTTTGTGCTTGCACTGTCTTATATCTCATAAACCATAGGAAATTTGACTTTTTGTAAGGCGTCAAACAGAAAAGAACTAGTTTTACGCTAGTATGAGTTGTACCAAAACAGTTGAATGGTAAAAATTTGCATTTTTCTTTGATAAAAAAACTAAATTCTAAAAAAACTTATTTGCGGCCTTGGAAGTCGAGAGGTAAGCGTGCTTGACTGCCAACTTAAAGGTTCCAGGTTCAAGTCCGGGCCAGGCCATGTTCCTACGCCTTCACCTTTTCTTGATTCTTTCCTCATTTCTAATCAACCGAAATGAAAAATTCATCAATATATACAACTTTGGAAGTTATAGTTGGTGGTAGAGATGTTTGTGGAATGAAAGTGTTTAATAATTCCAATTGACTGAGGTAAAGGCATAAAACTTGCCTCAGATTCAAATTCGCATATTGATATAGCACTCCGCCACACATTGAACATTCTTGACTCACTTCCTCTCCTACTAATCTATCTTCCCATTTCCGAACTAAGGCAGACTTGACTGAATAGGTTTGATACCTGAAATACTTGGTTCAAAACTGAAAAAAAGCTATCAGTAACTTAGAAATTATATAAAAACTTAATAAAATCTTATCAGAACCTTCACAAGAACTCCGCAATATTACTACAAGACCTGTTTTAGAATGGTCGATAGGATATTTAGCGAATCCATATGGAATCCACCGGCCATGATGCAACATGTTCTTTCCAGAAATATGCCCTGGCTTAAGGCAGTCTTCATCGGTTGCCTTAGTTCAGGTAATGTTACAAAACTCTGGGGAGAAGAAAGAGTAGTATTTATGCCCAAAGCAAGGAAACCTGATTAAATCGCTGAAGGGAGTCATAAATCTTCACAGAAGAGAATCTCTGAACGCTACAAACCTCTTTAGTGCACAACACGCCTATCTCAAAGGTAGATCAGTGAAGACAACACTGCACGATGTGGTTTTGGTCATAGAAAAACCACAGAAATATCGAAGGCATATTTAACAATGTGACGGAATCTATAAAATATGCTTTAGTGGAAAAGTTGTCAACAGCATGATAACTCAATGGATTTATCAAATGCTGAAAAACATTTTCCGAAGTGTCCAATATAATAGACAAATCCATTGAAAGAGTAAAAGAGATTTTTGGCAATACTTTGACTCCAGATAACATCAACCGTTATTCCAAAATTGATATCCTGTGTCCAAAAAATTCCGATGTGAACGAAGTCAACGAGCAAGTTCTAAATATTTTCGTTGGTGACACAGTGACAGATCTGAGCATGGATTAAATTGAAGAAAGTGATCATAACGATCAACAAAACTACCCTGCCGAGTTTTTGAATGAATTTTGTTCTACAAGAATGTCACTGCATAAGTTAAACCTTAAAATTGGAAGTATTATTATACTTCTTCGAAATTTAAATACCAAAAGAGGTCTCTGTAATGGAACGCGGTTAGGTGTGAAAAACCTGAAAACTAAATTGATCATGGCACAGGTATTGACAGGCACTGACGAACAATTTGGTCCCGACAAACACAGATTTGCATTTCACTCTCCGGCGGCAACAATTTCCCGTTAAACTGGTATTTTCAATGACCATAAATAAATCACAAGGCCAAATATTGCAAAAAGTAGGAGTTTTTCTTAAAGAACCGGTATTTAGTCATGGGCAGCTTTATGTAGCCATGTCTAGAGTTCAGTGGGCTGATGATGTAAAACTAAGCATTATAGATGGCAAGGGACAAGATGAATTGGTTAAAAATTCTAAAAATTGTTTACTAGAAATGTTGTATATAAAGAAGTTTTATCAAAATAATTTAATAAAAATGTTTTCAAATAAAAAGCTTTGTATATAAATGCAATAAATTTTTGGTCGCATTTTAAATTTATACTCTAAATGGTTCCTTCCCGTCATAGTAGGAGTTTTTATACAAGTGTTACTTAATAAAATCGACGAAAATTTTATAAAATCCAAGCATTTTTATGATATCTCGTGAACTGTTCTTGTTCTACTCGTATTTGTACACGAAGTTTATGAATTTGATACACAAAAATTATGATTGATTCATGTTCCCCTTGTTTAGAATTCTTTTTTCAAGACATTTACGTAATTTTTTATTGGTTCATGTATATTGCTCATACACTTTGTGAACTGTAAGCACTAAGCTTATGAAATATTCATGTTCTCGAATTTTTTTTTTTTTTGTCTTTTTCTTTGTATATTTTGTACAGATGATAACATGAAAAAACCATGTGACTCAGTTGTAATCATGAACTGGACCAAAATTCATGAATGCAATTTACGCATTTACGCAAATTATGTTAAAATTCATAATAATTGTGTAGTTTTTGGTTTAGAATTATTGGCTAGAAACGGAGTAAAGTTCACAATCATCAAAACTTATCT
The DNA here is from genome assembly GCA_958299015.1 of Tetanocera ferruginea. Lineage (NCBI taxonomy): Eukaryota > Metazoa > Arthropoda > Insecta > Diptera > Sciomyzidae > Tetanocera > Tetanocera ferruginea. The sequence goes on from OY282644.1 coordinate 27,216,750, forward strand.
CAAAATAATTTTTTAAAACTTTGAAAGACCTTTTCATAGATTTAAGAACTACCAAAATTATGTGATACATTATTTGCATATAAAAATCGTTAGTTGAACATCCTTAACCACTTGTGATATGTTAGCAAATATCAAAACTTATTTTAATACACTTTACTTGGAAAATTTCTTGAAATTTAAATTCAATTCCGTTTTCTAAAAGCCATATTTGTTTTCTCATGCAACTAACACATTTCTAACGATGTTTTTCCTACACATACATATAGCAATATAGAGCAATTCCCACACAAATCGTTTTCTAATTTCATTGCAAATATGTGGCAACAATTTCAATTGCTTCGGATTTTGTTTTTATTTAGTTATTTTTATTGCGAGCTCTGTATGTGTTCTGTGTTGCCCTGAAAATTTCCCGAATGTAAAATTCAATTTCGTATTTTAATAAAATTTTCATGGCAACCAGTCAGCAGTGAAACAACTATAGCTAAAAAAAAAAGTTTAACAACAACAAAAACAACAACTTCATCTATTATCAGTAACTTTTTGCAGACACACTTGTAGCAATAGTTAAGAGAATAAAACAAGAACAGGCAAAAACTGAACTAGCAGCTGTGTGTAGGTGCGTGTGTGTGTGTGTGGGTGTTTAAAAATGTAAATGCAAGTTAACAGCACAGTTGGCAACCATGGCTGCTCCTATTGCTGCTTACTTCAACTGAGCAACAACGTTAACAATAACAAAACATTCAGCTAGAGCAGCGCCAATCATCGATGCACGCAACACTTGCTTCCGTTGCTGATCTGCGCTGCGCTGGATTGCATTGCATGTGGCTTGACTTGCATTCAATTGCGTTGCCACAACATGCAAAAAAAACTTATAATGAAAATTCTTCTGCTTGCTGTTATATCCTTACCACTTATATATTCTGTTTTTTTTAGTTTTTCTAACTGCTTGTTTTATTTTGTTTATTTTACTTTTTTTTTTGTTGGTGCTGAGTTGGTTTTTCATGCTTGCTGCTGACAACTTTTAATTCCGCTTCAATAAAATTTCAAACAACTCTCTAGTGTGGTTGTTTGTTGCTCCACGTGATAGTTTAAGCTGGTTTGCTCGTTTGCTCGATTGAAACTGACATGAGTTGGAGTCAAATGTTCCGTCCGGGCAACGCTAACACAATTACATATAATGGCAGCATCATCAAAAACTAAGCAGACAACATCGACAGCTACAGCAATTACAAGAACAACAACAAAGTGCTTGTTGTTCATGCTTGCCACATTTAGAGCAGCAACATCATTAGAAATATCATCGTTGCAGTTATGAAGATTGGGGGAGAAAAAATGTTTGGTTAATGTTGGAATTTTATTCCTTCATTATAATCGAGATAACCGATATGTGTCTTTAATAGAATTTTAACTGATTTTTTCACAATAGATGTCTATAACACTCGCCACAACAAAAAAAAACTCTCGCACATCTCAGAAAAAAATTTAAAAAATTAAGATTTTTGCAAGATAATGAAAATAAATGATATATATTATTTGTAAAAAAACTCATTATTATGATCTCCAGTTTTAACTGTGATTATGATATAGATAAAATTATGTTAGCTGCTATGTTTGTTTCAAAAATTTTGTTTTTCTTTTAAAAATTTCAATTTTTATTTGAAATTAAGGTAAAGGAAATTAACATGCGACGCTGTCAACAAGCCCGCAAATTTGGATATGATTTCCCGGAATCCCCAATTATGGATGATAGCGTTGAAGTTTCGCTACCCGACTATAACGAGGTTTTTACAGCTATAGCTTGGGTTAAAAACAACAAATCCGCAAGAGCCATGGCTTACCAGCTGAGCTGTTTAAAAACGGAGCTAAAGCTCTGTGTAAATTCATTCACATGCTTCCAGCTAAAAAAGTTATTCCAAAAAAAGGTTAAGTGTTAGGGAAAGTCGTGAGTTCCATTCCTTCTAATTTCATACCGAGAAGGCATTCTTTTAACATATGCCTGTCATTGGGAGAAATGCTTTCCTTAATCTTCAATAGAAGTGCTTCTATCATTTTTCAATAGAAGATTTCTTTGAGGCCTTCAATGAAAGGCTTTTTGGAAGGTTTTTCTAGGAAAATTTTCAGAAGGCATTCCATGATTCAGAAGACATAAAACAAAAATCTTCTTGGACAATATTAAACCGTTTCGGTTATTCTATGCCACATGGCATAGTCGCTTTTCGGTGCCTGTTCACAAATCTTATGGATACTATTTATTAAAATTTTTTTTTAAGAGAAGTGGTTGGAAAACGACTCCTTTCGTGACACCTCACACCTGTCACCTATGACCTCTTCCCTAGTACTCACTTAATTAAGTCAATTATCTTTTCCATGCTTCTATTCTGAAAAATTGGCCTATTAGTCCTATTTCATAGAATAAGATCTGTGGAAAGAAACAATTCGAAAATAGACTTACCTCTTTGATTGATGTTGGCACTGTTGCATAGTGAGTGATGAGCGTTAGCGTCGCAGCTAATAACCAGGAATGTCTTGCTCGTGTCAGCGTTTTTTGCTAATTTGCGGACTGTTTGCGCTGGTGGGTTCGCCTCTTCATAGGGCATGTATACGGAGCTAAGGATAAGTTGTGTCGTCCCTGCTTCTACGCTGGTTGCCAATATGTCAGTATTAATGAATCAAGGAAGTAAAAACATATTAAAAGATTTTATCGTTAGTATATATATCCTTAACTTACCTTCACAGTGAAACAGGTTGAACTGTTTCGATCTCAGACCTTTGATCTTGTTGTTAACGATCCACGGTTCCTGTATTAGAGCCACGTCCATGTTACTTTTGGAAATTCACAGCATAAAGTCGTCGGTCGCTGGTTTGCAGTGATGCAGGTTGATTTGTACCACTTGCAGCTTCCTACTTCTAGCTGCTATTTCTAGTGCAACTTCTTCACTTTAATAGTTCCGAGGCCAAATTTGAGAATGTTCAATTAAGCCAGTTTGTGGTCGCAGCGTCTATAGTGTAGAGAAGGATAGTTCACTCACTGCCGTGACTTTTCCGCGATCTAACCATTCCTGAATTCTTCCATTCCTGAATGTTCACGCCCATATTCTGCACCGACAACAGTTTTTGAATGGAAGAGTATTTTGGCAAAGCAGGATATGGTTTCATTCGCGGACTTAAAGATCACTTTCAATTTAGCTCCCGGCCCAATGTCACCAATATTGGCGATGGTTTTGATCAGGAACTGCAGTGACTTTCTCGTTCCGTATTTGACGATTTTAATACCCTTCTACCAGCCGGTATCATCGAACTTTTAATGCTCGGGATTACCGCAAAAAGCTTCCCATCATGCCATTAAGCATATCAGTTGTTACAAGCAGCCACTTCTTGCATGTCATTGAGCCGTCCGGGTCCGTCGGGTCAACAATTGTCACTTGCAGCACTTCTGGCGAGCTCTCGAAGCAATCCTCAGCTTTCCTGGGTTTCGAGCAACTCACGACAAACTCATCTGCAGAATTTCTTCGCTTCTTTGTTGATCCAGAGTTGCTTGACTGTGGTCATTCCACGATTGGTCCCTGTTTGAGGCAACCTTGGGTTGACCTTGCCTCGCCCTTCTTTCTCCTTGCGCTTACTGGCTAACCCTTTTCCACTCAACTGTGTGCCGTCTTTGGACATTGGATTGGGATGGTGCAGCCCTGCTTGCTCTTTCTACTTTTCCTCTTTTTTCCTCAGTTTTACACTCCCGTTTTTGTCTTTTGGTGACATTAGCGAAAGACCTGCCTAATCCACCAAGTTAAAGGTATATAAATGTTTGTACAATCATCACCTACTTACAAGTAAGGTTTCATTGGCAGATATTTAATCTCCAAAATACCAACAACCCAGTAGCTATAGAAAGGAGTAAGAAGTAATTGCAGAAGCACTTCTAAGAGACGTAGAGGGCCTTACCAACTAGATTCTTTTCTTAAGGAGGGACATAACATTAGTTTAAAAATTCATAATTCAGTCAAAAACAAAAATTTTCCCAAAATTTTTATTATTGTAGAGAATTGAAAAAATTACAAGAAAAATTATTTAAAAAAAATTTTTTTTCACTCCAACATGCTTTTATAGAGCTCCAAACGGCAGAGAAAAAAAACGGAGCCTCGTGGTTGCAGCGCTGGGAGTCGCAAAAATTGTTCGATCTGGAAAAAATTTACTTTTTTAATCTTAACAAAATTGGTTATCGTATGACAAGAGCTTTTTTTAATTTTTTTTTTTAATTTTTGTGATGTTCCAAATTTGAAAGTGTGTTTTTCGAAAAAAAATATTGACTTAAAAAATTCATAAAAAATCGAAAAAAATTTTAAAAAATAAGCTCGTGTCATACGATAGAGAATCAAGTTTAAAAAAATACAAAAAAAAAAATTTCGTCAAAAAATGAACCCGCTAGTGCCGCAACCAGTACTAAAAACATGGCTTCAAGATAAACTCGTTCAAAGTTTGTGAACAAAGAAAAAAAAGAGCGAAAATTAAAAATGCGCTCTTACTAATCCGGCTGTAACTTTTGAACACGTAGGAATTTTTCCATGAAATTTTTTTTTAGAATTTTAAGAATATTTACTTAAATACAAAATTATAAAAAAAATGTTATGTCCCCCGTTAATTATTTTTTATATGAATCGAGGCAATATTCAAGACATTGCACTCTCGCTTCTTCAAAAAAAGGGTTAAATAAGTTGTTATTGCCACGACTTCAGGAATGTCCTTTCAAGAAGTATTCCCATAATGCTTTTCAAAGAACAGCACTCAGAAGTGGTTATATTCAAGCACTTCTACATAAAGTTATAGAAAAGTACTTACGTGAGAGGTTATAAGAAATCTTTTCATAAAAACTAGCTTTCATAGAATTAAAAAACACATTTAAAATATATAATTTTTTTAATGATTTAAAACTACGTTTTTATATACTAATCAATGAAATTATTTATTTATTCTAATATATAAAAATCTCGTATAACGGTGTTAGTGTTTGAACTCCTCTGAAACGGCTGGACGGATTTTAATGAAATTTTTTTTCTATATTTGTTAGATATAAGATTAGGTCGTAAAGTATTTTTCACCTTCCAAATTTTCGGTTTTACTTTCGTCTATAAATCGCAATCAATGAAACTCGGTGCTTACTATTGAGACGTGCCCTTCGACTATTAAATTTGAGCGATCTTTGGAAAGGGGAGCTTGGCTCCGCCAATACGAAATTAAATATCGTATAACAAAGATGCTGAGTATTAAAAAACTGATTGGTCAGATCTTTCAAATATAAAACAAACATGGGCATAAGAAAATGTTCGATACAGAAAAGCTATGGAATGAAGCCACGGAACATTTTAACTCAGAATGAAGTTACTATTTGTTGATGTCCTGATACTGGAAAACTAGAACGGGCATTATTAAAGGAGTGTGGCTCCACTCATGTCAGACATATTTTTTAATTTGAATCACTTTGAAAATAATAGTTACAGATCAAAGAAACTCTGCTTAGAGTAACTATTTTGTGATATCCTTCTACTCGAAAATACTCGGAAACTAAAATGGGTATTGGACAAGGGGTGTCGCTTCGCCCATAACAGGCAAATTTTTTATATTTAATATATTTTAAAATAGTAGCCAAAGAATATTGAAACTCAGAGCTAGTACCAGCTAGTATTTTTATAAATCTATTTATTTGTTTATTTATTTATTTATAATTTCTTCAAAAGACAGAATTAAAATGAAGTATTAATAATAGAAATAAGCTATAAAGTTATACAAAAAACAAGATTCGACTCGGCCGAAGTAAAAATACCCCCACGGCCGATTCGTAATGGTACAAAATTTTAAATTGTAGCCCTTTTTGTATGAGATTTCAAAAAATTTTACTATTTTGATGACGTCTAAAATACATTCATATCAAAGTGTTTTCCTACAAAGTAAAGACAAACCTACCTATTTATAAAGTTTTCAATTAGAGGTTGCATGGGAGGTGAGCGTGTTCTTGAGTGGTTTATACCAATTTTTTAAACACGCCTCAGTTTTGATATAAAATACACAAATACTCAATTTCAGGTCTGTAGCTTAAATATTAGCCTATTTATAGAGTTTTCACTTTTATAGGTTGTATGGGAGGTGGGTGTGTTCGTATGTAGATGACGCCCACTTTTCTTCCACAATTTAGTTTTAATATAAAATACAAACGTATCAAATTTTTTTCCTGTAGCTTAAAGAGAAGCCTTTTTATAGAGTTTTAAATTTTGTGGTTGCATGGAAGGTGGTCGTGTTCCTGGGTGATTGATGCTCATTTTTCTAACACGTTTCAATTTTTTTACAAAAATAATAAATATGGGCATTTCCACCAAAAAGTCAACCGAGATGAAAAAAATTAAAGTTTTTGATAGCAATGTTTGATGTTTTATTCACATAAGGCAACATTCAAATTTAAGTAATTTAAATACATTTTACATTTATTCATATCTCCTTGCGAAATATTCGGATGCAAAGAGCGCAAATGTGAAATATTGCTTATTTTGATATTTCTTTGGTATGTCTTGTCTTTATAACAGTTATTAAACAGAAACATAATGCATAAGAAACATAAGGCAAAAAATGTTCCTCTTGAAAAAGTAATGGGGGTCGGTCATATTCATTTTATTAACAGTAGGAGGTTAGGGTTTTGCCTCCTCTGTAGCTCGAAAACCTAGGGTGACCCGAAAATTCTGACTTCAGATTCGGATTCAGCGAACCCAAAATCTTAGGAAACCGTTGTGAAACTTCTTGGGATTTGCAAAAACTTCAGTTTTGTTGTACAGTGTACATGTTTATTATACTTACACAAAACCATACTCATGAAAGTTTTTTATTATTATGTTTGAATAAATATTTTTGTTGACTTATGCATAGTTTATTTATTTGTATTTCATTATAGAGCATAAAAAAAACAACTATGGTGTTCGAAAAAAGTGTCACGTGCGACATGTCACGTGTGACCATATATTTTATTGAATAAAAAAAAATATAAATTCTTTATGTCTACAATGCTAGCCATTTTTAAGGAACATCAAGGCACAACACTAAAAAAATATTACATAAAAACATTGCTTCCCATTTCGCTGAAATCCGCGTTTGAATTTTTTGCCATGAAAACCACTTCTGTTTTTGGTTACGTGCGACCACCTTGGTTTTTTGCTAATATCTTGAGAACCAAAAATGACCCAAAAATTGACAATACCAATAATTAAAGGGCTAATTTTATTATTGGTATTTTAATAATTGAGAGCTATAAGGCTCGCCTTTTGTTTTTTTTTTTTAATTATGTTTTATTATGACATTTTTTTCACTCGAAATGTGTACAACAGTCACGTTCCACACCATGGAAATGCCCATATCTAATTTTACTTTTGTAGCTTCGACAGAAGTCTATTTTTATAGTTTTTAATATTAGAGTTGTATGGTTGGTGGGCGTGTAAATAAGTGGATCGCTTCCATTTTTCGATCATGCCTCAGTTTTGACATAAATTATACAAATACCGAATTTAAGTCATGTAGCTTAAATATTTGCTTCTTTATGGAGTTTTCATTATTGGGGTTGTATGGGAGGTAGGCGTGGTTTTCATCCGATGTACTCCATTCTCGGAATTGAGCTTAGTTTTTATTTTTTTTCAAAATTTCGGCTGTAATCGTGTCCATAGACAGACAGACAGACGGACATAGCTAAATCAACTCTGGTAGTGATGCTGAGCAAGAATATGTATACTTTTCTATACCTACCACACCTCCTTATGGGCGTTATACACGTCGTGACAAAATTAATATACTCCTTACGGAGTACGCGTGGGGTATAATAAAGGCATTATAAGAAGTATACTGAGGAAAAGAATACTGAGATCTTCAATAGCATCACAACAAGGAGTGACAGTGAACAAGTGAACAAGGAAAAAAGTCAACAGTGTTTTCTTGTCGGCCCGAGTGGTGTCATATCGGACGGCCGGCCGTAAAACATTTAAGTGGCATCACGACAGCTGTCTTTTTCTGTCGACCCAAGTGGTTTCATACTGGACGGTCTGCTCTAAAAGCATCCTAGTGAGTCAATTTTCTTCCAAAAACAATGCTTGACGACATCCACGACTAAATAGTGCGTCTGGCCCGATTGGTTTCATACCGGACGACCCAACGTAGTTTCAAGTACACCGAAGACAGGCGAACGGACTACGAGTTACAAAGGATCCCACTTCGAAGAAAATCGGGGGAAATCGCGAAGCAGCACAATATATCAAAGAATTAAATGTGAATTATTGTGAAAAGAAACAAAATAAATAGACTTGAATCGTGAATAAAAATTAACTAAGTTGTTATTTTTTAATATACTCGGGAAAAAATATTTTTGTACGTAGCCCGGCTATCCGGCAAGCTAACCCCGGCTAGGAAGGTCGTTACAATGTTAGTTCGAATTTTTTTTTAATCGACCTTCCAACTTTGCAGTCAAATGCCGATTTTCAGCATTTTGTTTATATGATTTTTTGGTTATAACTCATCGACTAAAGCTATAAAACATAACTAATTTAAATAAAAACGAATTATAAAATAGATTTTATAAAAAAAATTAATACTAAGATATAATTAAAAAATTACTTAAAAATACTTACAGAACACCTACAACATCAATTTATAGCATATTCCGATGAAAAAACGACAAAAAACCCAAAAAAAATTTTTTTTAGAAAACCGTTAAGATTTGACTGAGTTGTTTGCTCGGAAAGTGGAACTTTTGATTTTGGAACTGCATTTTTCGGACAATTGACATTTGAGGAATGCATAAAAGATAATTTTGGTTAAAAATTTTTGGATTTGAAAAAAACTTAAATTTGACCAATTTATAAGCTCTTCTCAAACTTAATTTGAAATTGATTATATAGCGGATTTTTGCACAAAAATCTTATTTCTGTTTTAAAAGGTTGGGAATCCCCTGAAGTTAAATCACAATTTTTAAAAGTGGTTTGCACAATTTCAGCTAAAACCTAATTAAATGACATCTGAATCGATAAAATCGGTCTATTGGTCTGGGAGGAGTTGCAGTCACAAAAAAAACCTTAGCCTATGAATTATTGAAGTTCTTCTTCAACCTCAACTGCTGCGTTCAAAATTAATTCGACAATGATGCTCAAATCACAATTTTTCAATATGACACTTTTTCAATGAAAATAATTTTGTTGCTCTGTTTCTTTGTCTATCGCTTGCAGATAGATACGCGAGAAAAGGCTTACGACTCATTCTCGTCTCACTTCTATTTTTTAATTTAGAAGGAGTTTCAAAATCAATACAAATATACTAAGTGTAGAGTAGTTGCTTTGAAGCAGTTATATCAGTGCTTCTGTTAAGAAGGCTTGACAATTATTCTACTGGGAAGATTTAATAAATATATAATAAAGATAGAGAAAGATTAAAAAATAGAGTAAAATTGTGTATTTCAGATAAAATTTTACTGCGAATAAGTTATTAAATTCAAATATTACATTTCTAACGTTATTTCTACGCTAAATATTGTTAAAAATATGTCTTAACATATGTACGTACTTAAAATATGTCAAGCAAAGAAATTATTTCTTAATTTTACTTTTGAGTATATTACTAAGTTACAACAAGTAAAGCTTGTTGATTTAAGAGAATTCATTTTGAAAATAAGCAAGAAGTAGCTTTGACGGAAAAGTAAAACGTATTGCCCAAATTCAAATGCAACATTGGGCCGAGGCGGATGATGCTGCACAAAGATGAAAAAGTAAAATCAAGAAACTTTGTCAAAATACTCTGCGCCAGCCAGCACATATTTAACGACTAATTTGCAGGTCTTCCGGGTGATGTGATTTCCGCGCCAGCCAGCCAGTCAGGCAGTCTACCAGCCAGCCACATCAACCAGAGAGTACCATAAAGTAAAATGAACTGTAACTTGTCGCTATTGCCGCCATTATTCTGCAAGCTAAAGTATGCAAAGTCTTGTTGTGTAAGTATGTATGTATGTTTGTATGTGAGTCGTGTGTGAGTGGCAAAGAGAATATGTGTTTGGGTGTATTTGTGTGTGGCAAACAGCGGAAACGTTAAGCATTTCCTGTCAACGACTTTGGCGTCGCTGTGGCAACATTTCTTTGCTACTTCCGGTGCATTCAATTCATTTTGTGTTGCCGTTTGTGTGAAAAAGAGTATGAGCGTACTAGTGTGTGTGTGTGTATGTGTGTTTGTATGCAACACCATTAGCTGCAATGATGTTGGCACAAAGTTTGCAGTTAGTGAAGCTGATGCAAAGATGTTGATGATGATCATCATCATCATCATCATTATTTTGCCTCCTAGTGTAGTGTCGTAATGCTATGGTAATGATAACGGTAATGGTTATGTTGTGTCATAATGACAGACTTGATGGCACATGCAAATTTTATCGTTTTCGGATATTATTTTTAAATTTTTCTTATGAAAGTGTTTTTGTCGCTAGTGTTAGTTTTTAGCACAGGTGAAAATATAATTTGGTTATGGCAGTGAAAGGGTTGATTTTTATTATACATTAAAAAAACGTGTTGGCTGTTGCTCAAAAAAAATCTTGTAAACTGCTAAGTGATTTTTTTAAAAGTACACAAATAGATGAATAGAGAAAAGAGCTTTAGAAATGTTTTTGAGACAAGGTAATAACTCTGGTAGTTTATAACTTCAAAAGAGCTTGAAAGGAATGAAGCAAAACAACTTAAAAACATGTACTTTCGAATCATTATCGACAGAGACAATAACGAACCTTTATTGGCAATTTTCTTGAGATGGAAATATTTAAGAATCTTGAAAATCAATCCTGTTTAAAGTTACATATTTATTTGGAAGTAACAGAACCTCGAAATTGTAGAGTGTTGGATTCTTAGTCCATGTTCCGTGGTTCAAAAACTCCACCACATACAAGTAGAGTAAAGGTAAATAACATACTAAACTATAAATTAAATTATATAAAAGCTACACTGAGAAAAAACACATACCTTGCTCCGGTAAAACGTTTCTCTATTTTTGATAATAGCAATTTTCTCTTTTTCAAATAAAATTTTCTTCAATTAGAATAAATTTGCACATTTTCGAAGAAATTTTTCTTTACTTAAATAATGATAAGTATTTTTCTCGCACAAAAAATTTCTCATTTATAGAGAAATTTTATTGAAAATGAAAAACTTTTCTTATATTTTGATAAAAAATTCACTATGAGAAGTATTTTCTTCAATGAAAACAAATATTTTCTCAAAAAAAAAGTATTTTTCTCTAAAAACGATATATTTTTCTATTTCATGGAACCTTTTTATCATTTTAAGAGAATTTTAAGTATCGCAATTAGAGAATAGCATTCTCTGGAGCAAAGTCTATACCATTTTTCTCTAAATATAATGCCTTTTTTATCATATTCCGAGACACTTTTTTCTGAGTGTATCCAACTAGTAGGAATATCAGGAATCTGCAAAAAAAACAATATTGAATTCTTAAATTCAAATTAGAACATTTCCGGATCATCACATACTTTGGAGAAATCCAAAATTAGTTTGTTTAGCGATATTAAAGTATTTCCTCATCCTAGATTTATTCAATTCTAAAACCAATGGACATCGTGTCAAATTTAAATTTTCATATATTTTAGGTTCAAAAAAAAAGATCTGTTTGAATGTTAAGCTTTGTAGCTTATGTTGAATGTTGATTTAATTGCATTCTAATAAAGCACTATTAACATTTGCTAAAGCTTTTGAGTTCACCTGAATTTATCAACTTATTTTCACCACCTTTTGTAACATTAACACTATAAAGTGAATTCTTTTTTTAAATGCAAAATATCAATACATTTAATAAATTATTTTATCTTTCCATTTATTAACAATTTTTTGAGATTTTTTCCAGCGTGCATTTCAACAGCTGTGCGTGCATCATTTTGCAATTTATGCCATTTAATCGAATTGAAATTGTAGAATGTCTCCATGCACTTAATACAAACAAAATAACATGAGAAAAAATATACATATATAAAGCATGAAAAAATACAGAACAATGAAAAGATAGACAACAGCAACAGAGTTGCCAGCTATGAGGGAAAATTATTTTAAATAGATTCTATTGACCATATTTATTCCCAAGAAAAAATTTAATTTCATTTCAGAATAAAATAAAATTCAAGTCTTAGATTTGGAGTCATATTTGAATATCAAGATGTTTAATTAGACTCAAATATTATTTATCTTTTTATTTTTTAATGCTGAGAATAGTTCAAGTTTTTTTGCCTTAGTTTAAGTGCTTCATATGCTAAGACCTTAAGTGCCTTTCTTTATTATCCATCCAATGGGTGGTTTTTTATGAGCTTTTTTTTCAATATGGATTACTCTATTGTCTGACAATGTTGTTTTGACAGCTTAAAGTGACGTCTCTACTCAGTATTGTTTGGCAAATCATCATGAATAGGTTAACTCCAGAACAACGCTTCCAAATCGTGGAAATTTATTTTCAAAAACAGTGTTCAATTAAAAATGTTTATAGAGCACTTCGTGAATTTTATGGTGCACATAATCGTCCATCTGAAACCACCATAATGGTTGAATGGATATGTCAACAAGCAAAATTGCCGTATTTGGAGCAAAGATAATCTACACGCCGTTCAAGAATTACCAATGCATCCCGATAAATGTACTGTTTGGTGCGGTCTATGGGCTGGTGGAATCATCGGTCCTTATTTCTTTAAAAATGAGGAAAGACGACGCGTTACCGTGAATGCAAATCGATACAGAACCATGATCAATGAATTTGTGTTGCAAAATCTTCAAGATATGGATGTGGACGAAATGTGGTTTCAACAGGTTGGTGCCACTTGTCATACTGCGGGCGAAACAATCGACTTATTGAAAGAACATTTCAACGACAACATTATTTCGAGAAATGGACCGGTGAAATGGCCTCTGCGTTCGTGTGATTTGACGCCACTTGATTTTTTTTTTTGTGGGAATACGTGAAGTCATTGGTTTATGTGGATAAACCAGCAACGATTGACGCTTGGAAAACAACATTCAACGTTTCATTGCTGAAATACGCCCTCAAATGCTTGAAAAGGTGGTCGAAAATTGGACCTCCGGAATGACAATTATTAAATATTAAATGCCAAGAAATTATCTACCAAATAAAGAATTTTTTTAGCCATTTCATAATTTGGCATTTGTTTTATTTAAATTTCAAATCAGCAAGCACTTAAAAAACACTCTTTATATAATCCAATCCAATCCATCATATTCAATTTTTGTGAAAAATTAAGGTGTTTTTTATGAGAGTTTTAAGAATTAATGTCGTGGCCTTGCGTGCAAAGTGATCAATTTCAATTTCAATTTTTTTGATCGGCCGTCAGCTCTTTGCAGACAATGAGAAACCTCAGAGTGTAAAATCTGTCATGTAAATGTTCGTGAGAACGTGAACATTAGCCGCTTGGAGTTGGCATTTAACATATGAGTGCAGTTCTCGATCAATTGTGTTAGTAACACACAACACAATTGGTCATATGGGGCTCGTTCAAAGTTCTTGAAGAGCTGAAATGTCCATTTCGGTTTTTTCGTATTACCAAGGGTCAAAGATATTGAACAAAAAATTCATATTTATTTGTCAAAAGTTACTTAACTTTAAAAAACATTTATTCGTTGTAATAAAGTCCAGTAAACACTAAGAAAACAAATGGCAATATTGCTAAAAATTACTAAAAACAAAAAAAAAATTACCGACTGACTTCAAATTTTATACCCTTAATCTGAAAGGTCAGGGTAAATTAACTTTGTACAAACGCTTCTAACGCATAGAACGAAGCGAGTCCGGTATAGAAAAGAGTATATATTCTTGATCAGCGTCACCTCGTGAGTCGAGCTATCCATGTCCGTCCTTCTGTCCGTCTGTGTGTGTGTTGTGCGTAAACACAGGATAAGAAAAAGGAGCTGAGATTATTTCATGAAACTTAGTAAAAATGTTCACATGAACCCAAGAATCCGCACTATTGAATATTTTTGGGATGCACCCACGGAAACTCCTACCTCCCATACGAAAAAATAAAATAAAAATCGCTGTATAGAGACACGAATAAAGTTCGACACATATCTATTATTTATAAAAACAAAAATGTACACAAAAAATGGGCGTGGTCTGCCCATTAACACGCCAACCTCCCATATAACCCACAATATTAAAAACACTTTTAAAAAGTTCTTATCTGACATGGAGAGATAAAACTTGGTTTGGATGCATTTCATATTAAAACTCAGATTTGCACAAAAAAAAGGCGCCATATGCTCACCGACACGCCCACCTCCCATACAACCCACTATGGTAAAAAAAATCTATAAGGACTTTTATGTATGAGCTACAAGAATAAAACTTGGTATGTGAGATTATTGTATCAAAACTTAGATGTGTTTACAAAATGGGCGTCATTCGCTCTTGAACACGCCCAGTTCCCATAGAACCCACAATATTAAAAACACGTAAAAGGTTCATATTTGAACAAGAGTGATAAAGTATAGCATGTTAGCATATCATATCAAAACTAAGGTGTGAACAAAAATGGGCGCCATCTCCATCAACACCCCTTATCCCATACAACCCACTAGGGATACACTCTATAAAAAGGTTTATATACACTGAAAAAAAAAACACATACCTTGCTCCGGTAAAAAATTTCTCTGTTTTCGATAATAGCAATTTCTCTTTTTCACAGAAAATTTTCTTCAATTAGAATAAATTTTCACATTTTCGAAGAAATATTTCTTTCTTTCTGGATAATAGAAATATATCAATGTCTGTAAAAATGATAAGTATTTTTCTTGCACAAAAAATTTCTCATTTATAGAGAAAAAGTTATTGAAAATTAAAAATTTTTCTTATATTTTGATAAAAAATTCACTATGAGAAGTATTTTCTTCAATAAAAACAAATCTTTTCTCAAAAATAAAAAGTATTTTTCTCTAAAAACAATATATTTTTATATATTTTTCTTTTTCTATTTGTCTATTTATGTCTATTTGTTTTAGTATTTTAATGTACAGGGTGTCCCAGACCTAGAGAACAATAGTGCAGGGTGAGAAAATTGCATCGAAAATTTAATAAAAAAAAAAGAAACAGTTTCGATAGTATCGTAAGTGTAGACGTAGAATTACGTTAAAGTTGTAACCCCTTCTACTTTGTCTCTTTGGACCGATTGTTTTGTCCATTTTGCACATATTTTTTATTGATCTTCCGAAAATTAGCAAATATATGAATTAATAACACTCAATGTTGGACTTTTATTAAACATGATAAAAGTCGTATGGTGACTTTATCTTACGCTTAGCACATGTCCTTTCCATTAGTGTCACTTTCGTCTCAGTCCGATGTTTAGTTTGCGATCTACACTTTCGTCTCTGTCCTATGTATAGTTTGCAAGCAACACTCGCTATTGCTAGTGGGATGTGGAATCCAAATTAATTTGCATTAAAAACAAAAATTGAAATTTTACGCCATCTTTTTGCTCCAAATCTTGTTTTTTCATAACCGGATCACAGACCCATTTCGTTTATTTTGACAGTTTGAGTTCATTGACTGAGTTAAAAAGAGGTTGTGAATGTAGCACATACAAGAACCTGCAGTACAAAAAAAGAACATTCAGTTCTAATTAGTACACACAAGAACCCAATAAAGAAGTAGAACATACAAGAACCCAATGAAGAAGCCTGCGAATCAGTTCGTATAAAATAAAAACAAAACAAGTAAAAACAACAAAACAAAAACAAAAACAGCAGCAGGCACAGCATAAGCAGCTGATGATTGATTTTCTTATATAAACACATGCATTTTTCTGCTAATATTTTACTATTTTGGGACTTTAATATAATAGCGACAATATCCATAATTAGATATTCATTCAGTGCAGGATATATCTGATATTTTAGTATATGTATTATCTTTGAACGATGAGCATTAAAGGCTGTAGGTATACTCTAAAGTATTCGCCAAAAAAGTTTCATGGCCTTGAAAAAATCTGTTAAAGCGACCAACAAACCGCGCTGTAAGACGTAATTCTATGTCAATTATTTTTGAGCACCTAAAGTGCTCGTAACTTTTTTAGTGGTGACGCAACGGAAAAACTTTGCTGCGATAACTTGATGGAAATTTCATTTTCTTTTTAAAAAGTTATCATGTTGGGTAATTGTTGTAGAGATATGTTAGTTATGGATCAAAACGTAATGGCACCTATGGTTTTTTTTTCCTCCTAGCTTCCTAGGGATGCGTTTGCGACCACCCCCACCCATACAATTTTTTGCTGATTTACATCATTTGCAGCATAGTGGATTATATCAATTTTTTAATCAATTGGTGATCTGTTCTAGTAAAACTGTTTCCGCTTCAGAATTTGTTGAACTGTTTATTTCTGGTTCTATAACGTTTCTTATTACTTTTATATTTTAAAGTATGCGTTTTCATTTCTGTATGACAAAGAATGTTTTACCGTTTTTAATATGTGCATTTTACATTTTTTTTTCTCAGTGTACATAAAGTGCTGCTAAATACAATAGAAGAAGTGCCAACAATTTCTCACACAGATGTGAAGACATTTAAATATGTTCCAAATAGTATTAGAATAAGGTTTTAATACAATCCCGATCACACTAATATCACAGATTTTGTTGTTGTTTCTGTTACAATATCTTGTATGGCATATAAAACAAAAACTTTTTACCAACAAGGCAGCGAACATGCTTCTTAATAATCAAACTTGTGTGAATGTGTCCGATGTGTGGCACACAAGATCGCAGATATGAAAGCTGCTTTAAGCCAAAGTGAGTTCATGAATAAACAAGTTTCGCAACAAGTTTTTTACTCGACAAACTACTAGCTCTTTCATTGACCGCTACTGCAAATCATCAGTTGTCTTCTGTGACTTTTGCGGTTCTTTTATATTCAATATTATATTAAAATTTTTTACGTTGCTTACGTAAACGGCAATTTGATATATTTTTGCAAAGTTTTGAAATCATGAAAACATATTTTTTAAAAATATCGGTGTTTAAAATTGTTCCATTTCTTATTCATACACAAAATCTGTGGTTCACAGTTTTTTGTAATAACAGCGACCGACTGTTAACAATACAGTTGATATTTTTCTGAGTGTAATTTATTGTACCAAGAAGCAAACCAACGACAAGCAAGAAACGATAGCAATAGATTTTTATATGGAATAAAAAATGCTCTCGGGTCTTACATATCGTTAGTTAGCTTTTTTGTTTAACAAAATGAAAAGGTTAGTTACAAGAAATATATTTAAAGGAGAACAAGGTAGCTTTTTCGATAAAAGATGAAAATGGTGTATACATTTGGAAAATGGGGTATATTAAGAAGATCATAATTCTCTAACTATTTTGCAATCAGACCATAATTTTGTATTGGGCATTATAAAGTTTTATTGTATCCACACTCAGAGAAAAAAATGCTGTTATATCAAACAATTCATGGGTTGAAATAACAGATTTCACCGTTAAATACCATCCAACAAATTAAACTTTCAAATTAATAGTCGGTTGACTGTTGGTTAGACCGGATCGAAATTTAGATTCCACCGGTCGGGGTCTCAAAAGTTAGAGAAACTCATTAAAATGATTTCTGCATGTTTTTTTTTGTTCAAATCGGAGAAAACCCGCCGAAGCAATTTTGATTCTCCTGAAGGTCCTTTTTGGTAAAAAAACATGTTTTTTGCTTGTAACGTTTTATTTTTCACAGAACGCATACCCACACCTGCTAAAATATTAAATTTCTTACTTATAGGGGAGAGTGGGGTGTTGTGAGACACGTCAATATCTGACATAGTGGTAATGTTATGAATGCCCACGACAACTGTAAGATATTTTCTCAATGGGATCTCACTTATTATGTGCACTCATCGCATTGACACGTGTTCCTAGTGTCTGTAACAATTATGAGTTTTGATCGCGCTCTTAAAAGTTTTTTGTACAGTTTGACTTGTGGAATTTCCAGAAACATTGCCAATTAAACGTGAACGTAAATATTTATTAAAATGATATCTCTTCCATTGCCTTTAAGCCCACCGAAGTGATTTTGCAAAAAAAATTGCGGGTGATGATGGCGCAGTGGCCATTTGATGGCCACCCCAAATGTCGAATATGGGGTGTCGTGAGACAGTAAATATGGGGTGTTGTGAGACAGTTAATTTTTGTTTTTATTTCATTATTTTTATAGCCATCATGCCACTAAATTCATATAAAGTATCGCCAAAGCCAAAAGGAAATGTCGCATCCATCCACCTAGGGGCAGCCATCAAAGAAATTGCCATAAAAGATAATTGTTTTCGAGTTGTCTGCAAATCATATAATTTTGATAAATCTAGAATGTATGGAACCCGTTATATGGAAAAGTTGAAGACACAATTTTTTCCGCATCGGCTTCAAATGATAAATTAGTCGATTTTGTTTTGTTATCAAAGTGTCAAAACTGACAGGAAACCAGTTTTTCCAATATTTTACAAATAAAATTGGTTTTTCAAGGCGTCTGAGCTGAGCAGTGCACTAGAGAAGGTTAGTCCTCTGAAGTTTGATCCCCTATTCCAAAAATCAAAACGCGGCCAGAAGCCTTTTTTTGCAACCGTATTTACAACTTCCAAGAATGTGGCATTATTGAGGAAAAAATCCGACCAAAAGAATGAAAAAACAACTTAAAAAAAAAATACTTATTAGATGATAAAGATTTATATACTTTTCTATCTTTTGTAGGGCAAACGTGCCAAAGAGTCTTTTTTTTTTTTTTTTTTTGATTCGCCAAGGGAGTGTGAAATCTCATGAATAGGTATAGCCCGTACTATACGCATGTACGACTTACATTCTAACATCAGTCCGGACGAAAACAATTTCATTAGTTGCAATAACTGTGATCGAACTGTTCATCTGCAGTGTGCCAAAATGAAAACCGGATATTTTAACTGTTAGCCGAATCAGATTAACGCGAACAATTTCTCTTATCTGTATTTTAATTTTTTCCTAATTTTTTTCCTATTTCAATAAGGACTTTAAGCAAAAAATTCCATTTTGTTATATTTATAGTAGTGTCTCACAACACCCCATAATTTTTTAAAATCAAAAATTTCAATCTTTTTTTCAGGCTTCAAGAAAATTCTTAAATGTTTTGAATTTCAAAAAAATGTCATCGCAGGTTGTTAGGTTATTGAATAAGCTTTCCAAAAAATGTTTCCAGAAAAAAAAAATATTAACTTTTAAAGAAGTTATCGTCCAAAAACTAAACCTGTCTCACAACACCCCACTCTCCCTTACCAATATTCTGATATACAAAAAATTTAAAAATTATGTTCCATTATAACTCTTATTGACCACCAAAAATTTAATTTTTAAAGACACATTTTTTTTCTAGATTTACGTGAAAGTGTTATTGTTGGAAAGGTATTAAGTTCTTCTTTCTTTCTGTGTATCGCTTTTAATGAGTTCTCCAGAAATAATTTTAATGAGTTCCTCTAACTTTTGAGACCCCGACCGGTTGAAATTTTTTTTTATCCCTATAAGAATGATCCGGCCTACTGTTGGTCCATAGAACACGAAACCCGTATAAAAACGTACTTATTGAAATTCTATCACTGTTTTGAAAGTTCATGTATGGCCGAGTGTGCTGACGTGTGCGTTTAGTACTCGAGTGTCCTAGGTTCAAATACCGGCAAAGCCACAAAAAAAATTTTTTTTATATAAAATATTTTTTGTTTTTTTTTAAATAAAAAATAAAATTTGCCATTTTTTTTTTTTTTGCAAGATTGTAAGCAACTTATTTTGAAGATTATTTTTGACCAAATTATTAATGAAACAGAAATATTATTATTTAAATTATTAAATTACAATTTTTGAAACTTACACAGCTTTCGAACAAACGTCCCCCAAATGACAGTCTAGTGCACTTCCACTGAGTTATTGGCAACGATAATATAAATATAGCAAAACACATTTAAAAACTATTGCTTAGAGCAGGCAGACATTTCCACTAAAACATAAAAATATTTCAAAAGATGATTTTAACAGCATGAAAATACTTTGAAATGTTCATTCGAGAAAGAAAATTCTTTACTTAAACGTAAATCAGTCAATTTAACAATGTTTTAAAAGAACAGTGGCCGACTGTTAATATTACAGTTGATATTTTTCTGAGTGCAAATAGAAACAAAATCGAAGTAATACTTTTTTTTTCTGTTTTTCACTACCAACCTTTTCTTTGCACTATTTTCTTAAATCTTCAATATTTTGATATATTTTCGAACCTCACTTTTTCGAACTTGTTAAATATTAAATTTTCACTAGATTTTCTGCTGCAATTTTCAACAGATAGTTAAAAAGTTTTTCCTTCATCACTGTTGTTTTTGTTGTTGTAATGCATGTGTTGGCAACCATGAGCTGAACAGAAATGTTTTGCATTTTAAATATGTTCTGCTTCTTGTTGCTTTTCCATACTTTTATGGCAACCATGGTGCGCATATTGTCAGAGCTGCTGCTGCTGCTGCTGCTGCATATTTAGTGTGTGTCTGTGTATTTGACTGTGTTTGTGTGTGTGTGTGTGCCGGGAATGTTATTGATAAATGTCTGCAATAAATTCGCAATAAATGCATTAAGGATATTTTTTTTTCTTGTTCTTGTTTTCTATGTGTAAATTTGCACTTGCTGCGCACATTAAATGGCAAAAATGTCGCGACTTGATAAATCATTTTTATTAATATTGCAGGTATTTCTCCTTATGTTTTGCTACGTACTTCAGCCGAACGCAAGCTGGCTGTATTGCTACGATAGCGAATTTTTTTATTTATTTTTTATTGCATTAAAAAGTGGATGATTAAATGCAATCCATGGGCTTAAATTTAACAAGAATATGAACAAATTTTTAAGGAATAATATTGACTTTCGTAAAATAAATATTTAATTGTTAAGTTAATTACTTTTCATTCAAGTAAAAAAGACTTTAATGCTCTAAATATTATATATCGTTAAAAACAAGCTATTGAAATTATTTCATAAAATAAACTTATATCCAGAGCCCTATTTTGGTGATAGACAATTGCATATTTATTGCCAAGCGTAAAATCCTCGTTCTGAAATTAAATTGAATCCTCATTATTTGACCGTTAATCTTTCAGAATATTTTTCAACATCAGAATAGGTATTAATAACAACAACAAATTATGCAAAAATTATTGGCTTTTCAATTCCATGTACAAGAACAAGCATTTGCAAGATTACCTTGTCAATAAATTTGCAATTGTCAATCACCAGAATAAGGCTGTTAATCTGTGTTTTCTAATCAAATTTGTGTCTAAATCTATTGATATGATATTCATAAACCTTTTTCTTTTTACTTGCAGTAAAATTTTTGCGTGAAGTCACACCGTATTTCCGCAAGGCAAGCATCATATCCGAAGTTGGCTGGGAGCTTCAACGCGCCTTTCTCTGTCCGCTCGGTCCGGGAGTGCCAACATCACCTCCAGCGCCAAAAAGTCCGCCACGCGCCGATACACGCTACATTCCGCTACAATTGACACACTTGGCCAGAAATCTAAAATATATTGATCCAGGTTAGTAAAACTGTTTGTGCTACATACACAGATACTCGTATATGATATACTTGAGAATATGAATAGAATATTTTAAAATTTAAAAAATTGAATTTTAAAATATCAAACGTATGTTTTAAAAGCTCATTTAAAAATGTTTATTAAAGAATATGAAATGAACGTTTTAAAGGCTCATTTTAAAATGTTCGTTTTTAAAATTGAAATAAACGTTATAGGAGCAAAATTTTCTTTGTGTAGATTCATCCCTTTACTTATCAGAGCAAACTTAAAGACATGCCTTTTTTTCTCACCCTTCTACTTTCTGGAATATTTTGGATGCTGGACTAACTACCCAACGAACAATTGAACTTCCAAGAAGTTCAAATTTTGAGATTCTTTGAGGTTTTCACCTCGACATCACTTCTAAGAAACTTGTGAATACAGATTCGGAAATTTTCTCCCTCGATTACACTTCAATAGAACTTGTGATGACAAATTTAACAAATTTGTAAGCGAGTGCTTTGATTTAAGCTCTTCTTGCGCCTCTTTTATTGAGATCTTGAGAGTGTTAACTCGTACTAGCAGCTTCTTAGGTACTAGTGATTCGAAGCTTGTATGAGTAGCCTCTATGAGAGCAAAAGTATTAATCTCCCTCTATGTTGCTTCGAAGGAACTTGGGGAAAAAAAGGAAAGGCTTCGCAAGTGAAGGCTTTGTAAAGGTTGTGACGAAGAACCGTTAAGCTTCCAAGCAGCTACTTTATTGCTTGTGAGAGTCAGGCGGTTAATTTTTTGAGAGAATCTTCGTTATGTTATTTTATAAAGGCTTTAAGGAAGCACCAGTAAGCTTCCAAACAGTTTCTTCATTGCTTGTTAGATCGAGGTTGTTCATGTGAGAGTGAATCCTTGCATAGCTGCTTCGTTACGGTATAAACGACAGCAAAGCAGCTATTTTTAGAGAGGCGATTTAATTTGATAGCGAACCTCTAAATTGCTCCAAATGAGCTTCGAAGAAGATTCGCACAACTGCTTAAGGTTGCGGTTATAGTGAGCGCCGAGTCAGACAGGCAGCCAGGCAGGCAATGTGAACAAGCGAGATAGATAGCTATCTGCATCTCGTTTTTTCACACAGATTTCAGCCTGCCTGCCTGTCTGAATCGCGTTCACTATAATCGCAGCCTAAGATGTATGAGAATTGTTTCTCGTAAAAGCTTGTTGGTTCTATTGTTAGTTGGATACAACTACAAAATTGTTGGAGAAGTTGCAGGCAGCCTCCTTCTTTCCAACAAACAAATTTTTTCAATTTCGACCACCCTCAACTGACTGCACTTCAACGGTTGTACAAGGTTCAGTGAAATAACGCCCAAATAAAAAATTAAATAACGCCCAAATATTTTTCATACAAATTTTGGGCGTTATTTCATTATGAAATAAGACCCAAAATATTTTAAATGATTTGCTTTGAAAATATTTTGGGCGTTGTTTCATTTTTGATTTGGGCGATATTTCATTTATTTTGGGCTTTATTTCATTTTGTAGTTTGAGCGTTATTTCATTTTTTAAAGCCCAAAATATTTTGGGCGTTATTTCATTTTTTTATTTTGGGCGTTATTTCGGTGGTCGTTTTTTCACTGAACCGTTGTACAAGGTAAAAATTAAGAACATATTCCAATTTTGTTCAAGAAATGATCTATCTTCTCTAATATATAAAATCAAATGTTTGTCTGTCTGTTCCGTATAGGCTGGCGAACAGTTTATCCGATTGAGCTGAAATTTGGACAACGAGTACGTTTGATAAAGAAAAATAACATAGGGGGTGTAAAAAAGTGGGCGCAAGTCTTTGAGCGTGGCACTCCATAATTACTTCTAAACGCCTGGACCGATTTCAATTAAATTTAGTATGAAGGTTCAACTGCGCCCAAGATAAAACATAGGCTATAAAAAATTCCAAAGACTTTCGGAAGCGGGCGCTTTAAGTATTGCATTTTTAAGACTCTCAAATGACTTGACCGATTTTACTTAAATTTGGTACGTGAAATAACTTGACCCTGCAACGGAATTGAGGCAACTTAAATTTCAATAACTTCCGTAGGTGGGGGTTTTATTCAATCAACTTATGTCTGGCTCATTCACGTCAAAACGGATGAACCGATTTTGATGCAACTTGGTAAACATTTGTATTTGTTACTGAAATAGAGCTTATGATTCTAAAAGTTCTTTCGACAAAAATCAAGGATTCAAGGCAAACGAAGTCAAGAACCAAAGACTAATGAATAAAAATAAGTTTAACGAATGCGAGCAGAAGCTATATAAATATGACCGAAGTTGAACAAAGGCCGTCCAAAAATCGAATCAATCCCAACAGGGTTTTTTAAAATTAGAATTTTGTTTTTGCGATAATGTTCTCGAAATGACTTCTTCAAACTGCGTGACGATTGTCCTCTTAACCCAGATGTCAGATCTTGATGTTGAAGATGTAATTTTTTTTTTTAAATATGACCGGCAGGTATGGTTTGACGGAAATTAGACTACACACTTTTGACAGAGGGTGTAACGAACCTCCCTGGGTTCTTTCTTTAACGCTGAGGTACGCTCAGCGGGATTCCAGGGTCCGTGACAAGAATTAATAACACGTGTGGTTTTTGTTTATAGTTATCTAGGTTTAACGATGTTTTATTGTTTTCTTGTTTAATTCCTATAATATATGTTATATATATTTTAAATATATCAATTGCTTGTGTTTTCCACTGCTTCTCCTGCTGCTTCGCCGATCTGCTCTGCCGTCGTCTAGCAGTTGGGCCTACAAGCCATCGACACTGCTAGCTGGAAAAATAAATAAACACGCTGGCTTACAAGCCACGGACTAGTGTTTAATTTGAGCAGGCGGGCTTACAAGCCACGGGCACTGCAAACAAAAAGGGTTTAAACAGGTGGGCCTACAAGCCACCGACTCTGTTTTCTGCTACTCTGCAGGTGGGCCTACAAGCCGCTGACTCTGCTCGCCGTTCTGCGCAGGTGGGCCTACAAGCCACCGACTCTGCTTGATGCTGTTTGCAGATGGGCCTACAAGCCACCGACTCTGCCTGATACTGTTTGCAGGTGGGCCTACAAGCCACCGACTCTGCACTCGCTTCCTAGTTTACCTTGTTTTCCTTTGTGGTTGCTGCAGCTCCTCGATGCAGATTCTGCTTGTTGTTCTTTCGCTATTTTGAATTCTGCTTGCTGTTATTCTGCACTCTGCTTCGCACTGAACGTTAATAATCACGCACTGACTTTTCTCGCACACTGAATATAAGCAAAGACTGATCGTCACAAATTGTGATCCAAGACTTTTCCCAGTCCGTGGTTGCGCTGCCTTTTATAGTTGCCTTTGTTGTCAACCAGATCCCGCAATCGAAGCTTCTCGGTTGTTTGGCGTAAACAACATACCGTACGCCGTACGCCTTGTTGTTGCAACCAGTTGCTTAGATTGGCACAGCACTTTGCCTTTCCCTATGTGCGCTCAAGTTGTTCCGCTACACGACTGCACGAAAAATATCACGCCAGCATTATACTTGTGCGTGTGTCGTACCTCTCTTTCTTGTCTATGTGTTCTTTGTTTATTTGAGCTGAGTTGCCTAAGTGTAAGAAAAACGTGGTAATGCCTTTATATATTGAAATTCATGTATTTATTATTTTCTTCAATTTATATATGTGTTTGTAAAAAAAATTCGTTCAGTGTGTGTGGTGGTGTTCACCAAGTGTCGCTCTTGGTTGTTGTCGTCAAAATCGGCGACGTCGATTTTTGGCGTCACATGGGAAAGAGAAAAACTGCAAAAAACGGTAGTTTAAAAAATTTAAAAATATAATTGTTAATTTAAAAAATGTTAAAAGAGAGCAGTTTTAAAAATCGTACTTTTTCTGTGCTCAAGGCACAACCCCGAGTAACACCGGGTAACATCCGCTGGTATGTTATATTTTTTTAACTCCTACCCCGTCGATCATGAGAAGTTGGAACCAAAATTCCACTAAAATACCTGCAACCAAATTCAGTAACGAAATCTAGGCAAACTTCGAGCAATGTGGCGTGACGTTACTCTTTTTTCAAATTTAATATAAAATTAACGGTTTTTCTTCTTCACGATTTTTTTATAAAATTTATAAAGTTTTTTTAATAACTTTATTAAAATTTATTAAAATGTAAAACTTCACGCACTTTTAAACGTCAGCGTAGGAAAATAGAACTAAATGCTTTTTTGTCTGGCGTGACGTTACCTCAGAATATCATTAAAAGCAAATCAAAATTTTACCGTTAATTGATATTTGTTTGCTCTTTTGCATTTATTTTGCGGTTAGTTGTTGTTGTAGCAAAAGTTTTGCATAAGACTTCAATTCAGAGCTGCCAGGTGGCGGGATTTTCCCCGTTTTTCTATATTTTTCGTTCAAATGGGGATGGCGGGGAAAACATTGATAAAAACGGGGAAAATAAAAATAAAACGTAAAGTACCTTGCTTTATATTTTAGAGCTACCTTGTCGAAGCAAAATATGTAATTTCTTATGCCATCTTGTAGACAATTCCTTATTTCCGCTTGCAAATTTGAAATTTTTAAAAAGTTTGACTTAACGAATAATAGTTTTGAAGCTATTTGATTTTAAAAATCATTTTCATCATCGGTCCCATGTCCTCTTATTTTCCACACGTTTCCATGTTTAAAAAAAAATTAGTTTCGTTTAGTTTTTGCATTCACCAAAGCGGCATGTGCTGAAAGGGCTTTTTCGCTGTTAATTGCCAGCAGTTATTTTGGAGACATTTAGAAAAACCAACTAGTGTATTTCTAGTGAAATTGGAGTCAGCTTAGAACTAGTGCAAAAGACGCTCAGCATAGAACAGTTTGAATTTCTTTTTATATTCTTGGTTTTTCTTGTCAGCAGGCACTAACTAACAAAATCAAAAACCAAACACGCTCAAAACGTGTCGTGGCCCGTTTTTTTTATTTAGATTCCGTACTTCTTTCAACTTTCGTAAACATATTCGATGAAAATAGTAAAGTGGTAAACAAATAACCACTTCTGGACTGTATTAAAACGGACCAGTTTAAAACCATTGACAATGAAACTAGCACAGATATAGGGAAAAAGGAATGTTTATAGGGACAATTGTCTTTTTCTATGACATCAACCCGTAAAAATCATCAGTTCGTTCAATGCAAAACGGTATTGTAGTGGGACCAGTCTTTCCCTTTTTGGAACTAATTCAGAACTATTCTAAATCTGGTCCATTTTTCTGCAGGGTTTAAACAAAACAAAAATAAAGAACTCTCTTGATAATAACTCTCTATACGGAACTCTCCACACTAAATCTTTGATGAAATTTCAAAAATGTTTTGAAATTAAAATAAATACTGAATGTTTAAGTCTTCATAATAATAATGTATATATTTAAAATAAATTTAAACAATTTTTGCAATGATTGTTAGGTTGATCTCAGTCCCTTAAGGTTCTATCCCGAATATCGATAATATGTCTCTTATAATTATTGTATGTTTTTATGGATACGTACGTATTTGATCTATGTATTTATTTTTGTTATAATGAAATGAAATAATTTAAGTTTTAATATATTAAAATCATAGTTTTTTCTACATTTAAAAATGGGGAAAAAAATGGGAAAACTCAAAGTAAAAAACGGGGAAAATTTTTTTTGTGTATGCAAAAATGGGGATTTATTTTTGCTGACACCTGGCAGCACTGCTTCAATTGCACAATTACTCTTAGAAATGGAAATTGTAAAGAGTAGAAAGCTCATAGAAATAAACAAAACTGACCAAAAAATTTACCTTTAACTTGGTAGCCCGATATCTTGCCAACGCAACATGGGAAAAATTTCAACTCTTTAATTAAATTAATTTTGAATATTTCTCTTTAATATTGCAAGTTAGAAAAAATGTTGGTTGACTATTAATTTTTTGGTCACGGTAGACTTTTCTGCGGAAATGCCCATATGGATATTTATTATGTGTTGCTAACATGAACACTAGAAAGTATCGAAAAAGAAGTACGCCGCACACCATCTTATCTGAAGGATTCGTTAAAGAAAATGTCCATACAAATTTTTGTTACCGCATTCAAGTTTTTTTTCATATCTTGGACATATACAGTCTGATCTTAAAGAATGAGATTTCAATGTTTTTGTTTTGAGAAGTCTAACTTTTGTTCTAAAAGTCATTGCGTTAAAGTATCATTATTAACATCCTAATGTATGGTGATAAAATTAAAGCTCGCAAAAATTATTAAACATTTCCGAAGAAAGTATATGTGTAGATTTTCCTATTAGAAGAAGTATTTAAAAAATGATTTTAATTTTTTTGATAAACCTAGATTTTCTTCTTTTAAATTTTTAGTCGCACGTTTCTTCGAAACTTACAGAATGATCTTAACAAAATATATATTTATATTTTTGTCAAGAGGAGACCAAATGTTTTACTGTGAAGGCCATTGGGACCAAGAACCCCGTTTCAGCACTTACCAGACATCAAATTCTTC
Organism: Tetanocera ferruginea; assembly: GCA_958299015.1. Lineage (NCBI taxonomy): Eukaryota > Metazoa > Arthropoda > Insecta > Diptera > Sciomyzidae > Tetanocera > Tetanocera ferruginea. The sequence continues at coordinate 27,244,877 of OY282644.1, forward strand.
AATATAAAAATACAATTTTAATTATTTATTTAGCTAATTTTCACATAAAAAACATATATTTTTCACATATAAAAACATTTAACTGTAAACTCTTTTAATGACAATATCTATTAAGAATCAAGATTCTTAATTATCTTTTTATATTTTTAAAATATTTTTACAAAATTAACTGTTGACAACAAAACAAGTTTTAATCTGCAGCAATGCAGCTACAACATACATGCCTTTGAATTTTGCGCTAGAACAAGCATGCTAGACAAACATGCATTTCATACCCCCAGCCAACCGCAGAGGCATGTAATAATGACAAATACAAATGCAAAAATAACAACCATTACAATATCAACAATGATGTTAACAATGTTGCAATTTTACACATTTCAGTAACAAAACAAATTTTTGAATGCTTATCTTGATGGCATGTAAAACACTTATTGTTGTTGTTTTTGTTCGTGTTTCATTGTTGTCAGCATAGAAAAAGACAACCATTTAGAATATCAAATTTTGAAACATTGTTCAAAAGTCAATAAAAATCAAAATAGACTGATTTAAATTGACAGTTGAGTGTGGATAAAATATTGTGCTTGTGTTGATAAGAAAAAAAAAAACATATTCTTAATAATTGACAGACTTAACAGCTGTTTTAAGCTTTTGAAATGCTCAATTTTTGTTTTAATATGAATTGAAGTTTTTGCTGTTGTTTGAAATTATTTTTGATCAACACTTCAGGTAAATCAAATAAATTCAGCTAAAAATAGAATAATTTGAAAGTAAAAAAAAACAAAAACAAATAAATAATGGTAAAAAAGCAAACAATGTTGCCAGAATTTCATGAATTTCAAATGCTGCATAAATATGCAGTGCGAACAATTGTTAAACATTTCAATTCATGGAATGTATATTTTTTGAAAAATTTCAATTATTTTTAGTAAAAAATGTGTTGAGGTGTTAAGGAGAAATGTTTGCTTGTGCGTATGTGTGTGTGAGTGTGTGGGTGAGGGTGTGGCTGTTTTGTGTGTGTTTAGTTTATTTCACGATCTACAACATGTTTTGCCATATTGGTTAGGCAAAATATAGCGCTTACCTTACATGATGATACGCCGCTCTACTTCTTGCATATAAAAAGCAGTATTTTGCATTTTTTTTTGAAGCGCAAACATTTGCCACAGGCACTAACACAAACAAAGTGTGTGTGTGTGTGTGTGTGTGGGTTTTTTAATTTTATTTTCACTAAAATTTCACAGTACTTTGCGGATTTTATTTCACACATTACAAAAACGCAAATGTTTCGAATGTTTTTTGTTGCTATTTATTTCAAACACTTATTCAAATTTTTAATGTACTCGCATTTCTGTGTATCAAAACAAGCCTACAGCGATTGTCAGAAATGGCCACACTTTTAGAACCTCAAAATTTAAGCGCCATTAAATGAGTTGTTTTTATTTGAATTTATATTTGTAGAGAATCGCTGCATCGAGCTACATTCACCGGATGGCATCCATTCGTGTATTTTACGCGCCACCGATTCAGCAGAGGCTTTGGTCTGGTTCAATGCGCTACACTCGGCAATGCAGTGCAGCACGCAGCGTGCCCTCAACGATGCCAATCGTGCGCTCATGAATGTCATCGGTGAATTGAAGCACATCGGCTGGCTAAGTCGGCGCTTGAGTAGCAGTGGAGGCGCTAGTGGTGGCGGTAGTGCTGGTGGTGGTGGTGGAGGCGGCATGGGTGGCAGCGCCGAGGCGGTAAGTGAGGTAAGTACATATGCAATAATTCTAGTTTTAATTATGTTGCACTCAGTTTCATATGAATGCCATTTACAGGAATTCAAATGTATTTTGGTTTTGCATTTGATTTTGCTGAAACGTCGATAATTATTTGGAATTTTTATTATTACAAAAATAGAAATAACTTTTCTATTCCTATTATTCATTATGTACTTTGTAGCATGAACAAGTTAACTCTTTTTTAATGTTAAATGCGATTTACAATTTTTTGTTGAATTTATGAATCGTTTAACTGTTATAAAAGTGAAAAGCTTTCCTGTTGTAACAACATGTGACTTAATGAATATTTTGGCATAAATCTCTTAAAATAATTCTTATTAAAAAATGTTTTTAAAATTAAAAATTTTATAGTAAAATAAAAGATACCAGAATTACTTACTTATTTTTTGTATTGACTGTCGGTATTCAAACTCCAAGCCCATTTTTACCAATTCATCAGACTTTTTGTATGCTTATTCGGTGTGTGATGCTGAATACTGAAACCTTTCTTTAAACGGTTTATTAAAACAGACTTCCATCCTGCGGAATACCTCCAAAAAGAGCAGCCTTTAGTGGTTCAATAAAATCAAAATTGTCCAAAACAATGTATGACGTACAGGAGCCGGTTTGTCATTAACCCAATGACCGCCGCGCTATGCGGCTGAGAATTTCGGGGTGAAATTTTCAGGGTTTGCTAATAGACATCCCAGACAGAAAACTCCATCATACATTTTACCGCCACCGACTCCCAACCTCCCTGTACACGAGGGTCATATAATCGCGACAAAAATGTGTGTGCGAGTGCGAAGAAATTAGAGAATATTTCTAAACTTGTTGCATTTTGAAGTGCCATTTTGAAGTCACTCGTGGCGGTGATAGGGTTAAGCACAAACGATTATTATTTGACCTCTTTCAATGGTTGGATAATCGTTTGGTTTTTATTTAAGAATGCTTCATACCCGTTCAAGAGTTTTCAATTCTTTTTGCTTCATTAGGAAGTGTAAAACTTTCAATTATTTTGGAAATTTAATCATTCAAATGTAAGACGTTTAACTCAATTTTGCAGCTCATTTTCGATGGTTTTAGCCTTAGTGAACAATATTGTGTTCTTAGTGGCTGAATGGTTTCATCATTATTGCTACTAATATTATCAGATCATTATTGATATCAAGACCATAAAGCAAGGCCATGAACACCCCAACCAGCAAGAAACGCTCAAAATTTGGCTTATACAGCGAATTCTCTAAGCTGCTTTGCAGTGTAAGCAGCCCAAAATTTAAGTAATTTTTCGTACTTTGAGGTACAAACAAGTTCGTTGCATAGACTGCTAAGCAGCTTTCTGACCGAACTTCGAAAATTTTTAAAAGATCTAAAATAATCGTCCCAATTCGAAAAGGCAATGTTTTTTTTAAAAATAAATATTTGCTTGTTTATTTCTGATTTTCGTTCTTATTTTTTTAATTTATTTATTTTGTTCTTTTTTTTCCCATTGTCACATTTGCTCTCAACTTTTACCATCCGATTCACAGTGAAAAAACTTTTTTTTGAAATTTTGCCTTTGCCAGGGTTCGATCCCTTGCCTCGCCGATCTGTAGTCCAACACCTTAGCCATTGTGCTATGCCATTTTATATCGAAACGAAGATTTTTTCATTTAAACAGCTAGTTCTGTCGTAGGTACCAATAAGCAGCTTTAAGTTGCAAACTTATGTTCAATCGAACCATTAAGCAGCTTTAAGTTCAAAATAAATGTAAAGAAGATGTACAAGCGGCACCACAGTACTCGTTTTGAACTTAATTATCTTAAACCTGCATAGAAGTATAACTTGTAACTTTTGGAACTTTAAGTTCTATTGCCTGAAATTGACACCATAAAGCACCTTTAGGTGTGGCAAGTACCACAACGTACCTTTAACCCTCACTTTGGCACCAATCTTTTACTTCGTAATCTGGCACTATTTACATTTGTAAATATTTTTTTGGCATTCTTAAAGATAAACAGAAACTACAAATTTACATTATTTTTTAGGCGGAATATATGTATTGACAGCTTCTAAGTCCAATTCCGGAAAAATTTCATGCCGCTCTCAAGTGGTTTAGAAGTTATAGGGTTCGCATGTTGGGAAAATGGGCCTGGAAAAGTCGTGTTTTTTTTTTAATTTTCCAACAAAATCTAGCATTATGGGTATCAAAAGAAAGGTTATTCTGTACCCTATTCAAAAAATTACTAACCATTGAAATCCATGCATTACTTCTTACGATATAGCGTTTTACATATTATGCACACTTGACGATCCATCCCTTTACGAAATAACCAAAATATAATAATGAAAATCAAATTAAAAAAAATGTATAGTGCCAATGAATAAACAAAACAAATTTCAACAAAAAATTAAATTTTTTTCATTAAATTAGCACTTCCAGCTTAAATATCAAAACATGACATATTGTTGTAAAAACTGGCGCTGTTTCCAAACAACTTCAATTGTTCCTTTTTTTCATATATTCTATAAGGGGGTTTTTTAACTTTGCATATTATTTGCATTTGAAAAGCACACTGCGTTGACAACTATTTTTTCACGGTTTCATTTCTGCGTACCTTTATTTTTCTCCCGAAAAGCAGAATTAAAATGTAGCGTGTGTTTCACTTAGTTGTAAAGAGTTTAAGTGTTATAGTAAGAAAAGAGTTTTTATTGATCAGTTGTGAAACATCGTAGTGTAAATTTTATAAAAAAAAGAATAATAATTAGAATAATAATTAATAATGTATTGATTAACACAGTAATAATGACAAATAAAAACCGTAAATTTAAAATATTGATTGGTGCATCGGTGTCCCGGTAAGCAATTCTGTTCATTAATATTTTTCCAATAAAAGCTATCAAATATGAAATATGTATATATAATAAATATGTGAAGAGTTTTTCCTTATCATTTTTTTCTATAAATAATACAAAAAATGCGTTAAAACACCAGAAAAGCCTTTCAAATACAAAATATTTACATATGTAAATATGTACCAAACTACGTTATAGAAATGAAAAATTTTCAAAAAGTATCAAAAAATTCTAAAATTAAAAACAACTTTTAAATTTTCAGAAAGAAAACCAAAAAATAGCCACAGAGTCCAAGCCATATTCAAATCGAATAAAAAAGAACGGAGTTATGGCAAATTTAAAATTGGGATATTTACATATGTAAATAGTACCAAAGTGAGGGTTAAGGAGCTTTTGGTGTGTCAAGTTCTACAACGGACCATAAAACAGCTTTGATATGCCATGGAACTTATTTGGCCTTTTTAAACAGCTTTAAAGGGAACTCATAAGTAGATTTCGACTCATTTTGCTGGTTTGGACTAGTCTTCAAATTTTACATGTAGAACTCAAAAGTTCACTTTCCAGAATCGAAAATAGCTGCTTCAATGTAGCAAGTGTGGCACTGTTTTTAAGATTTAAGTGGTTTTCCCCCTAAAACTAAAATTTCGAAAAAAATGTTCAGGAAGTTATATTAAAGCAGGTGTTTTATTTTTATTTTAAAAGTTTAAAAAAGTCCTGAAAACTCTTTATGAAATAAAATAAGCTCTATGAAAGCCTCTTCACTTTTATTAAGTGCTTGCTTTTGTTCACGCGGACAAACAAAAAAATGTTTGGTTTTCGGAAAAAATCCAAATAGATTTCGAAACCGGTCTGACCATCTGCCAGCGGTTTTGATTAAAAAATCGATTCTGATTTTGGAAATAAATCGTTGATTTTTTGCCGTTAATTTTTATCAAGACTGACCCAAAGCTAGGATTCAAATTAAATGTCTTCGAAACCTCAAAGTTGCGGATAGGACAATTTATAAAATTAGGAATGTTTTTAGTGTTAGTGTTTGGGTTTCCGAAAAAATTTGTGTGTATGTTCCCACAAACCGTTATAAGAATGCTATTTTTTAGTAGATTTCAGAAACTGAAATTGTTCTAAATATGATTTGCAATCTTTTTCGAGACCATGGATGCTATGGAAAATCTGCGGGGGCTGAGCCACAAGCTGCCGAACTGGTCACAGGGTTGCGGATAGTGGACGCCCTTTAGATATAAAAGCTAGCCGCTTTTTGCGGTCCCGGACAAGTAGCGGTTGACCAGCTAAGGTGTGGAAGGGCGTAGTGTTGGATAGGCACTGCAACTTGATCGAAAAACCACATAGCTCACAACTGACACTGTCAAGGCGAGTTTGAGTCGCCTCAAAAGCTCCATGTCCAAAACTATCTGTCTTCTTTAGACTATAAACTTGGAGGGTCTCTAGAAGACCTTAAAAATGGAATGTTCGAAGGGTATGGGTCCCCAGGATTATTAATACCCAATGAAAACTAAACCAGTCTCGGATATTAAACACGTTGACGACCACCGCAAACGATTAACAGATTATAATTTACGGATTGTAGTGAATGTGCCTCTGTCAAACTGGCGGAAGCCTTCCAAAAAATAAAGCTTGACATAACTGCCATCCAGAAAATTCGATGAAAAGGACAAGACTGCTCTAAGAGAGCAGACTGCGATATCTACTACAGCTGCCATGCAGAGAAGCATGAATTTGGATGCGATTTCGTCGTAAGCCGGAAACTACGAAATCTTGTCTTTAGATTCACACCTGTCAGCAAAAAGCTGGCAACAATCCACATCAAGGCGAAATTCTTATATATAAGCCTAACTTGCGCACACGCTCCGACGGATGAAAAGGACGATACTGTCAAAGATGCCTTCTACGCGAACCTAGAGGACGTGTATGATCACTCCCTGTCCCATGACGTAAACAAAAATCCTCGGCGATTTTAACGCAACGGTCGGAAAAGAAGGCATTTTTGGCTCCACTGTTGGTCAGTTCAGTCTCCACGAGACCTCTTCGAACAACGGTCTAACCCCGATCACTTTCGCCGCGGCGCGAAACATGGTAGCAGCATGGTTATAGCACCAGATTCCAACACCTCGATATCTACAAGGCCACCTGGCTGTTCCCAGATAAAAAAATGCGAATCCAGATTGATCATGTTGTGATCGACGGAAAGCACGCTTCAAACGTATTGGATGTGCACAGATATCGGGGAGTCAATATTGACTCCGACCATTATCTTGTTGAGATAATGGTCGGAGTCAATCCGCATGCGATTGTGCAATGCGAAGAATATACGCACAGGTATGCTACGTAAGCTAGATGTCGATAAGCTGCTATTACAACGGACCAAAGAGGCCTATTCCGCTCAACTCTCGGTTAAACTCAACCAACCTTACTCTGAACTCGATGACGCTGGCAGACTTTGGGCGCATATATCCCACTCCATGCTTACTGCTGCTGAAGAAGTCATTGGTTTTCAGCGCCTGCAACCCCGCAACCAATGGTATGACCAGGAGTGGCGCGACGCGACAGCAGCAACGCGAGCCATGCGCGAAAACTATCGCGATAAGAGGAAGGAAGAAAGATGCCTTTTCAGACGTCAAAAAGAGAGCCAGAAAAGCGTGAAGGAGAAAAAATTGAGGTATACCAGGGCAAGAAGGGTGCTCGAAAATTCTACCAGCAGGTTAAGCGTCTAACCCAAGGTTTCAAGCCCGGAGCATCCACTTGTAGAGATGAGAATGGTGATCTGGTTACAGATACGCAGTGCGCATTGAAATTATGGAGACAGCATTTTTCCAATCTGCTGGCAGGCGACAATACCAACAATTCCGCCCTTCGAGAATGCAGTCCGCCACCAACAATCGATGATGATGGAGTTTAAATTCCACCATCTAGCCATGACGAGGTTAAAGTTGCTACCCAGCGACTCAAAAACAACAAAACCGCAGGTGCTGACGGCCTGGCTGCTGAATTGTTTAAAATCGGCGGCGGTGAATTGACAAGATGCATGCAAAATATGATTAGCGGAAAGCATGCCCGACGATTGTAATCTCAGTTTGATTTGTCCTACACTTAAGAAAGGAGACCCGACAATCTGCGCTAACTACCGCAGTATCAGTCTTATTTCCATCGCATACAAGGTTCTCTCGAGCGTATTGTGTGAAAGATTGAAACCGCATACCAAAACACTTATTGGACCTTATCAGTGTGGCTTTTGTCCTGGCAAGTTCACCATAGACCAGATTTTTACACTACGCCAAATCCTGGAGAAAACCCACGAAAACCAGACAAGGCGACCCGCTATCATGCGATCTATTCAATTTCTTCATTGAGAGGATCCTACGAAAGGCAGGTGTACATCGAAATGGTAACATTTTTTACAAAGGTGTCCAGCTCCTTGCGTGTGCTGATGATATCGATATTATTGGCCGAACCAAGAGAGATGTAACTGATGCTTTCCCTGCTATCTAAAAGGAATCAGTCAAACTAGGTTTTTGACAGTGAACGAGGGCAAAACAAAGTAAATGCTGTGTGCAATTAGGGAAGCGTTGCGTCTAGGCACCCATGTTACAGCAGGCAAATATAACTTTGAAGTTAACAAGAAGTTTACATACCTTGGCACCGCCGTAAACAGCAACAACAATGTCAGCCTGGAGATAAAGCGAAGAATAACAATAATAGGTGCTACTATAGGTGCTACTAATAGGTGCTACTATGGACTAAATAAGCAATTAGGTTCCAGAGCCCTCTCTCGATCGGCAAAACTAACACTCTAACAAGACGCTCTTCATACCTGTGCTTTTCTATGACGCTGAGGCATGTGTGGTAACAAAATAAACGCAGCTGCTCTGGGGGTGTTCGAGAGAAAAGTTCTTCGCAAAATCTTTGGTCCTGTGCAAGTTAGTGACGACTATCGCATTTGAATGAACCACGAACTGTACGAGCTCTACGACGTCATTGACATAGTCCAGCGTATAACAATTCAGCGCCTACGTTGGCTGGCTCATGACTCTCGTATGGATCAAGAAGCTTCAGTGAAAAAGGTGTTTGAGGCGAAAGCCTAGGGTCGACGACGAAGAGGAAGACCATGCCTCCGATAGATTGACCAGGCCGAGGAAGCCCTTACCGCGCTTGGTGAAAGAGATTGGAGACGGCGCGCGCGTGGCGAGAGCTGATTAAGTTGGCCGTAACCCGACAACAGGTTGTCATGGCCACCTAAGTAAGTAAGTAGAATGAACAAAATTTAAAATTTCAGTTTTGATTGAGTTTGCGAAACCGAACGGAATTTTTCGGTAATTCCCAGCTCAGAATCCGATTTACCACAAATACTTATGTACAAAAAATATATGGTTTTTTTATTTTTTCGCATACAGTAAACGTCCAATTTAACGAATAAGATTATTTGCTATAACCGAATAATTATTATTCTTACAATCATATTATTGTATTATTCTATCTTGATTTAACCAAATTTGTATTCTGTATTTTGCGGGCTTACTGGGAATATATTGAGTAAACCGTGTGCGCCCACGATACGGAAATAACTGCTCATCGACGGTCACTTCGAAGCGCGGAGTGTATGACTTCTCTAAGACAGCCATCAGCATGAGCCAATACCGTCCACGGCCACTGATTTGCTCTGTTGAAGCCTTTCCGATTGTTTCCATTATCAAAGCGGAAGAAGGTGGTCAAGTGCACCAGCAAACAACAACATGCCAAAAAAAGGCCTACATTTCATTCTCGGAGGTCATCGTCCAAATTCGCTGTTTTTCATTGGAATGCGCTTCGTTTCAAAGACAAAATGATTCAAGAGCTTTTCGACTAGTTTCCCTTACAATAAAATTAACGATTTCAGGGGACAAAAACGATTTGAAAATACATTGGTGATGCGGCAATGTACAACGAGGTGGCCCTTTACGTAAAACCGTTGGCATCTTATGTGATCGGGGTCTTCCAGAAGATGGTGGTGAACTTGTATTCCAGACCTTGTCGTCTTTGGAACGATAAACCTTGAAAAGAAACATCCACGGCGGCTACAACTTCTCTATATAATTCCACGGCATCATCGCTATCATCGTCGTTATTAAACGACCTCTATTTCTTTCTCATTTTCTGTACCTGTTGCCTCATCCACAATATTACTTTCTGCTGGGACGAAGTCTTCATACTCCAAGTCGTCACATAACTCAAATCGTCCAATTCCTGCCTCATAATTCTTTGGACTTACTCCTCACGCTGTCGTTCTTCTGGTTCCACATTTATTACATTCAGTTTTCGAACCAAGCGCGACATAACATCATCTTCATCGGAGTCTTCTCGATCCATTTGACTGGAACTAAATAAAACAAATAAATAAATAACAAATCCAAACACTATTCACAAGCAGCTGCGAAATATCTTCAAAAGCAATCATAAAACACTTGTACTAAAAATAAAATTCATTGAAGCAATATTACTTACCAAAATATAATTTAAATTTATTAAAATTCGATTCAACACAAAATAGCACTTGAAAATAAAACATGAAATTTCAAATCACAATTAATTTCGAGTGCTCACACTGAATTCATTGCATCAACTGAATTTTACGCAGCAACTGAACATATAACTGTCTTGGGTCTGTGCAGACCCATGTGTGCATAATTCACGAAAGGAGCTTTAAATGGAATTTTTCACTTCAAATATTTAAAGCACTCAAAGGTTATTATTCCGTTTTGTTCGGAATAGCATAGTTGAAGAAGTCATGGACCGGCATCACTCAGAAAAACAGAGAAAAAAGTTATGCACGTTTTAAAGCCGTTTGGGTCTGGCCAGACCTGTACGCTCATGGCAGGGTTAAACAAAGTAATCTATCTCGGAAACTCTTGTCAATATAATTTTTATTGCTTCTACAAAAAAACTTGTCATCATCTATTCTATAACTTTGCATAAAACCATTCAAAAAACCATGAAAAATCTTACAATTTTATCAAAAATCTACATTGAAATGTTTTTCCTTTAAATATTTTAAGAAAAACAATTCAGAAATCGACGAACATTTTTAAGTCTTCGACTGTTACAGCAACAAGGAAGTTTAAAAATACTGTACATAAAACGTAACAACTAACCATGCATATTATAGCATAGATATCTTATTATACAATATCCTAAACATTTATTATTTTTAAAATTTTTGATTAAAAATATCATGCATTTATAGTTGATTTTAAGTATAGAGCTGTAATCCTCTAGTAGCTAGAGTTTTAACTTTTATCGAACGGAGATAATAGTTTCATTTTCTTAATTCGAACTGATGCTAAGTAAAAAAAGTCACATGTATAACATGTTTATCTATGTTCGAAGTAAATAAAATATATATTTTTTATTATTCTTAAAGAAAGACTTATCTTTCCTTTTGTGTGTCTTGATTTATCGATATATTTATGTGGATTGTATATATTTTCATACCACATTTAAACAATTGCTATTTGTACATATATTTTATTTTATTAAATATTGTTATTCTTTCACCACTCTGGCTAACATATTTTCGTTTTTATTTTTCTTCTACTCCTTCTCCACTTGAACTGCCCTCAACACATCGTAAAGCAGCAAAGTGGTCGCTCTAGTTCCGAGAGTTCCGATGAAAACGATAAATGGCAGCCGGTGTTTGTCGCCGTTACCGAACGTGAATTTCGGTAAGTGTTTCATACAATATTTGCAATAAATTCGTATATCTCAACAATATTGAAAGTTTTTCAACAACTGCAACACATCCTTCCGCATCCATTTTACACCTACTTAAATACTAAAAACTTCACTTAACTTCCCCAAAACATGGCTGGGGTAAGCATCATGCAGTTCTACTATAAAGCTAAGCTGTGGCAAGCAGCAGTGAGCAGAGCTGCCAGCCAAACAAAACCACAAATGGTGGAAGATTGTTAGAAAAAGAAAAAAAAATATACGAAAAAATAGAGAATTTATGCTTATACCAAGATAGAGAAAACTTAGCAGGGTGTTGAGTTGTTTTTAGCTATCAAAATATAAAACTTTTTCATCTTTGCTTCTTCAGTGTTGGTGGTTTTTTTATCTTATACGGTTTTGCTTTTAAACTCTTTCTATGCTCTCGTGTCCATACTTTTTATTTGTTGGTGTTTTTTTTTTCTTAACTTGTATATTGCTCACATTTTCATTTCATTTGCAGAATTTTATAAAATTTTCCTTTAATGCAGTTTATGTTGAGCAAATGAAATGCATCACTCACCGGATGTGTGCAAGGCAGATGCTTCCGGTTTGTGGCTGTGTGCATGAATACGCATTCATATATACTCGTAGTTATGTTTGGGTTTGTGTGCAACATTTTGTGAAGGAATATTTTTTAACAGTTTGTTTGTTCATATCCGTTGCAATGAAATTTTAAATTTGCCACTTTTTGAGGTAAATTGTCGACAGCTTTTTTGCGATTTCGTTTAAAAAGTCATAAAATGGTAGAAGGAATATGCCGTAAATAAGAACAATTCAAGTTTGTTAAGAGGGAATCAGACAAGTTTTGGTAATTGTGAAGATGTGATGTCTACAAAAGTAGAGAAATGGTTATTTCATCGGTAATAAAAATAATAAAAAAAATGTCGAATATGAAAATTATAAATTTTAAAAAGTTTTTTCAATAAAAAAATTTTTCTGATCGGTCATCACCTCTCTGCAGACAATGGCAAACCTCAGAGAGTAAATAATGCCATGTAAAGCTTCTTGAGAACATGAACTTTAGCCGTTCGGAGTCGGCATAAAACATGTAGGTCCAGTTCTCGGTCAATTGTGTGCAAACATTTAATAACACACACAACACAATTGATCATAAGAAACTCGGTCAAAGTCCTTTCAAGGGCTGAAATGGCCAATTTTTTTTTTTTTTTGTTTTTCTAAAAATTTTCAAAATTTTCCTTCGCTTATTCTGGCAATCGTTGGTAGATGGCTTTTTCGAGAATTTAGCAAACCTTTCAGATACGAAGCAGGCTCTCACAAATCGTTGAAATTAATCAAAAAGTTGAACTATTAAAAAAAAATATATGTGTGGAAGCCACGCACGGTATAAGTGAAACTTTAACCCAAAAAGTAGAGTGGTTAATTGTGGTTAACTCTTTAATGTAGTATAACTAAAAAAGTTAAAGTAAAAGAGTAGCTTAAATCTGTTTTAATACAATTTCGAAAAGTTCAAAGGTTTTTTTCTATCAATTAACCATACTATATCCATCATACCATACCAAAAGTTTTCATGTATTGTCCTAAAATTGTATGTTCAAAAAGGGAAAAAAATTGAAGACACACTAATTTTGCTACGGAACATTAAAAAAAAAAGAAGACAAATGGCAGTTTCCTGTTTAAGTGGTGTTCTGCAAGTTTAGCTTCCTTGTTATCGATGTAAACGATGTAAAATTGATTTCATTAAGACAAGACAAGACAAGTAATGCAATGATATCACCATTCTAAAGTGCTTTATACTTGGCAATAGAAGCGCAAGCTCCGAGGTTTTAAACCTTTTAGTTCGGTTTTACTACCGGTTTCAATTCGCCATATTGCTCTGTAAGCTGCTAATGTAGTTTCAGTTCAAAAAATTACGGACTCAAACTTTGATGATTAGGTGTTTTTCTTCGTTAGGTCAGTTTGGCTAGTTTCGTTAGTTTGGACTCAAACCATTTCACAAAGGCTTATGGTGAGTTATTTAATTTGTTTAGTTTCGTTAGTTTGAAGTAACTATTTCACCATGGCTTTTGGTGAGTTATTTAATTGCATTAATTCGCTGCGTTTCATTGGTGTTTCATCGGTTTTACTCCCCGTTTAGGTCGCCGTATGTTGTATACGCGGTTAAAGAAGTTTCACTTCAAAAATATGTCGAATGATTTCTTATAATTTAGTAGCAACGCTGTGTTGAACCGCAGGAAATAAACGTAAATTCAGGAAGTGATCAGAAAAAATTCATTGAATTGGGACAAGACAACGTTTATCGAGCCCGATAGCTAAACTATAAAATAATTTGTAACGTTGGACACCGATGTTTCGCAACAAACCGCTGAGAGGACCCATAAAAATGATTCTCTTGCGACTATTGTCGCCGAATCGCTTAAGACCCCTACTACCGATTCGCGTTCGACTCTTCCAGACGAATCGCTTAAAACCCCTCTCAGCGATTCGTTGGCGAATCTTCTGGACGGTTTGTCAACCAAAGTGATATATCAGGAAGTTGGACATCGTGTATCTATTTATTTTCATTTTCACCTTGGAATGGCCTAGAAATTATCTTAATAGACACAAATTGTTCTCGAATTTAAAATCAGCAACCAAAATATCTATATTAAATCGAAATCCCAAAACAAAATCGTTCCTACTCATTACGAAAAAGCCAGTTTTATTACGCGAATTTTTCAAAACTCGACCTTGTACTGACATTAAGAGTGGAATTAAAGAGTAAAAGTTGGTTCCATTTTTAGTCAAATCCACTTTTAATTGACCCAAGACTTGTTAAAAGTGTTTCCTTTTTGCGCTTTGCCAAATTTGAGGCCAACCGAAAAACAGCTAAATGCTTCCTTAAAAGTGGATTTGACTAAAAATGGAACCAACTTTTACTCTACTCAATATGTTTATATTGATGAACAAAAGTATTTAAATATTTATTGAAGACACTGTTTCTTACAAGACACTGTTTCTTACCCTCCAAAGGTGAAATTTTTAGGATATTACAAAAAGGATAGGTTAGGAAAAGAAAAAATATTCCTGAAAAAAGGCCGCCAACATATAAACATAAAAAGAAGGCTCTACTGATATTATTGGGTTATTTAACAACCATAGAGTAGTCAAAAATATTAAATAAGCGATCTTAATAAAAGCCGAGGAAAAGCTTCTAGATATGGACTCAAATAAAAACATTTAGATCCTTATTAATAGCGCTACTGAGTGGGCCGAAAGCTAAATATGTGTTTATTGTAGATACCTGCCGAGCTCTTCTTACTTAATGGCGAGCAATTTAAAGTTCAATGAACTAACTCTCACGGATTTTCTGGGAATTCAATAGCTATACTTCACTTGAATGCGTTTTGGTAGTCAATCAATTTGGGCGAAAAATTTATTGACTTATAAGGAGATAGTTTCTTTATTCTCAACGTAACAATCTCCTCACTTAAGCTTTTAAGTTCTATTTCAGACAATACTTTAATATATATAAATCCATATTAATTCTGAGCCTCACTTGTCTGGAGTCCATAGTATCAATTTATGAATTACAAGTTGAGATTAATTCTCTGGCAAATATAATGATATGCTTGCCAGGTTTAATTTAAGCACATCTCCACATGAAGTAACCTAAGTCTTGTTTGCGATATTGATTCATCACACCGAGCACAAAACTTCCCGATGATCCAGTTCATCATAGTCGCCTGTGTAAAAGAGTTTTCAGCATCAAGAAAAGCACTAAGGACACAAGACACAAACTAGATAATATTTGCTACACTCAGAAAAATATCAACTGTAATATTAACAGTCGGATGCGGTTATTTCAAAACACTGTTCGATTGAATGATTTGCGTTTAAGTAAACAATTTTCTTTGTTGAATGAACGTTTCAAATTATTTTTGTGCTGTTAAAATCATCTGTTGAAATATTTTTGTGCTTATATTGAGTTGTCAATTTTTTCTAAGCAATAGTTTTTATATGTGTCTTGCTATATTAATATTATCGTTGCCAGTAGCTCAGTGGATGTGCACTAGACTGTCATGCGGGAGACGTGGGTTCGAACCGTAGCTGTGTAAGTATCAAAAATTGTAATTTAATAATTGAAATAATAATAATTCTGTTTCATTAATTGTTTGGTCAAAAATAAACTTCAAAATAAAATTCTTACAATCTTGCAAAAAAAAAAAAAAATTGTAAATTTTATTTTTTATTTAAAAAAAAAATATTTTAAATAAAAAAAAATTTTTTATTGGCCTTGCCGGATTTGAACCGTGGACACTCGAGTACTAGACGCACACGTTAGCACACTCGGCCATACATGAACTTTCAAACCAGTGATAAAATTTCAATAAATAAGTTTTTATACGGGTTTCGTGTTCCATAGACCAACAGTCAACCGACTGTTGATTTGAAAGTTTCATTTGTTGGATGGTATTTAACAGTGAAATCTGTTATTTCAACCCATGATTTGCTTGATAAAACAGCATTTTTTCCCTGAGTGTACGATGGAATATGCAAAGTAAAACCAGTGGTAAAACATTACTATTTATAACTGCCCGGTGAAAGACTTCCCGGAAAGCAGACGAAACTTTTCTGCTTTTATGTTGTTTTTTTGCTATTTTGCATACCATGTACCGTACTTGATTCTGGTATCTTTCAACGAAAATGGCTTCATACTCAGTCTTGATTTTCTCAAAAAGTTCATTAAATTAAGAGATTTTTGGAAGGTTTATTACCTTATTTACCAAATCTGCACTAGACGATGCCCACTCAAGTTCGCTATATTTACAGGCGTAGTTCTAAAAAGGCTAAAAACAGCTGCAACGAACATGAAAACGTTGAAGTTATTAAAAACGAAAAACAACGATTTCCCCTACTTTTTCCTGAGCTGACAGCAAATGGGGCAAACTTAAGCCAATATGGTCCTCCTGGTAAAGTTGAGGATTCGGTTGATACTCATAGCATTTTGCGAAAACCGTCCAGGTTACAGTCAAAACATTAGTTTCTGGCCAGCGGGAAGCATTTGCAGGGAAGATGTTTTCTGTATTCATCCTCTTGAAGTTGGGTTCCAAGTGGGATCCAACAGTGCCAGAACATATACGATAGTTCAAGTCGATACTAGGGATGCCCAAAATACATCGATGCATCGAAAAACATCGATGTATTGGTTCGATGCATCAAAAAACTCCGATGTTGCATCGATGTTTTTTTATTTCAATGTGTTAAAGTTTTCGATATATCTATGTATTTTTTCGATGCATCGACGTATTTTTTCAATGTATTGTAAATTTGTTCGTATTCGGCCATATGCAATAAGCTGTTAACATACTTGCGACATATTAATGACATACTAATGTGCGCATTGAAAAAAGGAACATACTTTGCATCCTTGCGTTTGCATTCGCTGTCAAACGTTCCTCATGTTTCTTTGTTTCTCATTTTTCTTTGTTCTCAAGTTTCTTTGCTCTGCAATTCCTTGTTAGCTTGCTAAAAAGTTTGCTGGAAACCTACTGAAACTAGAAATATTCTATATGATGAATTATCAATTTATTTAAGAGGTCCCGTAGGGCACTTAAACGAAGATATGGAAGGACTGGAAGTCTCAGTTCCATACCTGTGGAGATATGGAAGGACTGGCAGTCTCAGTTCCCAGTTTTGCATAAATTGGTATTAAAATATTTATCAGTTGTAGCAACTTCAGTCCACTTTGAGAGACTCTTTTCCAAAGCTGCTCAAACTTAAAATTAACAAAGGAACAGACAAAAGGGAAAACGCCTTCATAAATTGTTGTTTTTGCAAAGCCTTGAATATTGCCACTGAGATCTTTAATTCCAAAGATATAAATTTTAATATTCATGAAATTTTTTTATAAATAAATCAAACACAAAAACTCTCAATTCTTGTTTTTCTTTCTTTTTTTTGCAAGAAAAAAAAAGTAGAAACATCGATTTTTGTCGATGCATCGATGTTTTTAGGTGATACATCGAAAAAAAATATATCGATGTTTTCATGCCATTTGATATATCGAAATGTATCGATGTATAATTTCAATGCATCGTATCGTTAAAAGCATCGATGTAATTTTTCGATGGGCATCACTAGTCGATACCTTCTAAGAGTTATTCTTTGCTTTGAGCCTTTTAAGTTTAAAAATTATTTCCAGGCCATACCCCATCCAAGCGGCATGCTTCCCATTGAAGTACAACTTATATACCGCTCATCTTATTTTGAATTTTATTGAAAGTCTTTTGTCCGTCAATTCAGCATAGAACTGTATTATTTGGCTTTACCAATAGTTGAAAACTTTAGTAAAATTTCAAACATTTATTTATTTCGATATAAAAAAATTTCGTATCAATAAACGAGATATTACGTCATATGTGATTGTATGATATTTTGAATTAGTGTCCACTTCAGCTGATGCTAAATATTTTAGAAGAATGTTAATTTTGTGAATAAAATTCATGGTTTTTATTGAAAAAGTCACATATTAACTGCTTTCTTCTAACTTTTTTTTCCGACAAAAATAAAAGTTATTTTGTGCCTTTTATTTTTTCGGGAAAATATAACAGTTACTTTTGACTTTTCTTTTTTTGGTCAAAAATAACAGTTATTTTCAGCTTTTTATTTTTTCAGTCAAAAATATCAGGCAATTTGAATTTTTTCAAAGACCGTCTTACCGATTAAAAAAATATTGATACCATTATTTTCGTCTCATCGGTGCGCACATTTTACACATGTTATCAATAGTTTTTTTAATCAGTCAAGCGGCCTTTAAAAAGACAAAAACTACCTGATATTTTTAACCGAAAAAATAGAAGTCACAAAATAACTATTATTTTTGACCAATAAAATAAGAGTAAAAAATAACCGTTATTTTTGACTGAAAAAATAAAAGGCACATAATAACAGTTAATTTTTAACTTTTATGGAATCAGTAGAAAATTTAAAAGACACTTAATATTCGTGAAGCTGAGGACATAAGTATCATAATGGTATATTTAAAAAAGCAATTCGATAATTTTTTCATTATGTCTTTTTCATTTGAAAATGTTAAAATAACAGTTATTTTCCGTCTCTGGAATAAGACCGTGGTACTTCTGTGGATTTTAATTTGTCAGGCAAGACAAAGCCTATTTACAGTAGCTTAAAGCTGATGCTTAGATTCTTTGTTTATTAGAAATATGGAGAAATAAAAAGTAGACTACTAGCTAAGTGAAAGTTTTTAGACTACTTCTAAGAAGTGAAAGATTTTTCTTTCGAAGTATTTATTTATAATTCTAATTTTTTTTTTTGTTTTGGTTTTGAAGAAGATAATTTTTGCGTGGCCATTCTGGTAAAATTTAAAAAAAAACATACAAATTTAGCAAAGATACATACGAAACATAAGCATTTGTCAAAAGGGAAATCCATGATTACAGTTTTCGTTTGAGTATTTTCTTTTAATATGTTGTGTATCCGCTTGTATCTGGAAATATAGTGTCCGCGAATCCATTAATTAGAGTATCCGATTGGCAGAGTATCTTTTTGTTTTAAATGTAACGAAAAGTGTGTCTCAAGAAAATTTGTCCGGTGATAAGACTTTTATTTTTATACCCTAAACTTGAAAGGTGAGGATATATTAACTTTGTGCAAACGTTTGTAACTCATAGAACGAAGCGAGTCCGGTATAGAAAAGTATATATATTCTCATCAGCGTCATGAATTTTATACAAAAACTAAGATGTGTTCAAATTGGGAGAAATCCGTCCATGAACACGCCCACCTCGCATAGCGAAAGGCATCAACTGTGAGCTAAAAGAATAAAACTTGGTATGTGTACATTTTTCATCAACATTTAAATGCATATAAAATATAAGCTTCATCCGACCACGGAGACATCCATTTTCAATAATAATATTTTGTTTTTTGAAAAGTAGGTTTAGAGTATTTCATAGTCGGCCTAGACCGACTTTAGGCTTTCTTTACTTGTTTTCCTAGAATCCGATTCTGTAGTGAGTGATAAACTGCCACATATCACCAGAATTTTGATATATTTGATTTGTACTAGAGATGTAGAGGATATTTGGTTACTATCCGGCCTATATTAACTATCCGGCTAACACAATAACACATATATTAACACAATATCCTGTATCCTTATATTTTAAAAGTATTTTAATAATGATAAAAATTTAATTATGAATTTATAAATTCCAATATTTCAAAAGTATCTTAAAATAATTAATGGAGGTATACTTCATTCATGAATTCATTGATAAAAATGCTACAAATAGCAAAAATAATATTAAAAAAAAATTCAATAAAATTATTATATTGTTTCTTGTTTTAATTTTTCAAACTGTTAATCTGTTAGCTGCAACACGTTGAGTGAATGTAGCGGAAAAATATAGTGATCAGTAAATCAGACCCCGCTCCACAACATGTTGAGTTGATCAGAAACTTTGGCGTTTAGCAGGTTTAAATCTTTTGCGTTAAGCACGTACACACTACACAGTTGTTCTTGCTAAACGCACCCAATGATCATTAGTAGAGGACTTGGAACAGATTTCTTCGTATGTTGGCCAAACTTTTAATAAATTCCAAAATTTCAATATAAATAATTTCTTCAATATTTCGCTATTACTATTTCTTGTGGAAACTATTTTTCCACCCAAAATGGCTTAGCCACTGATTTCCATAGCATTTAATTTTTTATTGATGATATTGGTAGTGGCTTTGATTAGGTTAATGCTGAGAAAGTGCGAAAAAGCTGCAGTAGCTGAACTCTAGTGTTATTGGATGTAAAACTGCCATATTAATATGAGCTTCTTTATTATATGAAGTTTTCACTATGATTGTAGCCTATCGAATAAGAAATAAATTTAGTTTGTTAACAACGCGTTAATGAACCCACTATCCGGCTGCCGGATATCCGTAGAAGCTCGCAGGATATCCGGTATCCGGCCAAATCACTATTCGTTACATCTCTCATATATACAATAAAATAACGTAATTGGACAGTGATCATCTAAGATTTTTCTTGAATAGCAATGACATTATTAATTCATTTAAAATGGTTCTATAGCGGAAATTAGAATTTGTCATGTCATCTACATAAGCACAAAACGGTAAAAAAAATTGTAGATAATCACATGAAAGCTTTTTTTGAACCAGAAGACTCTTACTAAATGATGTTATTTGAAGTATTGTTGAAACAGAAGTTTTTGTACTTCTTACATTGTCTCAAAAAAGCCCAAAAAGTATGTTTTCAAACATTTTACCTCGAAAAACTCAACATTCTGAATTATGATGATATTCCAGCAGAAAAAGTGCTTCCAAAATAAGGTAAAGTGGATGGGAAAGTCGTGAGTTCCATCCCTTCTACGTTCATACCTAGAAGGCATTCTTTTAACATATGCAAGTTATTGGGAGGAATACCTTCCTTAGTTTTCTCTAGAAATGCTTCTAGAATTTTTTCATTTTCAATGAAAGGATTCTAGTAGGTATTTTGCAGGAAAACTTTAAGAAGGCATTCCATGATTCAAAAGACATAAGACGAAATGCTTCTTAGAAAATATTTAACCATTCTATTCTTGGATGCTATTCAAATAGCCTCTTAAAAGTTTATGAGAATGCCTCCTGGAAGCTTTTTTCGATTAGGCTGAGGAGAAGCACTATTGGATTTTTAGAATGTCTTCTGAAAGCAGTGTATCTAAGAAAGCATCTCAATTTTATATCAAAAATTTTGGTGGGATGTTGCCCTCGTCACAGATCTACGCACAAGATGTTGAAACTTGCCAGTGTATAATCCGACAATATAAAGACAATATTTATACAAAAATTCCGCAACAATTGTGAAAACAATGTTATAATAAAATCAAAATAGGACGAAGAAGTGCTTTTTGTAATTATTGAATTTAGATTTTTAAATAAATTTTACAATTAAGTAGCCCAAAACATATTGTCGTATAAGTTAAAAGATTTTTTAAAATTTTGGTTGATACCTTTTTGAAATTTATAATTTTAGGTAAAATTAGCGACCCCTAAAATATATATCGAATATATTTCGGCTGTTGTCCAGAAAACCATGCAAAGTGTTCTATATTGCATCAAGAATATGAAAAAATGGTGTGGAGAATTAATGCCATGTGCATTATTGCCATAAGCAAGTGTGCATTAATGCCATAGTGTAAAATTAAAAAATTCTTGGAATGTGACTTAATGCCATTAAAATGTGCATTATTGCCATAAATTTTTTTATGGCAGTAATGCACAAGACACAAGGAATTAACGCCATATGAATTAATGCCATAAAGAAGTTTATGGCATTAATTCACATTAGGTAGAGAATTAACGCCATGTGAATTATTGTCATAAAGATGTTATGGCATTAATTCACTTTATAAAGTGCATTAATGCCATAAATTGGCAGAAATAATTCTTATGGCATTAATGCACATAGCTGTGTGTATTACTGCCATTACACTTAGAAAAAATAATATCATGCAGTATCAGGGCTGTGCATTTACGTTACGCGACTTATTTTGACATGTGGCAATAATGCACATTAGGTAGAGAATTAACGCCATGTGCATTATTGCCATAAAATTCTTTATGGCAGTAATTCACATTAGGTAGAGAATTAACGCCATGTGCATTATTGCCATAAAATTCTTTATGGCAGTAATTCACATTAGGTAGAGAATTAACGCCATGTGCACTATTGCCATAAAATTCTTTATGGCAGTAATTCACATTAGGTAGAGAATTAACGCCATGTGAATTATTGCCATAAAGTTCTCTATGGCAGTAATTCACATAAGGTAGAGAATTAACGCCATGTGAATTATTGCCATAAAATTCTTTATGGCAGTAATTCACATTAGGTAGAGAATTAACGCCATGTGCATTTTTGCCATAAGATTCTTTATGGCAATAATTCACATTAGGTAGAGAATTAACGCCATGTGAATTATTGCCATAAATTTCTTTATGGCAGTAATTCACATTATGTAAAGAATTAACGCCATGTGAATTATAGCCATAAAATTCTTTATGGCAATAATTCACACGACAGAAGGAATTTACGCCATGTGAATTATTGCCATATAATTCTTTATGGCAATAATTCACACATAAAGTGCATTACTGCCATAAATTGGCAGAAAATATTCTTATGGCATTAATGCACATAACTGTGTGTATTACTGCCATAACACTTGGCAAAAATAATATCATGCAGTATCAGGGCTGTACAAATGCCTCACGGGATTTATTATGCATTTAGCAACAATGCACATTCGGTAGAGAATTAACGGGCAAGTGCAAGTGGAGTAATCGATGTACATACATCTAGAAAAAAAAACAAAAAGCCAACAAATATGAGTACCTCCTCCTTTTTGAAGCCGGTTGAAAATATTGCTGAACGTACTCTTTTTCCGTCAAATATATTACTGGACCAGAGAACTGCAATGAGTATCCGACAGAAATCGGATACTCGAATCATACCCTTGCTTTTCTCTCCCCTATCCAGGCTCAATAAAATATGTAAAATACTTAGAGTCACTTGCTCATTAGTATATTTTCGGGTATAAGTTCGTACTTATATTCGAGAGCGGCGTGATATGAACCATTTCGATTTGTCTTCAATGATCGCGTTGAGTAAGCGTATAGCAAGGAAGCTCGACCCGAATATATTTTGAGTGTATCCTGAGTAATGCTCTTATTCTGTCTCTATTTTGTTTGGATTTATTTTTTTCGTATGTTTTTCGTTATCGCACTGCAGTCAATATCAGCTGATATTGATATTTTTTGATATTGATATTTTATAATAATTTTATATTAGCGGTATTCACGATCTGGAGTTTATGGTCTTCTGTATTTTTGATAAGTTTGATATATGTAGTAAAATTGTCAATTGTACACAAACAAAACATATACATTTTCCAATTGATTTATATACTAAATTTACAATGGTGGAAGCCTTTTGTAAGCTTTGCATAGTATTTGTGTATTTGACAAACAGCTAACTTGACGGCCTTTGGCAGCACTGCATTGCAGGAGTGCTCACAATCTGTAGCAAATTCTTTTAAATTTACTTAAAATACTACAAAAACTCCAGATCGTGAATACCGCTATTGTGTTTTTATAGGAATTTCGTTGTTAGTATTTTTCTGTTGCACTCTAGGAAGAAAAGAAAGCTAGTAAGGTATATCTTCGACTTGGCCGAAGTTAAAACACCCCCACGGCCGATTCATAATGGTGCAACATTTTAATTTGTAGCTCTTTTTGTATGAGATTTCTAAAAATTACACTTTTTTGACGACGTCTAAAATATATTCATATCAAATTGTTTTCCTGCAAAGTAAGGACAAGCCTCTTTATAAAGTTTTCAATTAGGGGTTGTATGGGAGGTGGGCGTGTTCTTGAGTGGTTGACGCCAATTTTTCTAAAACGCCTCAGTTTTGATATAATATACACAAATACCCACTTTCAGTTCAGTAGCTTATATATTAGCCTATTTATATAGTTTTCACTATTATGGGCTGTGTGGGAGGTGGGTGTGTTCGTAGGCGGATGACACCCACTTTTCTTCAACAATTTAGTTTTGATAAAAAATCTAAACGTATCAAATTTTTTTTCCTGTAGCTTAAAGAGAAGAATTTTTATAGAATTTTAAATTTTGGGGTTATATGGGAGGTGGGCGTGTTCGCGGGTGGATGACGCTAATTTTTCTAACACGTCTTAATTTTGATATTAAATGAATAAATATCTAAGTTTACTTTTTTAGATTGTAGAAGCGTTTTCACAATTTGACAAGTCAATGTACATTCTGTCAATAAAGTTTGACAACTAGAACACTGCGGAAGATTTTCAGAACGATTGCAAAATAAAAACTTGTTTATGCGTACTTTCAAAGCGACTCTCGAAAGTTTAAGAACCGATTTAAAATGAGGTCTTATTGAATCGCTTTGAAACTTTCAAGACGGTTTTAAGTTCTGTTTATGCAATAGTTTGAGTCGAAGCGACTTCGATTATATCGACTTGAATCGTCGGATAAACGTGGTATTAGTGATTTTGTGTTTGACTTCTGGTTGGCATCAATGACCGTGTAGACACGTGTTTGTTGCAACTTTCTGTGTAGTCTATTATGCAAGCTTCAAATCTGTGATCTCGTGTGTCACACGGCGACCATTTCCACACAGGTTCGATAGGTAAGAAGCTAGTTCGCCAGTTTGGCACACTAGTTGGCTTGTTGACAAACATTTTTGATTTTCTCTATCCAACAAAGCAAAAAAATAAATTCTCTATAGTCTAAACCAGGGTTGTATTGAAACATTAGGTTAGTACTATGTGGAGTACATTTTGATGATTTTAGGACGATGTGAGAAATATTTGGTAGTTTCTCTATTCTCTTTGGTAGTTCTCTATGTAAGTTGCATACAGTTTATGTGGTAACTTCGGTTGGATATAGTAAAGAAGTTATTTCGAGAAAATTATGCTGGTGTCGATTACTTGGGAAGCATTTTTGCTTAATTTTTCGCAAAAATAATTTTATTTTGAAGCAATAAATACTTTTTTAACGGTCGGTTTGTTCGCTGAGTTATAAATATAAAACTTATTCTGTAACTGTTTTTGTGACTGAATCGGTTTGTTCGCCATCTATAACTCGTTATATATCAAATTGTATCGAACTTTTAACCTCGTCATAAATAAAACTTAATTTGTACTTAAAACCCAAAAAATGTGTTTTTAATTTGTAACAAGTTCTATAGCCTGGTTATGAATCAAAAGTCAGTTCTATCAAAACGCTAGAAAATGTATACATATTTGATGCTTTGACTTTTTCAACACATTATAAAAGTATTTCACCAGTTTATAACGCGTTACAAATCGACAGAAAAAATTGAATGAACTAATTGAAAAATTTTATAACGTGTTATAAAGAAGTTTTATTTTATAGCTGGTTTTAGATATAACGCGTTATAAGCAAATTTATAACTCTGCGAACAAACCGGCCGTAAGAGTACATTTCTATTGTTCTCAAATGTAATCCTGTGTGTGCCAAACTGATTCCGCTATTTGAACGCTCGCTGTCTCGAACACATACAAGCCGTCATATTGCTTGCCACACGAGTTCACAGATGTGAAGCCACATTAGGCTCTTTACGAGCTGGTTCGTCGAGCAGCTGCCATTTTCGAGCCAGTTCGCTTGTTAAGAAGCTAGTTCGTCAGTTCGTCGAACCTATTGTATTGTTGGAAAAAATTTTTTGATTTTCTCCGTGGACCCAGAGCTGTTCGTAGGACATTTTCTATAATTTGAACGTAAGCATCATACCTAGTGATATTTTGTTGTAACAACACTACAACAAAAAAAAAAAAACAATAAAAAGCAAATGAACTAATAGCAATAACAAAATAATGGTGAAAAACACAAAATGAAATTGCATGTTCTACGAACATACAAGGTTCAATTTGAACGTTAGCTCTGTCGAACTGGTTCGCCCCGCCATGTTGTTCGACAAACCACTTCGCCAATGTGAGCCTTTTTAAAGCCACGTCAAATTGTTGGTCAAACAGTTTTAGCTATGTCATGATACAATGAAGGTTGTAGGTCTGTTCGCGTTTTTTTCTAGTAAAATAATGAAAAACGTCAAAAGTAATTAAACTGAGAGAGAATTAACTCTAACACTAAAGAGTAAAGGAACGATTTTCTGGTACAAAATTGAAAATGTCAAATCTGTCTAGTTCACAACTACTGTGCTTTGCCTTACACCTACCGTTTGAGAGTTTTCATCTTTTTACCTCACAAAATTCTACTAGTAAAAACTTTAAAAAACTTGAACGCAGAGAAATCGGATTTCCCCTCTTATACACAATCCTCTCAGTAAAAGAATGCTTTTCAGGCACTTTCAAGAAAAGGTTTTTGAAATATTTCGTTTGCATTTGACTTCGCGAGCAGACCTAGTGTGAATAAAACTGTATCACCTATTTGAGTGTCGGTTTATATTAGTGTTTTCTCAACCTCATTTTGATGTGAGGGCGCTTTCAAATGTTCACACACATAACTTGCCTCACTTTGAGTCTGATAAACTCGAACCAAAAATTCTTGACTTTCAGAGTAATAACAACGCTAAAATTTGCGTTTTATTCCAACTAGGCATATTTATTTATTATTTAAATTTATATCACATACAAACCAAACTCAACAACTTTTCAACTCAATAAATACCTATTGAGCAACTCTTCCTAATGTGCATTGTTGCTAAATGCATAATAAATCCCGTGAGGCATTTGTACAGCCCTGATACTGCATGATATTATTTTTTCCAAGCGTTATGGCAGTAATACACACAGTTATGTGCATTAATGCCATAAGAATATTTTCTGCCAATTTATGGCAGTAATGCACTTTATGTGTGAATTATTGCCATAAAGAATTATATGGCAATAATTCACATGTCGTAAATTCCTTCTGTCGTGTGAATTATTGCCATAAAGAACTATATGGCAATAATTCACATGGCGTTAATTCCTTCTGTCGTGTGAATTATTGCCATAAAGAATTTTATGGCTATAATTCACATGGCGTTAATTCTTTACCTAATGTGAATTACTGCCATAAAGAAATATATGGCAATAATTCACATGGCGTTAATTCTCTACCTAATGTGAATTATTGCCATAAAGAATCTTATGGCAAAAATGCACATGGCGTTTATTCTCTACCTAATGTGAATTACTGCCATAAAGAAATTTATGGCAATAATTCACATGGCGTTAATTCTCTACCTAATGTGAATTATTGCCATAAAGAATCTTATGGCAAAAATGCACATGGCGTTAATTCTCTACCTAATGTGAATTACTGCCATAAAGAATTTTATGGCAATAATTCACATGGCGTTAATTCTCTACCTTATGTGAATTACTGCCATAGAGAACTTTATGGCAATAATTCACATGGCGTTAATTCTCTACCTAATGTGAATTACTGCCATAAAGAATTTTATGGCAATAGTGCACATATCGTTAATTCTCTACCTAATGTGGATTACTGCCATAAAGAATTTTATGGCAATAATGCACATGGCGTTAATTCTCTACCTTATGTGAATTACTGCCATAAAGAACTTTATGGCAATAATTCACATGGCGTTAATTCTCTAACTAATGTGAATTACTGCCATAAAGAATTTTATGGCAATAGTGCACATGGCGTTAATTCTCTACCTTATGTGAATTACTGCCATAAAGAATTTTATGGCAATAATGCACATGGCGTTAATTCTCTACCTAATGTGAATTACTGCCATAAAGAAATTTATGGCAATAATTCACATGGCGTTAATTCTCTACCTAATGTGAATTATTGCCATAAAGAATCTTATGGCAAAAATGCACATGGCGTTAATTCTCTACCTAATGTGAATTACTGCCATAAAGAATTTTATGGCAATAATTCACATGGCGTTAATTCTCTACCTTATGTGAATTACTGCCATAGAGAACTTTATGGCAATAATTCACATGGCGTTAATTCTCTACCTAATGTGAATTACTGCCATAAAGAATTTTATGGCAATAATGCACATGGCGTTAATTCTCTACCTAATGTGTATTATTGCCACATGTCATAATAAGTTGCGTGACGTAAATGCACAGCCCTGATACTGCATGATATTATTTTTTCTAAGTGTAATGGCAGTAATACACACAGCTATGTGCATTAATGCCATAAGAATTATTTCTGCCAATTTATGGCATTAATGCACTTTATAAAGTGAATTAATGCCATAACATCTTTATGACAATAATTCACATGGCGTTAATTCTCTACCTACTGTGAATTATTGCCATAAAGAAGTTTATGGCAAAAATGCACATGGCGTTTATTCTCTACCTAATGTGAATTACTGCCATAAAGAAATTTATGGCAATAATTCACATGGCGTTAATTCTCTACCTAATGTGAATTATTGCCATAAAGAATCTTATGGCAAAAATGCACATGGCGTTAATTCTCTACCTAATGTGAATTACTGCCATAAAGAATTTTATGGCAATAATTCACATGGCGTTAATTCTCTACCTTATGTGAATTACTGCCATAGAGAACTTTATGGCAATAATTCACATGGCGTTAATTCTCTACCTAATGTGAATTACTGCCATAAAGAATTTTATGGCAATAGTGCACATATCGTTAATTCTCTACCTAATGTGGATTACTGCCATAAAGAATTTTATGGCAATAATGCACATGGCGTTAATTCTCTACCTTATGTGAATTACTGCCATAAAGAACTTTATGGCAATAATTCACATGGCGTTAATTCTCTAACTAATGTGAATTACTGCCATAAAGAATTTTATGGCAATAGTGCACATGGCGTTAATTCTCTACCTTATGTGAATTACTGCCATAAAGAATTTTATGGCAATAATGCACATGGCGTTAATTCTCTACCTAATGTGTATTATTGCCACATGTCATAATAAGTTGCGTGACGTAAATGCACAGCCCTGATACTGCATGATATTATTTTTTCTAAGTGTAATGGCAGTAATACACACAGCTATGTGCATTAATGCCATAAGAATTATTTCTGCCAATTTATGGCATTAATGCACTTTATAAAGTGAATTAATGCCATAACATCTTTATGACAATAATTCACATGGCGTTAATTCTCTACCTACTGTGAATTATTGCCATAAAGAAGTTTATGGCAATAATTCACATGGCGTTAATTCTCTACCTAATGTGAATTATTGCCATAAAGAATTTTATGGCACTAATTCACATGGCGTTAATTCCCAACCTAATGTGCATTATTGCCAATTATGGCAATAATGCACATGGCCTTAATGCACAGCGCCGAAAAAATCAATTCGTTTATTTGTTATTTTCTAAAATTTAAATCCTTCCGAAAAAAACTGAAACCCTGCATTGTCAGCGACACGTGTTTGTGGCAAATGTGTGGCAGCAGCTACAAAATTGTTGTTTGGGAAAAACATCCCGCTGTTTTTCAACTATGCTGCGCGTTAAACACATGTTCATATTTTTGAGCTAAAATTTATTGAAAATATCAACATGGCTGCAAGTGGCATTCGATCAAAAATTCATAAAGGTCTGGATGAAAACTTTTAGACAAAAATGCAAACAAGAATAAATGAAATTGTAAAACTTTACCAAATCTGTGCAGTAGATGGACCAAAATTGCAAAACAATAAAAAAAGTTAGTTGAAAATGTAATTTTTAGCAAACTACAAGTTTGCTGTCACTTGACATTTAGCATATTTTGAAATATTTCATTGAGTTGAAAGTTTTTATATTAATTTATATTTACGTGAGCGCTTATGCCAAAGTAAAATATTACCAAACAACATACCAGCTATAGCTTGTTTAACAATATTTGGCATTATCAGAAAAGAAAGGAAACAAAAAGAAGAATAGCTTAATACATAAACCAGTTAATAACAAAAGACAAATTGCTAGTATTGGTTGCAGGGACAAGAAAAGTTTCTGAAAAGCTTGATGTATAAATAATCGAAGCAAAAAAAAATATTTGAAATAAAAAACAACTGTCATTGATGGATGTGTTTGAACAGTAACAAGCGCTGTACAACAAGAATAATAAAAATATATAAACAACTATAACGAATTCAACAACACATTCAAGAATAACACAAAAAATAACAACAGCAACAACAATGTTGAAAAAACCGCCGAATAACCACAGCTTGCCAACCAAGCATAAAAATAGCGATAAATAATTCCCCAATATGCGAAGAATGCAACACTTTTTGCTTTGCTCTCAAGCATGGCTAAACATACACACACACACACACATACATACAGACAGCTTTGGCATTACTTTTTGCCCCACCGTGCACAATAACCGCAAACTGAATACAAAGTGTAAAAGAGATAACAATAGTGCTACGAAATGCTTAGCGATTTCTGTGCGGGTCAGTGAACATGCAGTCAGGGTTGTTGTTGTTGTTGTTTTTGTTGTTGCAGTGGCGTCAAGGGAATAGGGTGCGCGCGAAAGTTCAAAGTTGAGATGCTGTGCTTCGTTGCACTTAAGCTACAGCCCAGCCTCACGCTCTGGCAAAGTTTTAATTTTTTTAAAAAAAACAAAATAGAAACAAATAAAAAACATATAGAACACATGCAAGCCACACTCTAACATCCCAAAAAACAATATTAATTTGTAACGAACTCGAAGCGAATTCGTTTAGTTAATAATTTTGTTAGCAAACTTTTGATTACAATTCCTTTGTAAAAGATGGTTAAATTTTAAGTGACGATGTTGATTTTGAATAAAAGACAAATTATTTAGGATATTATTGTCATTTCTTTTTATTAGGTATGGTTCAATTATGTATGGAACAAAATATCGCCCAAATGGCTGCCGCGGCGGCATATCTCCATCCGATGGTCAAAATTTTCGATGACGCTGAGGTATAATTGAATTAATGTGCCGAATCATCTTATCCTTTAGCTCTTGAATTGTTGTTGGCTTATCGACGTACACCTTTTCTTTCAAATAACCCCAAAGAATAAAGTCCAACGGTGTCAAATCACATGATCTTGGCGGCCAATTGACTTCACCATCACGTGGATAACACGGCCATTGAATTTGTCGCGCAAAAGAGCCATTGTTTCGTTGGCTGTGTGGCAAGTAGCGCCGTCCTGTTGAAACCACATCCATATTTACCAATTCGAGTCATAAAAAGTTCGTTATCATCCCACAATAGCGAACACCATTCACAGTAACTGCTTGACCGACCTCATTTTGGAAAAAATACGGTCCGATGATGTCGCCAGCCCGTAAACCGCACCAAACAGTCCCTCGTTGTGGATGCATTGGTTTTTCGACAATCACTCTTGGATTATCATTCGCACAAATGCGGCAATTCTACTTATTGACGAGTCCACTGAGGTGAAAATGTGCACCGAAAAAATCACGAAGTGCACTATATGCATTTTGATTTGAACGCCCATAACGTCTGAATAACTTCAACGCGTTGCTCGATTGTGTATCTTTCCATGGTTCAAGTTGAATTAGTCTGAAATTGAGAAATTGCAAATGAAATGCAGAAAAAAACTTGACGTTAAGGTGTGGTTCACATTCAACATCGGCCCTGAAAATTTAACCACCTTTTAGTAGGCCAGCGGAATTTCATCGCAGTCATCCAAAATTAAGGTTTCCAGCATAACGGGATTGCTATAAGCGTTGTCATTCAAAAGTCTAGAAAAGTGTTCCCTCCACAACAGCAGTGTACTTTGGATACCTGCCAGTAGATTCCCATTTCTTTCCTTGCAGGAAAAGGCCCCGGTCTTTGAACCATCTGCCAGGTGTCTTATTTTTTCGAAACATTTTCGAGCCTTTTTCTATTTCATGCATACAAGTTTTCTTGTACTCTCTTGAAAATATAAACAAAATTTTTTAATTTTCGACAAAACAGTCCTAAAAATTCAAAAAACCTTCATTTCTATATACAGTGGTTCAAACGACTAACCGGACAGCGCAGCAATCTACTTTAAAAGACATTTTTTGTAATACACAAATTTCTACAGAATGTTTTATTGTTGTTTTAACTATTGTTTGGTACAAAGAATTTACCAAAAATATACTCCAAGTTCATTCAAGTAGCAATAATATAAAAAAAAAATCCCCTTTTATCAAGGGTCAAACGTCTAACCGGACACAAACAAATTGTTGTTAAATTCATTATTTCAATACTTTGTTGAGGAACCTTTTGCATCAATTATGGCTGACAAACGATTTTTTATGGAGGGGAACAAGTTTCTGCAAATATCTGGTTGAATACTGTTCCATTCCTTGATAAATTCCTCCTTGAACTGAGCTATGTTTCGAATGCTTGTGTTGTAGAGCCTTTTACCCATTTCATTCCATACATTTGCAATTACGTTGATGTCAAGCGATGGGGAACGAGTTTGCAATAATTTGGGGCAGTTATGTACCATAGCTAGGCTTGCCAGATCCAATTTGCCAAAAAGCTTGACATTGACCAAAAAAAAACTTGATGTTGAAAAAAAAAACTTGACAAATAAAAACACTCATACTATTGGTTTTTTAATTGGAATTTTTTATTATTTTTTTTTCATAAAAATTATTAGAATAAAAACAAAAATATCATAAATAGTAAAAATAACAGAAACAATGTAAAAGAAACAAAAACAATATAACAATAAAAATTCAGTCATTGTATATTTTAAAGAAAACTTAGGCGTTATTTAAAAAAAAAATATAGGTACTATCTTAAGAAAAAAAAAATAGGTTCTATTTATTTTGCCACATATATTTCGTATTCTTAGATACAGAATTAATTAATTCTCTACCATCAGGTGTTGTTAAAAAATTTTGAAAGTTTTTGCAATCCTCATTAAAATTTATTCTTATTAATAGTTCGGCTTTTATTATATCGAAGGACATTCTATTCCTATCTTTGGTATATAAATTATTTAGAACACTAAATGCTTTTTCACAAAAGGCATTGCTTATTGGAATAGAAAACACAAATGAGATCAACTTTTTTAAATTTTGAAGATTGCTTTCTGCACACTTTTTTAAAAAATATGACCATATTCTATCATTTGGTATATCTTTTGGTAAAATATCGTAAACTTCTCGAAGAACACAGTAATCGGCATACAGTTTATCATTGTCAATGTCATTTAAAATACCTAATAATTTCGGAAGCTCTAACAGCTTATTCCAAGTCAGAAGGGACTTTTTTATATTTAAACAGGAAACTTGATTGTATATTGATGTTTCTCCAAAATCATACCGTTCAGCTAAATAACTGGTAGCTCTCTTAAGAAACTCATTTGCTTCGAACTTGAAAGTACTTATTTCATCAGGGGAAAGGGATTTCATAATTGTAGCAACTTTGCTTCCATAAAAATTATCATTCATACGGCTTCGAATACTGTTCATAAGATTGGCCATTACGTTATGTAGTTCTACAACTGTGCAGGAGTCACTTTCTAAAACTAATGTAGCAGCTTGGAACTCCTGCATCACATTATGAATGAAATATAAATATGCCTCGGATAAACCTTCAATTGTGCATTCATCATCTTCATTTGTAAGTTCTATGTCGGAAATTGCATGTGCTACGAATTCCCAAAGAACTTTTCGACAATTTTTCTTGCCTTTTTGTAGAAAATATCTTTTTACTGCCGGCCAACAATATAACAAACGGTCAATTGCTGGCAGAAGTGAAAGCCATCTTGTAGGCACATGTCGAAGGAGATTTTTGTACTCGATGTTTGCAAATTCAAAACATTGTTTTAATTTTTTTGTAGTCCCAGCCGAAGAGCTAAATTCATTATATATTTTGATTACAATGTTTTCGACGTCCACAGTTAAAGCGTTTAGAGCATTTTTTATACAATTATTAATTACATGGCAATTGCAATTTGCTTTTATAATTTGGCTATTTTCATTTTTAAGTTTTTGAAATACAGAATTATATAAACCGTAATTAACATTTGCGTTATCAGCACTATACGATGTAATTTGTTCAATTTTTAATTCATTAACATTTGTAATTCTAATAATATTACCAAAAATATCCTTAGATGCTTCATCAGGATCTTCGTAAAAATCTAAAATTTGTTTACGTATCCCAGTTTCGGGATCAAAATATTGTACAGCATACGGATAGGTTTTTACGTTACCGATATTTGAAGCATCGCTACTTACTGAATAATACCAACATTCTTTTAAGGCTTTAGCAACTTTCTCTTGTGAATATGGACCCAAAACATTTCTTGTTATAGCTGCTGATTTTGTGCGTCCACATGTTATTTTGTTGGCAATTTTACTGTCGCCGTATATAGTAGAACTCATTTTCATTTGGCAATCTAAGCTGTTATAGCTGAGGCCGTGTAATACGTTATGAAATACACATAATAGTTCAGCCCATGCAATTTGTGTTTCAATTGTAGTTTCTGCTGAAACAGTGAAATTCGAAATGCTCCGGGACATTTTTTGCGACAATACGATTTTGGCATGTTTTTTAGTTTTCATATGTCTATTTAATGCCCAGCTCCCTTCATATTTTATTGAAATTTCTGTCTGACATAATTTACACAATGCAGTGTATTGATCTTTCTTTTGTATCCAATTGGAATATTCTAGTGCCACATGCCATCTATCCAAATAAACAGTATATCTTGGTTTTTTTGATGGTCCAGCATCTTCGTTACCTTCTAGCATTTTTGATATATTTTTACTAATCCAACGTATCACAATAGAATATTCTGCAAATAATATACTCGTTAAAACAAATTAACAAACAAAAATATAAACTCACTTTTTATTTCCAAAAACTTCAATGTACGTATTGCAAATCAGCTGTTCAATGTTGTCAATTTACCAGTGTTGAGTAATGGGGTAAATATCAGTGTTGTCACTTTTATTATAATTGTACATACCTAAAGGCCCCTATAGACGAGCAACGAATCGCAAAACTGATTGATAAACTGGTTGATGTGTTTTGCTACAGACACAGGCCAATTGTTCAAATTTTGTGTCAAACAATCACAAAACACGAAAATTACTGCATTAAATTATTTTTACCACGATACAATTAAAAGAGTTTTTTGTTTGGTTGCTGATGTTGCTACAAACACATCAACCAGTTGAACAATTAGTTCGTGCAAATCGTAAAAATCAAAATTTTTTGATTTTCAGCAACTGATTGACCAACTGGTTGAAAAACTGAAAATGACACCTCAACTGATCTACACACGACTTATTTTTAACAACCTGCAACCAATTTATCAACCAGTTTTGCGATTCGTTGCTCGTCTATAGGGCCCTTAAAGAGAACTATATTTTTTAAATTATAATTGCACAGAAAAAAATATGTATTATATTTGTCCTTAGTTGTATTGATAGTAAAAATATGCTCTTTCGATGTGTTTTTTAGAAATATAAACTTACTTTTTTAAGTATTTTTACATATGTAGCTAAAATAAATTTGAGAAAAAAATTAACTAATTAATTAATTTTTTAATTAAAATTAACTAATTAAAAAATTAATTAATTAACTGATAAATCACTTTTTCACTTGACACTTGACGCGCATTAAAAAACTTGACAATCAGGCCAAATCAGGCCCGTCTGGCAACCCTAACCATAGCCGTTCTTTTGTCACAGCAGAAGTGTGTTTTGGGTCATTCTCTCGATAAAAATTTAAGGTCTGTAATAAACAAAGCTTTTCGGCACTCTTCGGTATTAGTATATATCCGTTTTACCATCGATAAACACTAGATTTCAGACACCTGCACTAGATATACAGTCCCAAAACATCACAGAACCACTTCCATGTTTCACTATAGTACAAGTATTTTTGCTTATAAACTCGGTGTTTGGATGTCGCCATACTTCAGCCCTACATCTAAACCGTGCAAGTTGAATTTGCGTTGGTCAGTATATAGTACCTTAAATAAGACATACCACTTGCATTTAACCTAATTTTTAACATATAACCCAAAAACCGTGTATGCCAAAGAGCATAATTTTTAAGTACGTATTCTCTAGCAAACTGAAGTCATAGTCTTTTGTTTTTAGACTAATGGATGGCTTTTTTCGCACAATTCTTCCATAAAAATCATTCTTACGTACATTTCTTACATTTTTTGTAAATTCTTTGTACAAAACAAAAGTTAAAACAATAATAAAACATTCTGTACAAATTTCCGTATTTTACATAAGGTTTTTTGTTAAAAAATGGCCTTTAAAGTCGCTCGCTGTGTTTTCCGGCTAGTCGTTTGAACCACTGTACATCTAAAGAAAAGAACCATTTTTTGTTTTTAAGTATGTTTTTAACAAAAAGTCGTTATCAAAAAATTTCAAAATGTGGCTGTTTTCTATTTAGTGTGCGATATATTGATTCATTACTAAAATCCTATTAGTTTTTATTTGTAACTAGCGGATGTAACCCGATGTTACTCGGGGTTGTGCCTCGAGCACAGAAAGAGGACGATTTTCAAAACTGCTCTCATTTTTACGTTTTTAAAATTGTCAATTCAATTTTAAAATTTTTTAAATTATCGTTTTTTGCGGTTTTGCCCCTCCTTCCGTCGAAAGTGTTTGGTCAAATTTCCGTAAAACTGTACCTGCCAGAATTGATTAAAATAAAAAATGACATCTTCAACGTCTCGTTTTGTCGTCTGGTTTCTGAGGAAAATGGACACCCACACTCAGAAAAAAAAACAAATATCTTCCTCCGCTGAAAAATTTCTCTATTTTCGATTAAAGCAATTTTCTCTTTCCAAATAAAATTTTCTTCAATTAGTATAAATTTTCACATTTTCGAAGAAATATTTCTTCACTTCTAGGAAATGGAAATATTTCAATGTCTCTTATAATGACAAATATTTTTCTCGCACAACAAAATTCTCATTTATACAGAAAATTTTTTTGAAAATGAAAATTTTTTCCTATATTTTGATAAAAAATTCGCTATGAGAAGTATTTTCTTCAATAAAAACAAATGTTTTCTCAAAAATAAAGAGTCTTTTTCTCTAAAATCGAATTATTTTTGTGTATTTCTCTTTTTCATAGAAGGTTTTTATCATGATAGAATAACAAGGTAGGCGCATATTGGAGAGAAAGTGAGCTAGATGTCAAAACTCAGCTGTTCGAATTTAAGTTTTCTAATTGTTGTTGTTGCCTTTTCGCTTGACGTTTATAGCACCTCACAGCTTTGTTAGTGTAAAATTAGACATTTGAGCAGCCGTAAAAATATGAGCCTACCTTATTATTCTGTCATGGTTTTTATCATCTTTTGAGAATTTTAGGATCGCATTTAGAGAAAAGCATTCTCTGAAGCAGGTCAATACCAATTTTCTCTAAATATGATGCCTTTTTTATCATATTCCGAGAAACTATTTTCTGAGTGCAGTTTGAAAAGTCATTTCGAAAAAAATGCGTTTAAAGTTTTTCTCAGCATTCATTTTATATGCAATTTTACCTCAAATAAATTCCATTCGATTTTTGGACTGTTTTCGTTCAACTTCGGTTTTGGTCGATACTGTTCGGTTAATTTTTTGTCATCTTTATATAGCTTCTGCTGGTATTCGTTAAACTTCTTTTTTTTTTGTTCGTCTTTGATTCTTGACTTCATTTGCCTTCGGCTCATTCCTTGTTTTTTGTCGAAAGAACTTTTAAAAGCATAGGATCTATTTCAGTAACATATACAAATGCTTTCCAAGTTTCATCAAAATCGGTTCATCCATTTTGACGTGAATGAGCCGACCATAGTTTATTGAATAAAGCGCCCTCTAACGGAAGTTTTCTGAAATTTAAATAGCCTCAATTCTGTTGCAGAGTCAAGTTATTTCATGTACCAAATTTTAGTAAAATCAATCAAGTCATTTAGGAGTTATTGAGTCTTAACAATGCACTACTTAAAGCGTCGTAAGTCTTTGGAATTTTTTTTGTTTATGTTTTATCTTGGGTGCAGTTGAACGTTCATACCAAATTTCATTGAAATCGGTTCAAGCGTTTAAGAGTTATTGAGTCTTAAAAACGCACTACTTAAAGCGCCCCCTTACGGAAGTCTTTCGAATTTTTATAGCCTATGTTATCTTGGGCGTAGTCGTACCTTCGTTTCAGATTTAATTGAAATCGGTCCAGGTGTTTAGGAGTTATTATGGAGTGCCACGCCCACATAATTCCGCCCACTTTTTTACCTTTTTTTTTTCTTTGGTGCAGTTGAGCCTTCATGCTAAATTTCATTGAAATCGGTCCAGGCGCTTAGGAGTTATTGAGTCTTAAAAATGTACTACTTAAAGCGCCCTCTTGCGTAAGTCTTTGGAATTTTTTATGGCTTATGTTTTATTTTGGGAGCAGTTGAATCTTCATACCAAATTTCATTGAAATCGGTCCAGGCGCTTGAAGTTATTATAGAGTGCCACGCCCACATACTTCCGCCCACTTTTTTACACCCCCTATGTTCTTTCTCACTATGAAAGGTGCTCGGTGTCCAAATTTCAGCTCAATCGGATGAACGGTGCGTGAGCCTATACGGAACAGACAGACAGACAGACATACAGACAGACAAACATTTGATTTTATATATTAGATAGCCATCTCACTGTCAGTTTTATATTCACAATTCAAAAATAGTGCGATATTTAAAACGAAACTTATTGTTAAAAACTCTATAAAAAAAAGTAATTCATTTCTCTGGTTTATTGGGACCAAGCATTAAATTTGACCAATGTTGTCATTGTACTTTTTGCTAAAAATTTCGGAACTTTTACTGCCATCCTTATTTTAACAGCTCGCCAAGCCACCCTCATGCATTCTGCTGCGCCACTTAACAGTGATTGCAACATGGTGCTTTTTGCTTTTGTCCCCACTTTACAACTTCGTTTTACCACTGTTTCTCTAGCCTCTTGAGCGTTGCACTTAAGCCAACCGCTGCTTGTTGTTACTTTGTTGCTCTAGCTTCAAAATTCGAGTTTTGTTCTCGAAATACTTGTGTTCTTCTGCGCTGAGCATAGTTTTCATTGTTGTGCACAAAATTCACAAAATTTATTATAAACATGTTGTTTTTTTTTTTGTGTTGCTTTCATTTACTTTTGCTCATTTATCAACTATTAAAACAATTGTACTAAATCTTGCACATTTTTTTGTTCTTTTCTACAGACTCTACGAGAGCGCGCCTTGGTCGGTGGAAGCTTGGAGTCGTCCTCTGGAAAGTTGTGCATTGGCATCAACGCGTTTAGCTGGAGCGGGCAACAATTCATCGCTGAATGTAAGTAAAGCAGTATAAAAATTATATAAAAATGGGTGGAGCAAAATTTTAGCAAGAAGAACAAAGTCACAGATTTATTAAATTTTAATAACAGTTTTCAATATTATTTTGCCAAAAAAAGTTACATACATGCAAAAAACTTTGATAGCAAAACTTTTAAAGCTGTTAAGACTTAAAAAGTAATCGTTCGATGAAAGAGTTCTCAACTTTATAGTGGAAACTTGAACCTTTTTTTTTGAACTAATATACATGCAAGATTACAACAAAAGAAACTGGTTATAAAAGTATTAATATAGGCACTTTATAGGTATAAAACTGGTTATATTAGAACAAAAGTAATAAAAGGAAAGGACACAAATTTTAACTGAGTCGTTCAGAAACTGGTCGAACCCACGTACAAAAATTCATTTGAAAAAATTATGAATTTCACGTCGCTCTAAAAAAAGTCGAGCTTAAAAACGGTCAAAGTTGCTTCACATCAACTAAAACTAATTCTCTTTCAAATAGAATTGAAAATTAATATTTTGGTTGAAGCACTTTTTTTACAATTTTTTTAAAAAATGCAAAGCCAAATGCGAAATCCTAAGAAAGAGATTTTCATCCCAAAAGATTATCTCAGTAAGCGTATCTGGAAGCAAAGTTCCGAAAATGTTGTTATGGGCTGGACCTTCTTGCCTCTGAGCGCCTCAATTTGAATAAAAAATAATTTCTATTGAAAAACTTTCTGTAAGATGTAAGAATTTAAGTCGGGCTGCCCGGATTCGTTAGCTCGCATGCAGGGGCACCGTCGTCTTGAACCTGTAATAACGTTTCTCATCCTCCTTTTCTTTCGGTATCGCCACTTAGCAGCACGCGTTGTTACCGACTGCAATTTGTAATTTTAGTTGCGTAGCGACATTCCTTGTCGTGGTATTGGTTTAGAAAAGATTGATTATAGCCTATCACTTATATAAATCGTCGTGCTTATATATCGTCGATCGAAGGAGCAGGAGTGAGAGACCAGTCGCGCAGGCTTTGGCTGTCCGTTTGACTGCAGCTTGTTTGACCTTTATCTTTGCAGGATTGCAAGCATTCTTAGCTGCGCATACACACAGAAAAATCGGCACATAAAAACCTATTAAACTAGAACAAGGTCAAGAAGATTTCTCTATGGTTTTTACCCAAGAAGAAGTGCGTCTGATTTTAAGAGGGAATCCCGACTTAATAAAATCAATAAGAAATCTTAGAATATTAAGAAGATTTCCTATTTAATAAAATCAACAAGAAACCTTCGAAAAATAAGAAGATTTTCTATTTAATAAAATCAATAAGAAACCTTCGAAAAATAAGAAGATTTCCTATTTAATAAAATCAATAAGAAACCTTCGAAAAATAAGAAGATTTCCTGTTTAATAAAATCAATAAAAAATCTTAGAATAATAAGAGGGAAATCTTTTTAATAATATTAAGAAGAAATCTTAGAATAATAAGAGGGAAATCTTTTTAATAAAATTAAGAAGAAATTAGTTAATACAGTTTTTCGTTAAAAAATAAATTAAAAAAAACCTTTAAGAAAAAAAAAAGGAATAAGAAGTGATCTTCTTATATCAAGAAGATTTCCTATTTAATAAAATTAATAAGGAACCTCATACAAATAAGAAGTTCTCCTTCTAAAATAAGGTTTACTAGCATTTAATAAGTTTTCCCTATAAATATAAGAAGATTGTCATTTCAAACAGATTGTTTTCTTCTAAATAAGAAGTTATCACCTTATTTCAAAACGATTTCCTATTTAATAAATTCAATAAGAATTTCATCATAATAACAAGAAGGTTTTCTTATTGAAATTTCTTCGTTTCTCGCTTCTGTTCTTCCCCCGAGCCTAAAAACTTTTTAAGACGACCAACTTCTTATTTTTATATGAACTATTTTTCTCTGTGTAGACGTGTGCGGATCTTGGTTGCGACAAAATAATGATCCGAGTCTATGTTGGTATCATGGATTGTGCGTGCATCTAATACACTTGAAGAGTGCCTTCTATCAGTCCAAACGTGATCTATTTGGTTGTGCGTCTTTTGATTAGGGGCAGCAAAGTGGCCTTATGAAAATCAAGATGCTAGAAAGTAGTGCTACTAACGACCATGTTTTGTCCTGCGGTTAATTTAATAAGTCCGTTATAGTGTTATAGCGTTATAGTGTTGTCATGGAAGCTCAACTTTCTGATTATTGAACCAAAAATGTTGTCCTTGCCCACCTTGGCGTTGAAAGCACCAAGCACGATTTAAATGTCATGATGGGGCAGCGCTCATATGCGTCTTCGAGGTGCTCGTAAAAACGTTCTTTGGTCTCGTTGTCTTTGTCTTCTGTCGAAGCTTGCGCACATAAAGGGTGTTTTGTTTTTAGAGGTATAGAACTTTAAAATGGAATAAATCAACGATGAATATTTCAAATTTACATTAAATTAACTTTATTCAAAATATAATCTTTTGGCGTTAAAATATAATTTAATCTTATCTGGAGGTCCAATTTTCAATCACTTTTTGTAACATTTGTGGCCATATATCGGCAATAAAGCGTTGTTCTCCAAGTGATCGATCGGTGAGAGCTTATCGGAGACTAGCGACTTCACATATTTCCAAAGCAAATATTTTAACGGCGTTAAATTGCACCAGTTTGGAGGCCAATCCACGGATCCAAAAAATGATTTTACCAAACGTTTCCTCTAGTAAATCAATTGTGGCACGAGTGTGACATTTTGCGCCTTTTTGTTAAAAAATTAACGTTCTGGACAGCATAGTTTTTAACACTCAAATCTCCCTAGAAGAAAATCACACTTGTTTCCCTTCGGGTCAAAAACTGACCCTGGCAAATGTTATTAATTTTTTATTGGAAAATTTAAAAACAAGTGTATAAGTATAAGCCCAGATAAATTCGAAAAAATAAACAGAGCCCAGAGTCAGTACCGCAGCTACCCACTCTTTGATGCCAAACTTTCCGGACTTGCTGGTAATGTATATTTTGAAGCGACACCTTCCACGGAAAAAGATGAGTTGCTTGTCATCTTTAATGTTTTCATGAAGATTACTTTTAATTTTTAAATTTTCTTTTATCGGTTAAGGCTTATCGCCACGAATTTGTAATCGACACAGCTCTCTGTTATCAAACGCCAAAATGCGAGATTGGTCGCCCGTCGGGCTTATCCTACAAGCTTATTAGGTTCTCACCATGTGATCGATAAACACCTACATAAATCGTTTTTGGAAGTAAGTTTTGCTTATCAAATCTCTATTCCTGTCAGGAGCAAAAGTTCTAAGAATGCATGAAATTCAATGTCATCCAAGCAAACAAAGCTTTCGCCAAACTCTCTTTGCCCCATAATACTGGTAAAACGAATTATTTTTTTCTTATGGCGACTAAGAATGAAACGCTAAAAAAGTCTTTTAATTCTGAAATTATATTTGCAGCAAAAGCAATAATGCCAACACTTCGTCGAATAATTTTAACGGAACGTGCTC
This sequence comes from Tetanocera ferruginea, assembly GCA_958299015.1. Taxonomy (NCBI): domain Eukaryota; kingdom Metazoa; phylum Arthropoda; class Insecta; order Diptera; family Sciomyzidae; genus Tetanocera; species Tetanocera ferruginea. Next base: position 27,287,505 of record OY282644.1, read on the forward strand.
TAGAAAATGCATCGGTGAGAAGTATTATGTGCTATTTTGTTACCTTGTCTTTGCCAAGCTACTCAGAAGATCTATAAGTTACTTGTTACTTTTGTTTTCGATATTCTCAATGATTTTTTCAATATCCTCCAAATCGCTAGCTGGAGCTGCTCTTCTTGCATTTTCAAAAGCCTCAAGACTGGACTCGGATGATTCCAGTATTTCTCGAATTTCATCATCTCTCATATGCTGGGTCTATTGGCAAAATTTTGTTTTTACATGTACAAAGTACATTCAATGTATTAACTTACTCTGATAGTTCTTATTTCTATAGGATCAAAAATAGGCCCGAAGAGATACAAGTGTAAGTTGGTAACTTTTTTGGCCAAACTAAAGTCACAAAGAAAAAAGTAAATAATTTTTATTAAATTATTTAAGAATGTGTGCACTGAGTTGGTAATAAAAAACTGTCAAAAATCATTTTCACAACAAAAACTCATGTAATAGTCTTTTCTGGTCTCAAAATTACCCGAAAATAATTTGAGTGTTAAAAAAGTGCGGACCAATGATTCCACCAGACCATAAAGCACACCAAACAATACATTTTTCTGGATGTTACGGTGTCTCAACAAACACTTGAATATTATCTTCACTCCTAATACGGCAGTTTTGTTTATGGCAATCTAGTTTTGGGCCCATTCAACGAATCTACGCCTTGCTGGGTGATCGCGTGGCTTCAATTCTTGCACGAGTTCGATTTTGTAAGCACGCAAACCAAAATCTTTCAGAAAAATCTTCTATAATGTGGATGGACACATATCCTATTTCTGTTCATGATGGCGGATAGACTAATTCGGGTCTTCTTCATCGAAATGCTCTACAGCAGCAATGGCTTCTTCTGTACGCACTGTACGACATCTCTGTGGATGCGTATTATCATTAAGACTAAGCGTAGTGCGAAAACGGTCCATAGTTAGTCGAATGAAAATGCCAAATCAAAGTAAACACAAATCACTTGACATTTGACAAAAATAGCCGCCAGTTAAAACAGTGTTGCCAACTTAAAGTTCAATACCTCTAAAAAAAACTTTATAAACTTTAATTTTTAAAGTTCCTACTGTTTGATAATTTGAAGTGATTAAAATGAATAAAGTTAGAAAATTCTCGAAGTTATTCTAAAATCAAAAGTTGTAAAAGTAAATAAAACGGCCCCAAAATTTTAATAAATATTTTTTTTTATAATTCGGGTAAAGTAAAAACCAGAGTTTTGAGTTATATTTTTATATGCATATATTTTCGAACTTCTGTATAATTTATCACACTCTTCACCTTTTTCCAACAGGGTCAACAGACTACGGTGTTCTGTGTGCGCTGCGGCACTGCACGCGGTGTTCTCGTCTACTGGCTGCGCTCTGAAACACATCGTGATATGGCCGCCTGGGCGCGTTCCCTAGTACAGGGCTCCCACAATGCTGTCAACTATCAGCGTGAATTCTCGTTCCGCTGCCTCTATCAGGGTAGGCAGTGTCAATTGGTTGTGCATCTGAATCGTGGATTTTGTCTATTCGACTGCGTCTATCAGACGCCAACGCAGACTAAAACGCAGTTATGGCAATTTCCGTTTGACAAATTGAAGGGTTCTGCCGATGATGGGAATCGTATGTTGTTTTTGGATTTTGGCGATGAGGGCGAAATCGTAAGTGTGGCAATTGAATAAAGAAATAAGCGAGTGAAATTATTGAGATAAAGTATTGAAGATTTAGAGAATTTTATTTGTATTTGAACTGATTTAAATTTAAAAGATTTTTCTTAGCTTAAAGTTTTCAACTTAGTCTGCCAGCTGGTTAATCAAAGCATAAAATAATTTATTTGAAATGTTGCTGCCAGCACAGCTGCAATCTAAAAAGCAATTAAAATAGCAGCTTTTTTCATCTGTTTTTATTGCTTTTAACAGCACTTTTACAATAAGTACTGACTGGCCAGTAACGGTAATGAAAATTAATGCAAGTGTATCCTTTGATATATCAACGTTAACACCGTCAACGACGCTGACGTTTATGTCAGTTGAAAGTGTTGCTATTTTAATCGCACTGTGTTGACTACAATCAGAGAAAAACTGTGTCAAAAGCGTGTAACACACCGTGTTATACGCTGTCTGCAGTAAAGGTGGGTCACTTCTGTGATGACAAGGCGGATAGTTGAGTCTTTTGAGTTTTTGTTATGCTGACATTACAAGTGTTTTATTTATTTAAGTAAATTAAAAGCTTGTGTAATGCATAAAAAGATCAAGTGAGAGAAAAGAAGCAACAAAATGCTTTTAGAACAATTTAAGCGAATACTTAAGTGTTGACAAAAGTACAATATTGTAGTGCATATCTTAAATATATTTTATTTTTTTTAATTTAATTTTATATTATTTTCTTATTATTTGCAGGAACTTGACATGGAGTGCTGCCCCAAGCCGGTGGTATTTGTAGTGCACAATTGTCTCTCCGCCAAAGTGCATTCCATAACCTAAAATGTACAGCTTAAGCCAAGCATCAATAGCTAAAATGAGCTAAAATCACATAAAGGATATGTGAAAAATTTTGTTCTTCCTTCAAGTTGAACTTTTTGATTTGATAGAGCAAGCCATGAGAGAGAATTATATAACAAAATTATATAGAAAGTAACCGAATGTTTTCCAACACAATTTAAAAAGTAAATCAATACATTAGCTAATAAGTTAAACGTAATTAAATAATATAAAAAAACAATATCTTATATAATTTTTTAGCATTTAAATTTTTGTACAATTGTTTAAAATTTAAAACTGTACTTCTTCTACATGTATAATCAAAATTTAAGAAAACACAAAATACAAAAATCTAACCAGCATAAAAATTATTAAAACTATTTAAAAAAAAGCATACAAAACAAATACTTAATTAACTCTTAACAAAATGAGAACCCCCCCATCATGATTAATAAAAATTTTACTACATATCTTCATATTCAATAACTAACTCTAAGACGAAATAATTATTACTTTAATTAATATAAAAAAAATAAAATAAAAATTAACTATGAATTATATTAATGTTAATTCAATGTAGCATACAATTTTAATACCAAACTTATAATTAAAGCATAAATTAAAAAAAAACAAAGTAAGCATTTAAGCGTAATTTACACTATGCAGTTTTTCCAATATAAGTGCTACTTTAGAAAATTTCAAAACTGTGTTTTATTTCTAAATTCGCAGAATGAAAATATCGTCGAAGGCATTGGATTGTCTAGATAGAAGATAAGTAAGTATTTTTTAAAGAAAATTCCGCAATATTGAGCTAACGTACTTATTTAAATAAAATGTTCGAAAATTATTTCAACTTGCCGACTTTTAGAATGGTTACCTCCCTAAGGGAGGACATGACATTAGCCGTTTTTTGAAATAGACTTTTTTATAATTTTGTATTTTAGTAAATATTCTTAAGATTCTAAGATTCAAAATTTCATGGAAAAATTGCAATCCTACGGGTTCAAAAGTTACAGCCGGATTAGTGAGAGCGCTTTTTTATTTTTCTTTGTTCACAAACTTTGAACGCGTTTAACTTGAAACCATAGCGAGTTTTTTTGTAATTTTTTTCGAAATTTTGTTTTTTTGTATTTTTTTACACTTGACCACGATAACCAATTTTGTTAAGATTTAAAAAAGTCATTTTTTTGTTTCAGATCGGACTATTTTTGCGACTCCCAGCGCAAAAATTTGGAGCTCTATAAAAACATGTTGAAGTGAAAAATAAATTTTTTAAAATTTTTTTCTTGTAATTTGTTCAATTCTCTACAATAAAAAAATTTTGGAAAAACGTTTGTTTTTTGCTGAGTTATGAATTTTATAAAAAGGTCTGTTTTCTCTGCCGCGAATGTTATATCCCACCTTAAGTAAAAATTTACTTGAAAATATTATTTAATCAACTGATTAAATGTTTTAAAAAAAAGGTTTTGTATAACTTTTTAAGAAAAAACTTTAACTAAGGCATGATTAGCTTTTCAATTTAAAGGTCATCATACAAGATTCAAAAAAACAATAACCTCAAAAATTAATTAAATTGAATTAAAATTATTTAGCATTTATTTTTGACGTCTTTTTAAAAATTTTTCTTTTAAAAATTCGTTGAAAATTCAGCAAATTAAGTACAAATTTCCAGCGTGCTATTTATGTGAACGCCACTGTTTAAATTTATTTATATTTCATACTCTCGTCTCTTCTCTAAAGTAAAATCGTCATGCCACCCACAAATGTCGGCAATCAACAAAAACATTAACACTCTCACTTACTCGCCTCTTTTTCTTCGCCTCACTTAAAACCATAGTACAACAAATAAGGGAGCTGCAGGGCTGAGAGCCGAAAGTCAGAACTGTCAAAAAATACTGAACGAAATAGAGCTACAAAACAAGACATCAAATAATTTGTATTGAATTTGACAATTCTGACTCTGAGAGAGAGAGGATTGATAACCCTGCAGCTACCTTGTTTATTGTACTATGCTTAAAACAATTTTGAAAACACTCTCTTGCGTGTGTCAAAGTCTTCAACAGACTCTTTATTTCATTAATGAAAATAGCCCGCATGATCGGCATGAACACACACACAAACACTTAAATATAAAAACATAAGAGAGTGAGTATGTTTAAAAAAGAAAACAACAATAATTGCACTGCTCTGATTATACAATTTTGTTTTTTTTTTTTTGTGTTTATTGCTGCATCTTTTGTTGGTGAACTCAGAAGGGTCTGGCAGAAGGGAGTGCTAGCTAAGTGAGTTGAGCGTGACGACTAATGTGCTGCTGATAGTTTCTGGGCGCCTGGTACGAATCTACTATGAACGATCGATTTTTCTAGTTAGCTGAACGATGATGATCACTGGCAAACGATCGACGATAACGACCGATCTTGTTGCTTGCTTGTTTGATGAATTTTATTTTCAGATTGTATTTTGATATTAAAATCGCTGTGGGTACTGTATGCAGTGTTTAACACTGTTTGAAATGCTTAAGCGATACGCTGGGAAATTTTTTATAGTTGCAAAAATTTTACAACTGCTGCTATTGACTTTATTAATATATAAGAAAAGATGCAATGGTAGATTTCATATAAATTTTTATTTGATATTTTCAAATTAATCTTATTTGATAATAATTTTAAGGGTATAATTCAGTTTTTAAGTCAACTAAATGCAAATTATTAATAATTTTTCTAACTTTTTTTATTATATAGAATTATGAATTTTTTTACAATATTACTCTTAAAGTCTATATTAAAATTTTGTCTGCTTGATGTATGATTATAAAAAAACATTTATTAAGAACAAAGCCAAAGTGGAGTCTACGTAGATGATCTTTTATGTTTTGTACAACGAATCCAGCCCAAGATATCTAAAATGAAAAGAAACAAAATAAACAGTTTTATTAAGAATTAAATTCCTTGTTTCGTAAATTAATATAAAGTTTATATTTAAAATAAATGCGTAAGTAACAAATAAAATGTATGAGTTAAAAACAGTCCTATTTTTATACACAAAAATGGACCTTGCGATTGATCTAAACGCAGACAAAAAAAAAGTAAAGAAAGTCTAAAGTTGGTCTAGTCCGAGTATGAAATACCTTAAACCTACTTTTTCAAAATACAATAATTGTATTGAAAATGGGCGTGACCGTGGACTGATGAAGCCCATATCATATATGCATTTCAATTTTGATGAAAAATTTACACATACACAAGTTTTAATCCTGTAGCTCACATGTTAATGCCAACATAAAGTTTTCGCTTTTGTGGGTTGTATGAGAGGTGGGCGTGTTCATGGATGTATTACGCCCAAGTTTTGGTATAAAAAAGATACATACCAAATTCTATCTCTGTAGGTTAAACATAAACTTCTTTATGAAGTTTTCAATTTTTTGGGTTATATCGTAGGTTGGCGTGTCCATTAGACCGTATCTCAAAAAAAGTGCGCCATATACCAGCGAATAAAACGCACTTTTGCAAGACAATTACGAACAAAATTTTTTTTTTTTTTTTTACCGAACGTAGGGGTCGCGCATTGACATATTTCTTCATATCTCTGGTGTTTACAGTCTAATTTTAAATTTTGGTATATCAATGCTTTTGTCTCAAAGAGACCAATATGACCTCTATAGAAGTCATTGAACTCAGGTGCACCGTTCCAGTGCTGACCCTCCAGATCTCAGTTCCTACCATCCTAATCAGGGTTGCCACCGAAAAAAATATTTTGCAACCAACCACATTAAAAAAAACTACCAAAATGAATACAAAACTACCAAATCAATACAAGCTTTAAAACTCATTTAAGAATACTGTAAAAATGTTGTTATGCTTACATTTATATACACTTTCTATTGTATATTAAACAAGTAAATTAAAAGTCACATTTTTTATTATAATCCCATTTTAAAAAGTAAAATCAAATCTCAATATTTTCCCAATACGGGCATTCCACGCCCAATACAAGTCGTGATTGCTTTATGCTCTTCGATTGGCTTGAAATTTTGTCTAAGGGTACTTTTTCCACTTATAAGAATGTAAGTTATTTGTTTTTTTTTTCGCCACTTTTTCGAAAGTTATGGAGATACCAATTTTTAATCAAAGTAAAAATCTTGAAAATAGATTCATTTCCCATAAATCATATCTCTATCATCTGTTATTCTATTTTTGTAAATGAAGAATTTTTAGAAAGATATTAAAAAGCGATTTAAGAAAATAAATATATATAAAACATATCTAATATATATAAAATCTACCAAAATCTTCCAAATTGAAAAAAAATCTACCAAATAACCATAAGCTGATTTGAAGAAAAAAAACTACCAAATTTGGTTGAATTTAACCAAAGCGGCAACGCTGATCCTAATGTGCCACTTTAATATCAAAACAATAAAGCTCTTAAAATATCATTAATCTTTTTGAAGTATATCGATATTTCCAGCAAAAGTATTTTTAAAAAATTTTTGAAAATTTTTTGCCGAACGTAGGGCTCCCCTTTTTCATTTTCATCATATATTCGGTATTAAAAGTCTAATCATATTAAATGACATATCGATATTTTTGTTTAAAAGATACCAATTATTTTTTCTCCAAAATACAAAACAAAATATTCCTACAAGTCCTTGGAAGGCCTTAAATTGACTTTGAGGAATTTTAAAGCTCGTTACAAACTCGAATAGGAGGTGGTACGGTCTGGTATCCATGGTTGGATGACGCCTATTTTTCAAAAACTTCTTTGCTTTGTTATAAAATACATACGTACCAAATTTTATCTCTGTAAGACAAACTTCATGAGAGAAATGAGCTTATTTATGCATTTTTAAATTTTTTGTTTGTATGGATGGTAGGCGTGTCCGGGGGCGGATGACGTCCATTTTGACCGTCTTCGGTCTATTATAAAAAACATATGTACCGAATTTTATTTCTGTAGGTTGAACATAAGCTTATTTATTTAGTTTTTAATTTTTGGGTTGTATGGGAGGTGGGCGTGTTCGTAAGCGGATGATACCCATTTTTCGAAAACATTTTTTTTTTCATATAAAATACTTACGTACCAAATTTTATTGTTGTAGATTATTTACAAACGTTTACACAAAGTTTATATACCCTGACCTTTCAGGTTTATATTTTCGAACATCTAAATTTGATATATGTTAAGAAAAAAATTGATATCATTTTGTTTTGATTGTTTTGATATCAAAAAATATTAAATTTTAAATATCAATTTGATCAATAAAATCATTCTACAAATCAATTTTATCTTGTCCAAGATTAAAACGATACCAAAAAATATTAATTTCATCTTCCCAAGATCAATATGATATCATTTATTATCCTTGTACTGATGAAATTTATCTTCTCCAAGATCAATTTAATATTTACGAAAATTTTTTGTTGGATTTAAGAATTTCTGCGTGAGTGTCATTTGTCAAGTGTGGTGACCGTGGCATGCAGGCTAAGTGTGTGACTTAACATGCCCGAGCTCGAGATCGATCCCCAGTCGCGGCAAACAGTTTTTTTTAATACAATTTTTGAATTTGTCTGTGCAGACAATGGCAAACCTCAGAGAGTAAATAATGCCATGTAAAGCTTCTTTATAACATGAACTTCAGCCGTTTGGAGTCGGCATAAAACATCCAATCTCGGTAAAAGGTCCAATTCTCGGTCAATTGTGTGCAAACATTTAATAACATATACAATACAATTGATCATAAGAAGCTCGGTCAGTCCTTTCAAGAGCTGAAATAGCCAAATAAATAGTTTTTTTTACATGAGTATCAGTCCAAATTAACAGTTTTTATTATCATAACTTCATTTTTGATGACTTCGTGTTCAAGATCATCTTTGATAATGATATGGAGTCGGATCAATTTTAAATTTTTTTTTAGCAAAATGTTACCAAAAAGAATGATATTTTTGATAAGATCAAATTGAACAGAAAAGGTAAAACTAATCTTGATATGTTTATTTTTCGGTGCATTTTATGGTCAAAATACCAGTTTTTGGAAATAAGTTAATTAATGAAATTTAACAAGATTTAAGTCAACAGTAGTGGTGACCGTAGGTTAAGTGTGTGGCTCGGCATGCTCGGAGTCCGAGATCGATACCCATTCGCGGCGAAAGTTTTTTTCAATAAAAAAATTTCAGATCGGTCACCACCCCTCTGCAGACAATTGCAAACCTCAGAGGGTAAATAATGCCATATAAAGCTTCTCGAGAACATGAACTTCAGCCGTTCGGAGTCGGCACAAAACATGTAGGTCCAGTTCTAGGTCAATTTTGTGCACATTAAATAACACACACAACACAATTGATCATAAGAAGCTCGCTCAAATTCCTTTCAAGGGCTGAAATGGCCGATTTATTTTTTTTTTGTAGTGTTGGCACATGTCTTTTTTTTACGGGACATTCCGTTATTTATATTATATTTGAAATAACCCGCTGCACAGTAGTTTAAGCCCATACAAAAGTGGGGAATAATTAAAACGTGTCGTTCGATTTGAAATAAATTTTTTATACTTAGAAAGTTTAATTTATTTAAAAAAAATACAAGAGTGGCTGAAATTGGTCAGTCCTTAGATATACCTCTCTTGGACATATATGTATTATACCTTAAACATGTAAAGACAGGGTGCAAAAACTTTGTGCAAAAGTTTATGACGCATAGAAATACGAGAGTCCGGTATAGAAAGTATATCTATTCTTGATCAGCGTGACCTCGTGTGTCCAACTAACCATTTCCGTCCGGCTGTCCGACCGTCTGTGTGTTGTGTGTAAGCACAGGATAAGAAGAAGGAGTTGAGATAATTGATTGAAACTTGATATACATGGTCACATGCATCCAAGGATCTGCACTATTGAATATTTTTGGAATGTGCCCACGGACACGCCTACCTCCCATACAACGCAAACATTGAACACTCCATAAATTTTGATTTGACGGTATGAAGGGCGATTGATAGTAATTTTGACAAGAGAAGACAAAATTATTAACATATAAAAAATCTGGAATGAGAACTTTTGTTTTTGGACTACATACCCAGGTGTTAAAGTCTGACTTTCATAAAAAAATGGCTTTGTTTTTGCTTTTCGGCTCAAATTTCACCAAAAAGAACGATTGATCGGAACTTGAGCATAGTGCAAATCGATTTACCTTGCCAAAATACATTTATGAGCAAAAATCCAGGATGACTTCATCTTCTTCTAGCCTTTATGCTTTTCATCTTCTACCCCTTTTGACGTTTCTTCCGAAAAAATCTTTAAACTTACCATTGATGCAAATTCATCATAGGAAGGACGATTTCTACGATCAAAAGGATAATGCAAATTTTTTTCAGATACTATGAACGTGTTATCTGGTCATTTTCAAGCAAATCGCTTTTCAATTTCGACTTTTTCACCTTTTCCATTCATGGCATTTTTAAAATTTTCATATTTTACGATATGAAGGACAAATGTTGGAATGTCCATTTCCCATTATTATGCAATTAAATTCCATGGTTTTTTTTCAAATTTTTGCTAAAATTTTATTTTACGCTTAATTTTGTTGTTGAATTTAGCAAAAAATTTGGTCTGAAGATTTTGGGCTATCTTCGTGGAAGTTTAATTTTCTATGATTTTATGTTAGTATTAAGAAAGTATCAAAAATCAAATTCAAAAAGTATCAAAATACATGCACATGCAGTATTTTACACTCCTGTACTAAAAAAACGATTTTATTTACAATATTAACCTGAAAAAATGTTGAAAATATATGGTTTTTGTTTTTGATTTAAACATTTTTTTGCTTCTCTTGTAAAATTTTTGAAATGTAACTTGGGCTTTTTTCATATCATATGACGAAATACTAGTTGACCCGGACAGACGTTGACCGCCTTCTGTGTATACTGTCGAAATACTGAATTTCAGCAAGTGTCCACACAAAGAAACAGTTGACGGTAATTTTTTGATATTTACGTAAAAATACGATATATTTGCTGGTTAGTTTCTGAAACTTCGACTTAGTTTCTGAAAGTCGACTCAAACCTCCGCGTGGTGTCTCCTGGTAACGTCAAAGTACTATCGCCCGATAAACTTTGGCGGCGAATCTGAGCGGCGGGCTTCCTTTGGCCATCAAGCAAAGGTTGTGCGTTGGGTTTGAAGCCCACCATGTAATAAAACCATTTCAATGAAAAGTTTAAGAATAAATAAAATAATGATCCCCAAATCTGATGACGACTACCGCAAACGAAAAACTGATAATGATTTACGGATATGCACCTGGAATGTCCGAACCCTAAATTGGGATGGTGCCTCTATCCAACTGATTGATATCTTGGAAAGATATAATTCTGATATCACTGCAATCCAAGAAATGCGATGGAAGGGACAGGGTTGCTTACGGCAAGCATCCTGTGATATCTACTACAGCGGCCATGCGGAGAAGCACGAGTTTGGATGCGGATTTGTAGTTGGCAAGAGAATACGGCATCATGTCCTGCGATTCACTCCTGTGAACGAACGACTTGCCATAATCCGCTTCAAGGCAAAATTTTTTAACATAAGCCTAATATGTGCGCACGCTCCGACAGAAGAAAAAGATGATGAGACCAAAGAAAGTTTTTACGAGCGCCTTGAAGACGCATACGAGCGCTGCCCCCGTCATGACATAAAAATCGTGCTTGGTGACTTCAACGCCAAGGTGGGTAAGGAAAACATATTTGGTCCAACAGTCGGAAAGTTCAGCCTCCACGACAACACATCCGATAACGGAATGAGGTTGATTGACTTCGCCGCAGCACGAAACATGGTCGTTAGTAGCACTAGATTCAAGCATCTCAATATTCATAAGGCCACTTGGCTGTTCCCTGATCAAAAAACATGCAACCAAATTGATCACGTTTTGATTGACGGAAGGCACTCTTCCAGTGTACTAGACGTACGCACGATCCGTGGTGCTAACATAGACTCGGATCATTATCTTGTCGCAGCCAAGATCCGCACACGTCTGTGCGCAGCTAAGAATGCTCGCAATCCTACACAAAGAAAGCTAGACGTCGATAAGCTGCAGTCAAAACGGACGGCCGAAGCCTTCGCTAATCGACTCTCACTCCTGCTTCAAGAAAGCACTCCTCCGATCGACGATATATGCGGACAGTGGACGCACATATCCCACTCTATGCGTACGGCTGCCGAAGAGGTGATAGGCTACCACCGCCCTCGCCGAAACCAGTGGCACGACCAGGAGTGTCGCGATGCCACTGCAGAGAAGGACATCGCCTACAAAGCCACCCTGCAGTCGGTTGTAACGCGTGCTGTTATGGAGCGATACCGAGAGAAGAGGAGGGAAGAGAGACGCATTTTCAGGCGAAAAAAACGAGAGGCGGAAATGCGTGAGTGCGAGAAAATTGAGATGCATGGCGACAGGAATGAGACTCGAAAATTTTTCGAAAAAATAAGACGCCTGGCCGATGGTTTTAAGACCGGAGCCTCTTCCTGCAAGGATGAGAATGGGAATCTAGTGACAGATATCCAGAGTACACTGATGCTATGGAGGGAACACTTCTCTAGTCTTTTAAATGGCGACGCTGACAACAATACCGCCAGTGGAGATGATATCCCGGAAACCCCAATCATGGATGACAGCGTTGAAGTTCCGCTGCCCGACTATAACGAGGTCTTAACAGCTATAGCTCGGCTTAAAAACAACAAAGCCGCAGGAGCCGATGGTCTACCGGCTGAGCTGTTTAAGACCGGTGGCGAAGCTCTGTTTAAATGCATTCACAGACTTCTATGCAGAATATGGTCGGAAGAATGCATTCCAGATGATTGGAACCTCAGTGTGCTCTGCCCAATCCACAAGAAAGGCGATCCCACCATTTGCGCCAACTACCGTGGGATTAGCCTTCTAAATATCGCATATAAGGTCCTGTCGAGCGTATTGTGTGAAAGACTGAAGCCCATCGTCAACCAACTGATTGGACCTTATCAGTGTGGCTTCAGACCTGGAAAGTCCACCATTGACCAGATCTTCACGCTCCGACAAATCTTGGAAAAGACCCTCGAAAAACAAATCGACACGCACCATCTCTTTGTCGATTTCAAAGCCGCCTTCGACAGTCCAATAAGGAGTCACCTATACTCCATCATGTCTGAATTTGGTATTCCTGCAAAGCTAATACGTCTTTGCAGGATGACACTGTACAACACCAGCAGCGCAGTGAAAATCGGGAAGGACCTCTCCCTTCCGTTCGATACCAAGCGAGGTTTCAGACAAGGTGATTCCTTATCGTGCGACTTCTTTAATATAGTAATGGAGAAGATCATCCGAGCTGCTGACCTGAGACGCAGCGGCACAATTTTCTATAAGAGCGTTATGCTGCTGGCGTATGCTGATGATATTGACATCATTGGCCAAAATACGCGCGAAGTCAGTGCAGCATTCTCCAGGCTAGAAAAAGAGTCGAGTCGAATGGGTCTTGCAGTGAACGCAGATAAAACGAAGTATCTCGTGTCAACAAACAAACAGTCCCAGCGTCTTGGAAACCACGTCACTGTTGACAACACCTCCTTTGAGGTAGTGAAGGACTTTGTTTACCTGGGATCCAGTATTAACTCCTCCAACGATATCAGTATTGAGATTAAACGAAGGATAACTCTTGCCAACAGGTGTTACTTTGGGCTCAGTAGGCAATTGAGAAGCAGAGCTCTCTCTCGACGAACAAAACTGACGCTCTATAAGTCAATAATCATGCCCGTCCTACTATACGCATCACAAACCTGGACGTTGAGCAGCTCTGATGAAAGGACTTTGGGAGCGTTCGAGAGAAAAATCCTTCGCAAGATCTATGGTCCAATCTGCGTCAATGGCGAGTACCGAATACGATGGAACCACGAGTTGTATGAGCTATATGCCGACATCGATATAGTCAAGCGTATTAAAATAGAGCGGCTTCGCTGGCTAGGTCATGTCGAGAGAATGAACGACGAAGCTCCAGCGAAAAAAATATTGGATTCGGTACCCAGCGGTGGCCAACGCAGACGAGGAAGACCGCATCTCCGTTGGAAAGACCAGGCATTGGATAACCTGACGACGCTTGGAATTTCCAACTGGCGCCAGCAAGCGCACGACAAAAGAGGCTGGCGCAAATTCTTAGACCAGGCCAAAACCGACCAACGGTTGTAAGCGCCATCTAAGTAAGTAAGTAAGTTTCTGAAACTTAGGAGTGAATAACATTTTTCTTTTCAAAATTTCAGCTCAATCGGCCCAGCAGTTTTTGCGTTCATTGTCATCAGACAAACATACAGACAGATGGAAGGCAAAAGTAGGCGTGGTAGCATTTATGTACATAAAAATTGATCGCCCTTTGGACTTATAGCACCTTCACACCAAGTTTTAATATCAATATATTTACAACTCAAGTGTTATAATGATTTCTGAAAAGTGGACGAAGTCATAGTTTAACCACGTTAGTTTTTAGTACAGTTGCTGACAGAAATTCTACAAACAATATTGCAATAACTCGAAATAGGCAATTGACTTTTAAAAAAAAAAAGAAATCATTAGAATATTGAATGCTATTTTCTGATGATTTCAAGTGAGGAAGGTCCATAATAAAACGCAATAATTACACCATTACACTTTTTTGAATAAACAACGAAATGTAATTAAAGCCAGTAGGATATGCATTGGAATTGTTGCATTTTGATCTGAACCATCTTTTTTGATATTGAATAACGGTCAAAATATTGACTCTTGGCATGTTAAATAACAATGGCAACATAGATTTTAATATGTTGAACTGGATTCATTAAAAAAATCACAAAACTTAAAGAGTGTAATTATTGCGTTTTGTTATGGACCCCTTTTAAGTGTTTGTGAGAGTTCACAGAATATATTTATGATCATCAAAGGAGGCTGTGTCATCTCCAACTCTTTACCTTATTAAAAATTCATCCCAGGATGGCAACACATGAGTTAGTCTGGGAAAAAAGATCTGCTCAAGTGTTCTAAAATTTCGGAAACTTTACAATCAACATATTCAAGGGCATTCCTCGACCCAAAGGTTTGGCTTCGTGTGGTCCATGTTCCACCATGATGACGAGGCACCAGTTAACTATAAAATAAGAGTATAAATTGATAATTTCAAGAATCTGCAGCTTAACTTTTCGATAGTCAAAATACTGGTAAATCTCTTCATATTCTTCAAATCGTTGGGCGAACACTTTTTCGACTAATTTTTTTTATTACTTTCATATAACTCACTCACCACTCAAGTACTAAAAGTATTCATCTTCGTAAATCTTCCACCTAGGTTTTTTTTTTAGTAGCACTCGAACCGTCCTAAATACAAGGCGATCAGCAAACACGACGAGCGATAGCGACTAAATGAAAATAATACTAAAACTTTACAACAAAAAGTACAATGACAAGTCCAACAACAATAAAGTCGAATAGATAAGCAAGGCAACAACATTGTCAAAAAAAAAACCACCGTTTAAAATTTCCAGCAGAATCGGCAGCCAAGGCAGCGCAACAGGTGAATCGTTCGAAGCAAAAATAAACATAAAATTTTTAAGAGAAACAACAGCAGAACAAACAGCAACAACACGATATTGAAAACACAACAAAATGCTATGCAACTCATAAAGTACAGAGCTTGATCACGTGTCTTTTTGTCGTTGACAGTAATTTTTGTTATTGTTATTGTTCATTAATTTTTAGACCCATATAAATTAGCTGAGTTTTCAAACATTGTCTTTTCTCTTCTTTTCTTTCAACTTTGCCAAACATACATATAAAATGTTTTGATGAGTTGCTCAGAGACTCTCAAGCTGTGTTATTTGTGGGTGCCGTGTGAGCATTACATAATGGCTAAAGACGATGCTTCAACTTTCAAGTCAAATAAATTTCTGCTTTTAATAATTTTTAACTTTATATAAATAAAATTATTTTCTTATAAAAAATATAACATAATAAATAAAATAATTGGAGTTAAATATAAACTGGTAATTTTTTATGGAGTTTTATTTATAGAAAAAGTGCCAAAATAGTGGCCACGAATGTGAGATGTTTTGCTTTATAGGTGCACGATGGGATTTTGTTTAGAACGAAATTCTCTAGTTCGCAAACCATTAAAAAGTTACAAATTATAAACAAATTTTAAGAAAATGTATAAATTAAAACTTGAAAGTCGTGTTTTCGACAAAACTGGTCTTGGCGATTTAAATAAAACGGAACATAGGAATACTAAAGTCATAATATTGATATGAGTCGAATGTGTAATAAGTTTATAAATAAAATAAAAAAAATATGAGTCAATATCTTAATTATCCTTTTTACCAGACAAAGTAGAATAAGAAATTTAAATTACAATTTATAAAATATTCTTAAGATGTTTTTAAATGAAATTTTTGGATAATAATTTTTTTTTGTAAATCGCCTTAAAGAGTAAAACTAATTCAGAGATGAAAACATTTTTTTAAAAGTAACAATATATCAGAATTCGATAAAAAGTGTCTTTATTAAAGATATTTTGATAGTGATATAATTATGTTCAATAATTTTATCAGAGCTCTATTAAAAAAAAAAAGTTTTCTAAAATTTAATTTGTAATTTAAACGATATTAGGGTACAACTTAACAAAACAAATTTAAGACAAGCGATAAGTGAAAAAAAATCTGCTTTAAAAAAAAACCTTTTTCACGCCCTCTGGGTTATATCAACAAAATGTTGGACACGTGATAAAGAAGTAAAAAAAAAGCGCAACAGCAAAATCTTTGCAGAATAAATGTAGTCAAGTTTTTAAAAATTTTGCAACTAGCAAAAGAGTAGAAAAACACAAGTGAACAAGTGAAAACACACTGCTTGAATAAGTGAAAAACTTCTGGGTAATTCCGTTTGGGTTTTACTGCAGTTGAGCTTATTTGCTTATCACATTTAGTAGACTGCATAAGCCACAGAGACTACTGATGAGTCGGAGTAGCGTCCGACGAAACCATGGTCTAGTCTGCTCGGTTTGTTCTGCAAAGAACATTGTTGTTGTAGCAACCTGTTTGGCTACAATCAAATATTTGGCATCAAGCTCTAAAAATAATTCTATAAAGAATATGTTTTTAAGAATAATAAACTTAAAAGGAAATGAGGTATATTTTATGGTTTTACAGAATTATATAAGAAATTTCAATAAAAGTGTTAAATTAAAAAAAATGGTGCATGTAGAAATGTAAATGGTAGGGTAGAGCGAGGATGATTTGACGAAAGAAGGTTTTGCCATTTTTAACGAAAACCATAACGTTTTTTCGCTTAACTCTAAGAAAATAAAGAAAGTGGAACATGTTGCGATATATACACACAAATGTGTCAGTTCTGTTGCGGTTCTGCTTGCCGTCGCACGCACTTTTTCTTATATTTTTCTTATATTTTTGATTTTTGAACAGTGCATAAAAGTGTTATTAAGCTAGTAATAAAAAAAAGTGCTTTGAAATAAATATCTTCTATGTCTTGATCTCAGTAAGCAGTGAAAGGTTTTTAACAAGTTGTGTTCTGGTTTTGTAAGTCTTTTTTGCAAGGCTTTTTTCTTCTTCTAAGGCTGTGTCAAATCCTCCTCAAAAGTAGGAAGATTTGACGAACATTTATACTCTGACAATAACACAATTATTTTGAAAAATAAAATATATACAATATTGAATTAAATTCTTATTTAATGTCAAATAATGATGCAATGATACCATTTACTAAGGTTGACACATACGCCAAAAAACTGAGAAAATGCATTTTTTTGTCAAATCATCCTCGCTCTACCCTACATTTTTGGGTTATTTGTTCAACAATTTTGAAAAACAATGTTCCGAGAAAAAAGTACTAAAATTTTATTAAACATTAATTTAAAAAATTAATGAACTATCAACTTTTAAGGATTTGAGTGCATTTTTCAAGTTTAATTTTTTTTTTTTTTTTTTTTGTTTG
Organism: Tetanocera ferruginea; assembly: GCA_958299015.1. NCBI lineage: Eukaryota > Metazoa > Arthropoda > Insecta > Diptera > Sciomyzidae > Tetanocera > Tetanocera ferruginea. Next base: position 27,304,972 of record OY282644.1, read on the forward strand.
AGTGATTTTTTACTAAGATTTTTTGAAAATTTAATTTCTTGATTTTAAAGAAAATTGGCACTAGGCACTTAGCTTAAGATAAATGATTGGTAAGAGAATAACTAACGGCTTTGACGGTTATCGGTATCTGACAAAAAGCTTAAAAAATTTTTGTGTATGTAAGGCAGGTGACTTATACATTGTGATAGTTTTAGCTATATTTCTTGTTACTTTCTTTATAAGTTGAAACAAGATCTATAAAATAAAACAAAAAAAGTATAAGTCATCTTATTTATCCATTTATTTCAAGACTTGTCGATTGGGTTTTTTTCTAGAAAGCTCGTTTAAATCAAAATTAATGTACACTATCATATATGTTTTCATAGGTAAAGGAGTTGCTCTTTCGGATTTTTGGATCTGATTTTAAAACTTTTTGATATGAAGTGAATTAGAGGCACTTTAAGTTTCAAGCTTTCTAGATCGCCTAATCGACCTTCGCAGAAAATCAAACAAACGTTTTAGTAAGTCCGCTTAAAATATGCATTTTTAAAATAAAAATAAACTTTGGTGCAAAATCTGGGATAAACGTTTTCAAAAGTAGCACGTTTCTGCTAGTTTTGAAAATGTTGTGTTCTCAGAATTTTGTTCCTTTTAGAGTTAGAAGCGTCAATTTCAATAAAAGTTTCAATAAAAGTTAAAGCGTCAAAATTTTCAATGATGTAATTAAACATTTCAGTTTTTAAAAAATTTTGTACTTTGCACACCATTTTGTACTAGAAACAAATATAAAACATACAGTAAGAAGTAAAAAATCTCCAAAATGTAAATTGAACACAATGCAACCAGAAAATAGGAAAAGCCAGCAAGAACAAGTAAAGAAAGTCTAAAGTCGGTCTAGGCCGACTATGAAATACCCTAAACCTAAGTAGTTTTCCAAAAAAAAAAAAAATAATATTATTGAAAATGGGCGTGTCCGTGGGCGGATGAAGCCCATATTTTATATGCATTTAAATGTTGATGAAAAATTTACACATACCAAATTGTATTCCTTTTTTTATTGTGCTTTCGCTATGGGAGGTGGGCGTGTTCATGGACAGATAGCTCCCAATTTTTGAACACACCTTAGTTTTGAAATAAAATAAAACATACCAAATTTCATCTCTCTATGACAAACATAACCTTAATTATTGAGTTTTAAACGTTTTGGGTTGTATGGGAGGTAGGCGTGTCCGTGGGTGAATGACGTCCATTTTTCAAAACCATATTTGGTTTGTCATAAAAAAACATACCTGCCAAATTTTATCTCTGAAGGTCAAACATAGGCTTATTTATTCCGTTTTCAATGTTTGGGATGTATGGGAGGTGGGCGTGTCCGGGAGCGGATGACACCCATTTTTCGAAGACATCTTTGTGTTGATATTAAATTCATACCCACCAAATTTTATTGCTGTAGGTTAATTATTAGCTTATATGTATATCCAGTTTTCAATTTTGGCGTTGTATGGGAGGTAGGCGTGCCCGTCGGCGGATGATCTCCATTTTTCAATATCATTTTTGTGTTGTTATAAAAAACATATGTGCTAAATTTTATCTCTGTGAGTTAAGCATACGCTTATTAATTGTGTTTTCAATTTTTGGGTTGTATGGGAGGTGGGCGTTTCCGTGAGTGGATGATTTTTTCAAAGACATCTTTGTGTTAATACAAAACACATACATACCAAATTTTGTTGTAGTAGGCTGATTAGGGGCTGAGTTATGCAGTTTTCAATTTTTGCGTTGTATGGGAGGTAGGCGTGTCCGTGTTCGGATTCCAAAAATATTCAATAGTGCATATCCTTGGGTCAATGTGATCATGTGCACTAAGTTTCATCCAATTATCTCAACTCCTTCTTCTTATCCTGTGTTTACGGACAACACACAGACGGACGGACGGACGGACGGACATGAATAGGTCGACTCACGAGGTGACGCTGATCAAGAATATATGTACTTTTCTATACCGCACTCGCTTCGTTCTATGCGTTACAAACGTTTGCACAAAGTTTTAGGTTTAGGGTATAAAAATGCTTCGTTCTTTAGAACGAAACGAGGAACGGAGAGTATTCCACTTAAAGCTGACATCATCATATTCTCTCGCGAATTTCTGTTCATTTAAAATGTTTTTTTTATTATATTTTTTCACTAAAACTATTTATTATTAATAAGTATCAAAGAAATTGATTCGAGAAAAAAATCACAATTAGAGTTTTATTAATTTGACCTTTTTTTTTGTGAATAAAAATGTTAAGTTTTTTATTTGAAGTGTACTTTATATTAAAATGCTTGCAGAATAACTCGAAACCAACGGACTACCATCTTAACCCTTTGTCCATTCGCAGTATGCTCACAGAATTGAAATTCTCTCGCGAAATTCTGTTCAAGTAAAATGTTTCTTCTTATTATATTTGTTTTGTCCATAAATGTTTATAATAAATAAACATCAAAGAAACTAATTCGAAAGAATATCACAATTACAATTTTACTTTATTAAAAAATTTATCGGAATATGATAAAAAAGACATCATATGTTCAGAGAATGCTTTTCTCTAAATGTGATCCAAAAAATTCCCTAAAAATGATTAAAAGCTTTCATGAAAAAGAGAAATATATAAAAAATATCGTTTTTAGAGCAGAAGATTTTTAATTTTTGAAAAAAGATTTGTTCTTATCGTAGAAAATACTTCCCATATTGAATTGTTTATCAAAATATAGGAAAAATTTTCATTTTCAATAAATTTTTCTCTATAACTGAGAATATTTTGTGCGAAAATTATTATACATTATTAGATTATACATTATTATTAGAGACATGAAATATTTGCATTTCTCACATTTGAAGAAATATTTCTTCTGTGAAAATTTATTCTAATTGAAGAAAATTTTATTTGAAATAGAGAAAAAGGGCTATTATCGAAAATCTTCTTATGGGTCTATGGCCTCTATGAACTTTAGAGGCCTTCAACAAAAATTATTGTTTTAGGAAGTAGGTAATTTTTGGATTTCGAGTTTTACCCGGATCAAATGGAAAAAAGCAATTCGTTTTGAACATATTGGCAAAACGGAAAGTTGTTTTTTGTGTTTTTTTTTTGCTTATTCTTAAATAAGTATGTTTTATTGAATCCACATATTCATTCCAATATTCAGAGTGTCCTAGATCTAAGGGAAAATAGTGCAGGGGATGATTGCTTGGGATAAGAAAAGCAAAAATTGCATTGGTGGAGGTGGTCGCAAATGCTTCCCTTGGGAGCTAGTAGGGAAAAACAAAAAAAATCGTGATCAAATTAACCTAAGGTTTACTGAAGATTTTTTTCGTGAGAATTTTACGAATACTCCATAACAGTTAAATAAAAAAATTAACATAATTTTTGACATTCGGTGCTCATAACTTTTTTATGTTTAATTTTATGGCACAACTTACTTGAAGACATTTAATTTCATAAAAAGCATTTAAAGATGTTTAAGTAATAAATGACACTTAATTTGTTTTGTTTTTCCATCTAGCTCCGTGGTACCTCTAGGGGTGCGTTATCGTTCACCCACCAATTGAATTTTTTGGCAGTCTTATTACAAAGAATCGTCACCTTGTGTTTTATGATCTTGTGCAAATTCAACATATAAGAGGAAGCCAAGCGAATCCTTTTATTTTGAGTTTTTTTTTTTAAATGTTCTTTATAATAAAAAAGGAAGAGCAATAAAAAGGGGTAGTGAACAATCTGTTTAGGCTGCTGAATTGGATATATAAATTTTACCTTCAACTTTCACTAGATCTTCCCATACCAAAGTTTGAGAACCCCACACATAAGGTCTTGCTTCTGTTTGGACTCTTTTGTTTTAAGTTTGCTTTTACTCTTTTATCGTATGCGCTCTTATTGTGTTTCGTCACTTTTGGTCAGCTGCTCTTCCGTTTCCTCTTCAAAATTTTAGCACTCTTTAGACATTTTTAGCGGACATCCTCCACATTTTGCTGCTTGCCTGTTCATATAAATTTATAATTTAGTTTATTTAAAAAACTTAAAATAGCAAAATTTCCAAATTAATTTTAAAAGTTAAGAGAGATTAAAAGTGCAAATTTTCTCATCAACGTTGTTGTTGTTGTTGTTGAAAAATCTATTTTAAGCTAATGTGAGTTAAGCATGAGTACTACTGAACGCCAACACTTACTAATCAAAAGTCAAACAAAAAGCGTTTATATCGGAAATGTTTTAAGTTTTATTTATAAGCATGTCTCTGCTTGAAAATCGTGTCCGTTTTTATAAAAATTATTTAATTATATTTAAGCTTTGGTAAAGGTTTTGGTGGCTGCTTTGCGAGAGGCCTTCAGCTTGGCTGAGCGTTTCTTAGCAACTGCTGCTTGACGATAGGCAGCCTGACGCTGGCGCAGTTTGGCGGAACGAAATTCGGCTAACAAACTTGCCTCCTCAGCGTTCAATGGTCCAGGAAACTGCTCTGCAGCTGGTTCTACAGTGGTTACCTCGCTTTCGGGTGGTCCGTATACCTCATCGGGAATATTGTATAGGGTCACTTCAGGCGCCTCCTCCTCAGCTACAGCAGGCAATTCTGCTGCCTCATCAAAAGGCACTTCCGGCTTGAGCTCATCGGCGGAAGGATATGGTGTAATGGCTGCTTCCTCTGCAGCCTCCTGTCTTGCCAGCACACTACGTCTGTTTGAAGGTGCTGTGAGGCGTGAGCTAACGCGTTGACGTAGTGGTTCAGCATTGACGGCGGCTACTGCTGCGATAAGTAAAAAAATTGCGAATTTGGCCATTTTATTGAAGTTTTTGATTTATTATTTTTTAAAGCTTTGGTAATGCTGATGAAGTGCTGTGGAACTCTTTGGCTAAGTGAGTGATATCAATAACAGACTTTCAAAACCTTTATATACTCATTAGCTGAGCAATCAAAATGTTCTCTATTCCGATCAGTCTAATTCGAAAAACGTTGGTGCAACCGTAAAAGGTGCATAAATTGAGGAGTTCGTCTATTAATGGTCATGCTCTGTCATTGCATAATTTATAAACCATTTTAACTTAAAACATTATTTCTCTAACATTTGTGATGCCAGACACGAATTTAAAATCGAATTTGTTTTATCACGTTCAGTTGCTGATATTAAAACAAAAAATTAGGTTTGTAGGTCTTCAAAATTTGATGCATTGAAATATGGTGCTACATACATTGGCTATGCAAATTTCGATATTTTTTGCTTATATTAAAGAATAAAAATGACAACAGTTTAGCGGAAAGAACATTTTTTAAACTTCGGCATCATTTGTTGATCATTAAATCTGTATCCTTAAATCATTTACGTGTCATATAATATGAATTTAAAACGTTAACAAACTTTATTTATTTACATTCTAATAACACTGTTGTAGTTGAATTTTGGTTCTGAGATAAGACCAACCTTTTCGGATTTCGGGGAAGTCCCCCGAGTACAACTGCGTTCTTGGTTTAGTTAGATTGACTCAAAATTTTGAGAAAATCATGCTCTTCCAAATGGTCGATTTTGAGCTATTTTAAGCCTCTTGCCATGTATTTTTCTAAAGATATCTCGCAAACTAGTTGCACGGTCTTATCAACCAATGAAGAAAACAAAGGTAATGAAATTCTACGTCAACAGTTCCTATACTACTTTCGAAACCGAGGATAAGTTTTTGTGTAATTAATAAATATTTCCATAAATTATTGTTTTCTTACGAAAAATTCAAACTAATTTTACGGTACGGCAATTTTATAGTTTTTCCATAATTTTAAGTATTTTTAAAAATATACTGGAAGAAGATACAAAAAAGCAGTTACACGTGTGTAATATTTTGAAAGTATACATTTACACCAATACCTCGCTATGCGTCGTTTCGTTTTGCGTTTTTTCGAAGTTGCGTCGCTGCTGAATTAGTACTAATTTTCACTGTGCGTCGTTAGATTTTCGAGTCTTTAATTTTTTTTTCTAAAAGATGGCATGACTTATATTTCTAATTCCCATCAAAATTAGGGGATATCCTTTCTAACTGAAAATTATCGCTGAAAATTATAAATGAAATTATTTTATTTTCACTTTCTTTTGCTAACTTTAGAGTTCAGTTTCAATTAGTGTGTTATGCTTTTTGTAACGTTTCAATTAGTGTGTTGTGCTTTTTTTTTAAAGAAAATAATAATTTTTTATAAATTTTTTTCGGGTTGTTTCTGGTTACAAAAGAGGTAAATATTTTTCCAATTTATTTATTGGCAGAGTTATATTAGTTTTTTTTACATACACTTGTAATTTTTTTAAAGAAATGAGTGGAAAGGGCGCTGCTGGTAGTATGGTATGGAGGAGACTGATATAAGTGAATTGTTCAACAGTTGTATAATAAAGAACTATTGCAACTTCAATTGCAATTTGCTAATGAAGAAGATGACAGTGACTGTTCAATAAAAATCTCCGAAGAACAAAATTCAACCTCCAAACAAATTTCCAAAGCGATGTGCTTGATTGACGAAGCTATGTAGATTTTCTTAAAAAACGTTCCTGACAGCGGAAAGTGTCCCAGGCGGTAACTACGAATATCAATTGCTTTGGAAATTTAAATTTTGTTTAAATTGAATTTTTTTTTTTGTTGTTTTTTGTATGTATGTAATAAAATTTTATTTTACCGTACAAACATTTTATGAGGCTCTCCAAAAAAAGACTTTAAAAAGAGTGTTTTCTATGCATGTTTTATGATGACTCATTAAATTGACTCATGAAAGAGTCTTTAATATGACTGTTAAATGATTACTCGAAAATTAACTCATACGAGAGTCATTATTGTATCTGATTTATGAGTACGCATAAAAGGACTCATTAAAGAGTCCTTAATAAGACGATTGTTCATAAAAAAGGCTCATAAAAGTATTATATATTGATTGATATATGCGTAATCATAAATAGTCTTATATACGAGTGTTTCATGAGAAAAGAATCGGATTATTGCAAAAAAACCATATCTAATAAATAAGTAAGAACTTAAAACAGCGTATTTTTTTTTATTTGTATACAACTTTGTAACTGTCCGTTATGAGCACATGCTATCCAGGCGTCGCTTTTCGGAGCATTGTTTGTTTTTTGCGATAAACATGCATTTTAATTGAACTACAACAAATGTTCGTTGCAAAAAGACTTCTTATATGAGTCTTAAAAGAGTATTAAATATGTGTATTAAAAAAGTACTAAACATGAATCTTAAAAGAGTACGTAATATGAGTCTTAAGAGAGTATCAAATATGAGTCTTAATTCAATCATTACTATGAGTCCAAAAAGACTCATAAAATAATCATTTTTATGAATCATATTTTAGGCCCACAACATACGAAAATGTCCTCATAAAAGAGTCTTTTTTAAGCGCATTATGATGATAAATCCTCATATATATGAGTTTTGAAAGAGTCTTTTATGAGTCATGTTTGCTGGGTATTTTTGTTTTTTAAATGTTTACTTTTTTCAATTTTCTTTTCAAAAAGTAGTGTTTTCGTAACCCTGAAACCTATCTTCGATCTTTACATGGTTTGCTATAGTAAACCATCATTCACTTTGCGTCATTTCAATTTGCGTCCTGTTTTTTTGGAACGTAACCATGACGCAAAGTGAGGTATTGGTGTAATTTAGTTTCTGTATAAGTTTTAAAGTTTACACTTTTTACACCCTATACCATTATTAGCCAGAACAGGCAAGCAAATTTCGTTCAATGAATTTTATTTCCAATTTTCTTTTAAAAAACCAACAAGTTGTCAAAAATTGATTAATTACACAAAAACTAGTCCCCGGATCTGAAAGTAGCATGAGAACTACTTACGAAGAATTTCAATACCTTTAGTTTTCTTTATTGATTAAAGAGATCATACAACAAATTTGCATATATCTTTATTAAAAGACGTTGCAAAAGGCTTAGAATATCTCAAAACCGACCATTTGGAAAAACACGATTTTCTTAAAAATTTGCTCCAATCTAACTAAACCAAGGACACAGTTGCACTCGGGAGAGTCCCCGAAATTCGAAAAGGTTGGTCTTATCGTAGAACCAAAAATTTCGTGTCAAAAACTATAAAAGTGTAATTAGAATCTAATTGAATAAAAAATTTCATTTTTTTTTAATAAAATTTGTATATGAAGAATTCAACAAAATAAGTCATTATCTTAGAAAAAGCTGAAGGAGTTTATAAAATACATATTTGGTAGCAGGATAATCCTGAAGTTTTAGTAAAGAAAGTGTTATCAAAGGAAAATGTGGGAATACTTATTATTATTATTACTAGATATTTATTTTTTGTAAAGGAGTATTACACATATGAGATTACACATAACATTTTAGAAATAATCTTTTTTAGTTTTACAAGTGTTATATTTCTATAATCAAGCTTATAAATTCGAATACAGTATTAAGACTTCTGGTCACGATTGTTTTTTTTTAGCAAAAAACATGCTCATAATTATACCCTAAACCTGAAAGGTGAGGGTATATTAACTTTGTGCAAACGTTTGTAACGCATAGAACGAAGCGAGTGCGGTATAGAAAAGTATATATATTCTTGATCAGCGTCATCTCATGAGTCGAGCTATTCATGTCTGTCTGTCCGTTTGTGTGTTGTCCGTTAACACAGGATAAGAAGAAGGAGTTGAGATAATTGAATTTTGTATTTCAATAATTGAATATTGTATTGATAATTGAATTTAAAGTCAAGCCCATTTATAAAGTTTTCAATTAGAGATTGTATGGGAGGTGGGCGTGTTCTAAAGTGGTTGATGTCAATTTTTATAACACATCTTACTTTTGATATAATATACATTAAGGTGCCTTAAAAAAAGTTTCATTTGTACCCATCCTAAAATAAACCTTGATGTATTTTATGATGATTCCCAAAATATTTTGGCTATGCCGAAATCCGTCAGTGAGCTAAACCATTTTGCAAAAATTCTTCATACAAGTCGAGGCACCTTAATATAGACAAATACCCAATTTCAGGTCTGTAGCTTAAATTTTAGCCTATTAATAGTTTTCAATATTTTGGGTTGTATGGGAGGTGTGCGTGTTCTTAGGCGGATGAAGCCCACTTTTCTTCCACAACTTATTTTTGATATAAAATACAAACGTATCAATTTTTTTTCCTGTAACTCAAGAGAAGCCCTTTTATAAAATTTTAAATTTTGGGGTTATATGGGAGGTGGGCGTGTTAGTGGGTGGATGATGCCCATCTTTCTATCACATTTGAGTTTTGTCATAGAGTACACAAATTCTGAATTTAAGTTTTGAAGCTTAAATATTTGCTTCTTTATGGAGTTTTCATTATTGGGGTTGTATGGGAGGTAGGCGTGGTTTTCACTCGATTTTACCCATTCTCGAACTTGATCTTAGTTTTTTTTATAAAAGGCTTAAATATCGAATATCAGCACGATAGCTTCAAAATTACGCCTGTAATCGTGTCCACAGACGAACAAACGGACAGACGGACATGGCTAAATCAACTCAGGTGCTGATACTGAGCAATAATAAATAAACTTTTCTTTACCTACCACGCCTCCTTGTAGGCGTTAATCACGTCGTGACAAAATTATTATACCCCTAACGCAGTACGCGTGGGGGTATAATAATAATGGCGATCATGGCAAGCATGTTAAGTGAGTGGCTTACATGCCCGGAGTGCAAGATCGATTTCCACTCCCGGCAAAGCTTTTTCAATAAAAAAAATTATCTGGTCGGTCATAATTTGGCCACTCTCAGAGAGAAAATTATGCCAAGTAAAGCTTCTTGAGAATATGAACTTTAGCCGTGTGGAAGCGCAATAAAACATGTAGTTCCAGTTCTCGGTCAATTGTGTGCAAAAACATTTAGTAACACACAAAACATAATTAATCATAAGATCTTCGGTCAAAGTTTTTTCAAGAGCTGAAATGACAATTTGTTTGTTTATACCCTAAACCTGAAAGGTCAGGGTATATTAACTTTGTGCAAACGTTTGTAACGCATAGAACAAAGCGAGTCTGGTATAGAAAAGTATATATATTCTTGATCAGGGTCACCTCGCGAATCGAGCTATCCATAACCGTCCGTCTGTACATTAACTCGGTACACATGGTACTCGGTACACCCAAGCATCTGCACTGTTGAATATTTTTGGAATCCTCCCACGGGCACGCCCACCTCTCATACAACGAAAAAATTGAAAACTGTATAAATAAGCCTAAAACAATAAAATTAGGTATGTATGTAATTTAAAAAAAAAAAAAACTGTTTTAGAAAAATGGGTGTCATCTACCCACGGACACGCCTACCTCACATACAACCACTAATTAAAAACACAATAAATAAGCTCATGTTTAACCTATAGAAATAAAATTTGATAAATATTTTTTTTATATTAAAACAAAGATGTCTTCAAAAAAAAATATGTCATCCACCCACGGACACGCCTACTTCCCATACAACCCAAAAATTTAAAAACGTAATTAATAAGATAATGTTTAACGTACAGAGATACAATTTGGTATGTATTAATTTTATACCGCAACTAAGATGATTTAAATTGGGCGTTATCCGTCCACGAACACACCCACCGCACTGAAAAACTGAATTTGAAATTTTTATAAATTGTTCATCAAAATTGAAATGCTTATAAAATATGGGTTTCATTCGCTCTCGGACACGCCTATTTTCAATACTATTATTGTATTTTGAAAAAGTAGGTTAAGGGTATTTCATAGCCGGGCTAGACCGACTTTAGACTTCCTTTACTTATTTTTTTTTTTCGGTTTTTTTGATGCCTGAGCCCCTTACATTTTGTCATCTTATGCCTTTTATTATTAAAATTCATAAAATATCACATACCAAAATTTCTTAGATTAGATATGTGAGAGCATGTTAACTTGTTTTATTCACAATCCATAAATGACATGCATTCTACATAAATAACCACTTTTTTTATAATCAATACCAAAATGTCATAAATTGGGACCAAGTGATCATATTAGTCTTTAGACGAACAATCCAAATATCACATACATTATGCACAAATGAGCGTGTTGATTTTTTTGATAAACGATCGCACTATGGCTTGATTTCAAGAATATTTTGGCTTAACTCAAAATCACTCCCAAAATAAATTGATATGGGATTGTTTTCAGCTCAAATTTCTTCCAGTCTGTCCTGTGACATCATATAATGCAAAGTTAAAAAGCAACTCGACATTATGTCGTTTAAAATTGAGGTTGTAGTATTGTTCTGCTGCTTACCTAGTACATTCTTAACACTCGATTAAGACCCAACATTTTCAGCAACTGCATCATTTAACTTTTCCAAAAAAAAAAAAACTCACAACTTGAATTCAATGTGCCATAACTTTAAATTTAGTTTGTTTTTGTTTTTTTTTATAAAAAATTTATTCAAACCCACCTGCAACTTCTGTCATATATATACTTTGTTCTCATCAAAATCATAGTGAATTTTTTATCACCCTGTTTTGCAGATGAAATCAAAATTCAATAGAAAATTAAACATTCGTTTCCGTAACGTTAAGGAAACTTTTTGTTTTTCACTCTCTCTGTTTTTTTTTCCTCTTCATTTCAGTTGCTGCACTTTACGGAAATCGTCCAACTGCAGGCTGCTGCAGCATAACGAACAAACTTTCGTACGTCCTGCTAGAATCCAGCAGGAGCATAAAGTTGGACGAACGCATTAATGCCAGCTGACCGATTTGCCACTCAAGGCAACAAAGTTCACTTCGTTGCCGTTGCCGTTGCTGTTGGCCTCAAGTTAGCGACAATTGTTGTCGTCAACTGGAATCGATGGCTGGCCAGCTGCAACAGTTAAATGGAGCAGAAGAGGCACAACAAAACGAGCACAAAAAATAAAAGTTTTCAGTTTGTGCGTTTTCATGTTGTTGTTTTTTTTCTTCCTTTCAGCCAGCAGGAGCTAGAGTTTTTATTTTGTTGAAACAGTTGCTGGCTTGTGGCAAATTTAAGCACAGGATACGGAAGTGATAGCTTGTTGTTTTCAGCTCAAGATAAGAATGTGCTAAGCATACGCAAAGAATACACGTATGAAAAGTGTTTTTTTTTTTAAATTGCTTTATTATTTAACTAAAAACTCGTAAGATATGAAAATATTATCACAACAACAACGACCGGAAGTGGATAATGTAGGTACATGAGGGCGGTTTTAAAAGGCTCGTTAGAAAATTAACAAATAGTTTTCTTAAAAAAAGATAAGTTTTTCTTAAATTCTGAACCAGGCAGAATATTAAAGAAAAACATCATTAGCTGCAGGTCACTTAAACGAAGAGTTTTTTGGCTGCAATAGCTCTCAGTTTTGCTGAACGCTTGGCAGCAACAGCTTGACGGTAGGCAGCTTGACGATAGGCTTGTCGCTGACGAAGAGCTGCAGCGCGACGTGCTGCAACATAACGTGCCTGCTGATCATCCAGAGGAGCTGGGAATTGCTCAGCTGCTGGTTCCTCGGCGGGCAATGCGTTCTCGGGTGGGCCGTAGACCTCATCGGGAATGTTGGCACCAGCATCTGGTGGGCCATAAACTTCATCGGGCTGTGGACCAACATCGGCGGGCACTTCAGGCGCACCTTCCTCGAAGGACACTTCTGGTTTCAGCTCATCAGCTGAAGGATAGGGCGTGACAGCAGCCTCCTCGACAGCTTCTTGGCGTGCCAGCACACGTGTGCGTTGACGTGCGCTAATGCGTTGACGTTGTGGTTCCGCCTGAGCAATAGCAACAACCAGCGCTAGAACAACGATAACGACTTGAAATTTCGACATATTTCCTTGATTTTATATAAAACTGAAGACGGCGAGGATATTTCTAAACGAAGTGCTGTGAAACTCTGCAGCTGTTAAACTGTTGTCTATGTCTTACAAGCGTTGGCGTTTTATACTCAATGCCGCTTGGCACATTTGTTCTTTATTCTAGACCTTTAGTGCGGCACATCCTTTTAAGGTACGCAGATTTTGTGGTTAACCATTAATGGTCAGTTTGGTCTGTGTTCATGGCAAGTATTGAATTATGCTGATTTTATGTGTGTTACGTTGATTTTCACTCGATTCGCGTTCGATTGCCAAGTGTACGTGAGGCGATTATTAAAGCATTGCTGCCGAAATATACCAGAATTGGTGAATTGTTGTTGGAATGATTGAAAGTAAAGTGTAGCAAAATGGATCGCTCATATATTTTGGCCAATTCCGCAATAAATCTATCGCGTGCCGGTATTCATGAAAAGCTTTGATGTGAAGCTTTTCTATTTGGTTAGTAGTAGAATAGTGCTTACCGGAAGCTCGATTCTAATTGTTTCCTGTTAGATTTTTGCTACATTATTTTGCTTTATTAAAGAAAACTTTCTGTGGTTGTCGTGATAGGGCGTTAAATAAGTTAAATGTATGCAGAAAAATTAAGTACATACATGTTAACTGACTTCGTAGACCAAGATCTACGTGAGCTATTTCAACTCTTGAAAAGCCTGTGGCCAAGCCTCTTATGCTAAATTATGGTGTCTTTTAAGTGTTTGAACAACATTATCGAGAATTATACCTAAAATTTTTATGTCGACTATGAACAGCTATGTTCATGTTCTCAAGTACACGGAGAAAAAATAATGAGCTAAAACCGAGCTCAAAGTGTTCGTAACTGAAATCAGCTCAATAGAAGTCAAAACCATCTCAAAACATGCTATTCACGTTCGCAATTTATGCCAGAAAATGGGATTGAATTTTTTTTTTTAAATACGGCAATTTGTGTTAAATAAGTGTAGTCTTGAGCTTGTTGTAAAAAATTAATTTTGTTGTAATTTTTATTATTGCTTTTTTTTTGCTTTGTCGCTGGGCGTTTTAATATATACACTTTTTGATAATAGCAATTTTCTCTTTTTCAAATGAAATTTTCTTCAATTACAATAAATTTTCACATTTTCGAAGAAATATTTCTTTACTTCTAGGAAATGGAAATATTTCAATGTCTCTAATAATTAGTGTCCGACCGAAACCAAAATTTTGGCCGAAACCGAAACCGAAACCGAATTTCGGCCATTTTTGTAATATTCGGCCGAAACCGAAACCGAAACTGAAAGTCTACATACAAATTTGTTGTTAAAAACATTTTATTTTTTTTTTTAAATTTTTTTGAAATTTCAAAACAAAACAATTCAAACAGATAATTATAACGTATACATACGATAAATATTCTTTCAATATTAAAGTTCAACTTTAAAATAATAAATAAAGAGATAATTTTTAATACCACTTTAAGGAACTTTCGGTTTCGGTTTCGGTTTCGGCCATATTGATGCCGAATAGCCGAAACTGACTAAAAGGGCCGAAACTGGCCGAAACCGTAACCGAAACCGAATATTCGGTCGGACACTACTAATAATGATAAGTATTTTTCTCGCACAAAAAATTTCTCATGTATAGAGAAATTTTATTGAAAATGAAAAACCTTTCTTATATTTTGGTAAAAATTCACTATGAGAAGTATTTTCTTCAATAACAGCAAATATTTTCTCAAAAAAAAAAGTATTTTTCTCTAAAAACGATATATTTTTCTATTTCATGGAAGCTTTTTATCATTTTTAGAGAATTTTTAGTATCGCAATTAGAGAATAGCATTCTCTGGAGCAAAGTCTATACCATTTTTCTCTAAATATGATGCCGTTTTTATCATGTTCCGAGACACTTTTTTCTGAGTGTATTATATTTGTTTTTTATTTATTTTAAAATATTGCTTACATTTGACATATTTTGACTAACAATTCCAAAATTCTTATAAAATTGGACATATTTACTTTTTGTTTTTACCATCAATCCATAACTGATGGCATGCATTGGACACAAATGATCATGTTTTTTGTTTTTATGAACAAATCCAAAATGACATAAATTGGGCACAAGTGAGCATATTAATTTTTTGATAAATGATCCAAACATCACGTACATTATGCACAAACGGGCGTGTTAATTTTTTGACGAAAAATCACAGTAGGGCTTAATATCAAGAACATTATGGCTCAGAATCACTCCCAAAATAATTGGTTTGGGCTTGTTTTCAGCTCAAATTTCTCTCTGTTTAGCTTTAAATAGCATTTATTTACTCTGAGGTTTTCTGGTCTCAGTTTTCCATTTTATAAACTTAAGCAATTAAGTATTTTACAATTAAGTATTTTATTTTATAATTAATTTAAACCATGTTGAAGGAACATCTGATTGGCTTGTGATTATTTTGTGTCGAATCCATGGGGTGATACATGAAATGTTTAAAAAATAATTTGAATAAAATTAATGTGTCGAATTCAGGCCATATTTATCTCACTCTTATACCCTGTGTATAATCACCTTTATTCTCAATTTTTAGATTCATGTCCAAACTAGTAATACTTTTATGAGTTTAAAGATAAATTTAAATGAATGGTGTTTATATGAAAAATTTAAAAGATATCGGTATATGCAATAAAGCCTCCGAAGACTGCGATCTAGATCTCAATGATTTGAACGATTATTTTGTCGCTTACTCTGCATCGGACAAAATTCATTCCATTGATGATGATGAAAACGGCTGTGATTTAGAGTGCCCGAAAATCCTGATGTCAGAAAATTAGTATTGCAGCTAATGATGCCAATCATATCATACTTTGAAGTCGTGTGCTGCAAGCCTGACTCCGGGTCCTTGCATAAACTCCTGGTTGCTTTCAATAATGCAGCTCGCTATGCTTACAGTCTTAATAAGCACGATCATATATCTGCCTTCTGTAGAAAATTACTTAGTCGCGATTTACCAAGTTATCATTTACAAACGTAGTCCTACATATCTTTATGAAAAGTTGCAGTTTTGCAGATCAAGTAGACACATGAACCTCATGATCCCAACATTTAATTAGGTCAACTCCAGTAGATTCTTTTTCGTCGCTGCTTTTAGGTCATGTTATTCATTACCTAATAGTATAAAAAGCATTTCTAATAAAAGTAACTTTAAGCATTTAATCTTCAAACATTTTTCTTATTTTCTTTATTTATTTTTTGCTCAAAGATTTACGTAAGGGGGTTAATTATTTCTTCGAAAACAGGGCTTTTTTAATAAAAAACAAAATTTTTAATAGTTCAGTTACTTTGATTTTCAGCAAAAACAATCAGATTTTGCTGAATTTTTGCACCCACCTTAAGTAAAATAAAATAATCCACATGTGGAAAGATCACAACAATTACATGTGCGCATCCAAAGATATTCGGATTCAAAGACTACCAAAGACTACCATTCAAAGACTACCATTTGGATGAAAATTATAGACCCAATAACTTTCTTCAAAACTGTCCTTAACATTTTTACCGAAAAAAATACCGTTTTAAAGATATGCGCGTAAATATCAAATTTAGTAGCCTCACTTTAAAAAAAAAGTTACTACTGAACAAAATCATACTAAACATTTAATATTGATTATCAAAGTGTGTTGCGTTCGCGATCATGCGCCGTTTTTTAAATACACTTTGTATGGGAAGTATGGAAAGTTTTCATTCGATTTTACTGAATTTTGAACTAAGTGTTAATAGTTAAAATTAAAGCTCATGTGATAATTCTCAAGTCATTGGATTGATTTTTTTATCGGATTTTTAAGAAATTTTCTATTTTGCGAACGTCAATTTGTATAGGAGGTATACGTGGTTTTCATTTATTTCATTTTCATTTGGTTTATTTTTTGACATGATCTTTATTTTTACGATATAAGCTTAAATAGCGAATTTCATTACGATAACATAATAATAACGGCTATAATGATGTCAACAGACAGGGGGACATACAAAAAACTGGGACGGACATGGTTAAATCAACTTATGTAGATGGTGATACTGCAGGATATTGTATGCCCTTTTTTATATCTGGCACGCCTACTTATGAGCGTAAAAAACGTCGTCATAAAGTAAATAACCACATACCAAGTACGGGTGGGGTTACAATAATATATCATCATTTTTTTTTTATTAATAATTTTATTAATTTTATTGAACTACTAGCTGGTACCCGGTGCGATGCAGCCGTCCTTGTCCAATATCTGTCTAGTTTTCCAATGGAAGGCCATCAACAAATAGTAACTCCACTCTGAATTTCAATATTCTGTGACCATTTTTTCCAAAGCTTTTAAATATAAAAATTGTTTTATATGGGCGTTATCAAACCCCTTGTTTAATACCCGTTTTAGTTTGTGAGTAGTAGGATATCACCAAATAGTAACTCCAAACCGAGTTTCTTTATTACGTGACTATTATTTCCAAAGCGATTAAATTTAAAAAAATGTGTCTTATATTGGCCGTGGCATGCAGGTCAAGTGTGTGGCCTAGCATGCTCGGAGCCCGGGTTCGATCCCCAGCCGTGGCGAAAAGTTTTTTCAATAAAAAATTTTTCTGATCGGTCACCACCTCTCTGCAGACAATGGCAAACCTCAGAGAGTAAACAATGCCATGTAAAGCTTCTTGAGAAAATGAACTTTAGCCGTTCGGAGTCGGCATAAAACATGTAGGTCCAGTTCTCGGTCAATTGTGTGCAAACATTTAATAACACACACAACACAATTGATCATAAGAAGCTCGGTCAAAGTCCTTTCAAGGGCTGAAATGGCCAATTTGTTTTTTTGTCTTATATTGGCGAATCCACACCCATTGTACAATGCCCATTCCAGTAGCAGGACACCACCAAATAGTACCTCCAGTCTTTGTTGAAACGTTCTGTTACTTTTGCTTCTATAGCCATTCTGTATCGAAAATTTGAATTGTATGGATGAAGCCACTTCCCGTTTTCCAATACCCGTGTCTGTTTTTTTTTTTATCGAAAGACCTGACTCATCAGTTACTTCATACCAAGATTCAATGTTATACGACAGTTAGTTCCTAATCTATGCGATTTAAAAAAAATTGCATTTTATGGGCGGTACCATGTCACCCTTTCCAAAGATCGCTCAAATTTGACAGTCGAAGTCCAAGACTCAATAGTAAGTTTGTACCGAGTTTCATTGATGTGTGTTTTACAGACGAAATAAAAGCCGAAAATGTGTGTTCTTGAAAAAGTGCCACGCCCCTCACGAGTAGGAGGGTGAAAAATACTTTACGACCTATTCTCATACCTACCAAATATACAAAAAAAAAATGCATTGCAATCGGTCCAGCCGTTTCGGAGGAGTTCAAACACTAACACCGTGACAGGATATTTTTATATATTAGAAGATCAAACTCACAGATAATATATACGATGTTTTGGTAGGTAATGCAATATTAAGCTGAAATTACTTTTACTAATTCTAATAACAACTTACTTACTTACTTACTTACTTACTTAGATGGCGCTTACAACCGTTGGTCGGTTTTGGCCTGGTCTAAGAATTTGCGCCAGCCTCTTTTGTCGTGCGCTTGCTGGCGCCAGTTGGAAACTCCAAGCGTCGTCAGGTTATTCAATGCCTGGTCTTTCCAACGGAGATGCGGTCTTCCCCGTCTGCGTTGGCCACCGCTGGGTACCGAATCCAATATTTTTTCGCTGGAGCTTTGTCGTTCATTCTCTCGACATGACCTAGCCAGCGAAGCCGCTCTATTTTAATACGCTTGACTATATCGATGTCGGCATATAGCTCATACAGCTCGTGGTTCCATCGTATACGGTACTCGCCATTGACGCAGATTGGACCATAGATCTTGCGAAGGATTTTTCTCTCGAACGCTCCCAAAGTCCTTTCATCAGAGCTGCTCAACGTCCAGGTTTGTGATGCGTATAGTAGGACGGGCATGATTATTGACTTATAGAGCGTCAGTTTTGTTCGTCGAGAGAGAGCTCTGCTTCTCAATTGCCTACTGAGCCCAAAGAAACACCTGTTGGCAAGAGTTATCCTTCGTTTAATCTCAATACTGATATCGTTGGATGAGTTAATGCTGGATCCCAGATAAACAAAGTCCTTCACTACCTCAAAATAGGTGTTGTCAACAGTGGCGTGGTTTCCAAGACGCTGGGACTGTTTGTTTGTTGACATAAGTTACTTCGTTTTATCTGCGTTCACTGCAAGACCCATTCGACTCGACTCTTTTTCTAGCCTGGAGAATGCTGCACTGACTTCGCGCGTATTTTTCCCAATGATGTCAATATCATCAGCATACGCCAGCAGCATAACGCTCTTATAGAAAATTGTGCCGCTGCGTCTCAGGTCAGCAGCTCGGATGATCTTTTCCATGACTATATTAAAGAAGTCGCACGATAAGGAATCACCTTGTCTGAAACCTCGCTTGGTATCGAACGGAAGGGAGAGTTTCTTCCCGATTTTCACTGCGCTGCTGGTGTTGTACAGTGTCATCCTGCAAAGACGTATTAGCTTGGCAGGAATACCAAATTCAGACATGATGGAGTATAGGCTTTGAAATCGACAAACAGATGGTGCGTGTCGATTTGTTTTTCGAGGGTCTTTTCCAAGATTTGTCGGAGCGTGAAGATCTGGTCAATGGTGGACTTTCCAGGTCTGAAGCCACACTGATAAGGTCCAATCAGTTGGTTGACGATGGGCTTCAGTCTTTCACACAATGCGCTCGACAGGACCTTATATGCGATATTTAGAAGGCTAATCCCACGGTAGTTGGCGCAAATGGTGGGATCGCCTTTATTGTGGATTGGGCAGAGCACACTGAGGTTCCAATCATCTGGAATGCATTCTTCCGACCATATTCTGCATAGAAGTCTGTGAATGCATTTAAACAGAGCTTCGCCACCGGTCTTAAACAGCTCAGTCGGTAGACCATCGGCTCCTGCGGCTTTGTTGTTTTTAAGCCGAGCTATAGCTGTTAAGACCTCGTTATAGTCGGGCAGCGGAACTTCAACGCTGTCATCCATGATTGGGGTTTCCGGGATATCATCTCCACTGGCGGGATTGTTGTCAGCGTCGCCATTTAAAAGTCTAGAGAAGTGCTCCCTCCATAGCATCAGTGTACTCTGGATATCTGTCACTAGATTCCCATTCTCATCCTTGCAGGAAGAGGCTCCGGTCTTAAAACCATCGGCCAGGCGTCTTATTTTTTCGAAAAATTTTCGATTCTAATTACAAACGTGATGGAAAATATGTCGCGTGCTAGATGTAGCGTTCGCGATCAGGCTTAAGCTCAATAAAAAAAAACGAATGAAAATATGTCAAAATGATAACTATTTCTTGAAACCCACATTAATCTGTTTTCATTTACAATTCACCGCTTTCAAATATTATGTTGCGTTTCGCAGATATCTTCATTTTTCTAAATGCAGTCGAAAACGAGTTCCATTTTGTATCGCGTTCGCGATGCCATGTTTATTGTTAATATTTTGGAAACATAAAATCTAGAGAACCTAATTTTTTTTCTAAATTTGGTGCTAATAAAATCCTATCTAAAACTTGAAAAAAAAAGAAAATTTGTTTTGAGTTTTCTCTATTTTCTTGCTCCTCAAATGCGTGCGAATGTCGCGTTCGCGACGATGGAAATGCCCATATAAGATATGAGCTTCATCCGCTCATGGACACGCCAATTTTCAATACTATTATTGTATTTTAAGAAATAAGGTTTATGGTATTTCATAATCGGTCTAGACCGACTTAAGACTTTCATTACTTGTTTTCACGTAAAATACTTTAATTTTTAATGGGTGATTTTAATTTGAAGTGTATTTAAATACACTTAAATACACTGAAAGTGTACTAAATACACTTTTCAATTTATTTAGTGTGTGGTCCTTTCATTCGGTTTTAATGTCTTTTTCTACATATACCTTTAGTTAAAAAATATAGCTCAAACAAGGGTAAAAATGTGGCAAAGTATGAATAGCGAATATCTCGAGAATTTAATCTAACTAGAAAAAACAAAGTGTGCCACCGTATTCTACGACCAAAACTTAAGTTGGGATGTCTCGCTGTGTGTTTTTATGTGTCTTTTCTAAGTCCCTACAGTGTAATCAGAAAGATAAAAAAATATCAAAAAATTTCCACAACAATCTCTTACCTTGTAATAATTAAGTCATAAATGGGGCTCCATTCATAACCTTTACATTATTTATTAAAGTTTTTACAACATATAGGTTAAACTATGACTAAATTGTGTATCACTGACTATAATTACGGTAAGTAAGGCAAAAGCTAACTGTTTGCCTTAGTTCATAAACAAAACATTTTCATCGATTGGCTTAATTAGGTTGTTGAAAATGACGAATCTAATGCGGCCCATAAAAAAAAAACTGTCAAACTAGTCTAGTACAAATAGGCAGCACTAGAAATGTCAATAGTTAAATGAAGTGAAGACAAACAACTGAACTAGCAACAACTATAGTTCTACATATGAGCAGGCAGACGGAAAGAATATATAGACAAAAGATAGATGGACAAGTGTGTATTAACAAAAGGCGGCTGTTATCGTGGCAGGTCGTTTGCCAGAGAAGAGCAACAGCAGCGGCAATGAAATTATTGCGAATGACAAATATGTAATGCCTTTTTGTTTAAAATTGCATAGCAGCGCAGACAGCAGCAACATGACAACAGCAAGAGTATGCATAAAATATGCCGCCAACAATTTGTTAAATTGCAGTAACAACAGCAGCATCGCAGCAACAAAGTATTGTTGCCTGGCGTATGTTTAGCGTGCTGTGCCAAAAATGCGCCAACGGCAAGAGTAGTAAAAAATGCGTAGCACTGCATTTGGCTAACACACACACACACACAAACACAAATAAACAAACGCATACGCAGCCAAACTCATTTTGTTGTTGACACTAGCAATTGTTTGTCTGGTAGCCAAGTAGGCGGGCGGCTGGCTGAATGTCGACTGCTGCCTGTTGTTTGGACTTGGCCAGTGGCGCGTAAGTCACTTGAAGTGCTTTGTTGGCATTGTTTATGTTATTTTTGTCATTGTTTTTGTTGTTGTTGCTGTTGTTGCTGCTGTCGAGCACAATGTAAACAAGCTTGCAAAGTCCTGTCGCAACGTCTGACTAGATGTCTGGCCCTTCGGCTAACTGGTTGACTGCCTGGAAAATCGGCCGTGGAACATGTGTTGAGTGCAGAATTGTACGAATTGCTTTAGGTTATGAATTGGCCATGTTTTACAGCGAAATGCTTAATATTGAACGCTACCAGAAAGTGCGTGTTTGAAAGAACGCCAGTTTGGCCAACAATTGATATCAATATAAGTGCGACAAACGTTTTGGGGGGTTTAATGAGTGGAATGGCGATATTTTGCTTTGAATCATCAAAGCAGCAATGTTCTCGGTTTTAATGAACTTGAATAGAAGTCGATAGCGATGTTGGCATAAACTAAATTTAGCAAAAGGGTTTAAGTGTGAGGGTAGAGAGTTAGAGAACTTTGCATTGAAGGAAACTTCGCTGCTATTGTTTTGATGGGTTATTTTTGGACAAAATATAGTTTATAGCTTTGTTAAATGACTTTGGCGAGTGTTTATTGAATCTAAGCAAGGAAAAGATGCAAACAAACTGAATTCAGCAAATATTTACAACGAGACATATCGCACACGATCTTCAAAAGTGACACAACTCAAAATATTAAAATTTTCAGGAGAGGCAAAAAACTATTTCTTTTTCAAAGCAACTACATACAAAAGAGGGACACAAAATTATTTTTTAAAAATAAAACAGCCATCAGATTAAAACAAAATTTTAACAGTCGATGGAGATGTGCATTACGAATTGGTTTATATTAAAAAGTCAAAATTGAAAAATTTTGAGTTGTGTCTCTTTTGAAGAAGGTGTGCGATATGGAGACAACCATACCATTACACCGCGTTACAAATATGAGCTTTTGTTCTGTCCTATTAACCAAATATACCGTTTCTGAAAGAGGGGAAAAAATATAAAAACACGGGTATCGTAGTTTTTCATGTACATGTCAGGTTTTTTTTTTTTGTTACTGTTTTAAGTTCCGTTGTGCGATAACGTATTTTTATAAATTTTACCTTAGAAAAAATGCAGTGACTAAAAATAACTTTTGTTACGTTTGTGGAATATGCGCGCCTAGTAAAAATTTGTGAAATATTACGAAAACAGTAGTTAATTCGTTTCGGAAATTATTCAAGACTGGTTATGTTCCTTACTTGTGGTATACTTCTGAAGTCGTGTGCAACTATTGCTATAGAAGTTTATGCAAGTTTGCTGATGGAAGGTCAACAATAAAGTACGATGTACCGACAATTTGGCTACCACGTACGGAGCACTGCAATGAATTGTGCTACTTTTTCGTAACTTATACTCACACAAAAGGGCTCCAATACTTTTGCCGCAACAGAATTTGCTACGCTAATGTAGAATCGGTTATTCCAGCGGTTCTGTAGACACCAGAAGAACGAATACTAGCTTTAGTGGAGATTTTTGATGATGTTCCCGAAATAAACGAAGGAGATCAAACAGCAGTACTAACATTTAACACTGCCATCAACATTGCTTGCATCGAATAAGAGGGGCGAGAGCCCAGATGTATCGGAATTTGTACCAACACGTAGTGATCTTGAGACTGCAGCGCCGCATTTAGTAACGCAAGCTGACTTCAACGACCTTGTACTAGACGGAAGTTTGTCAAGGAGAACAGCAGAACTGTTCGCATCGCGATTTAAGCAGTTCAATAAAGTGGCGGCTGATTTTAAAATAACGGCCGCTGGTGATCGTGATATCTCTATTCTAAATGAACAATTTTTTAAATTGCTCGAAGATTGGGAAAAAAACTTGGCTTATTGTTTTTATATTGATGCGATGTTTGCAGAAATCGGTTACCCTTATATTTCAGAACAGTGGCAACTTTTCATCGATGCATCAGTCAGCAGCCTTCATATTTGTAACAAACATCCATATATTCCGATTGCATATGCCACAATCTTCAAAGAAACATACGACGGCATGAAAATAATTTTACAGTTTATAAAATACCAAGAACACAATTAGAAAGTATGCTGCAATCTGAGAGTGGTCGGATAACTCATGGGTCTTAAGCGTGGATTTCCAACCCACCAGTGCTTTTTGTGTACATGTGAAGGTCGCCGAATACTGCTGGTCTATTTGTCGCAATACTGAGACAAATGCTTACAAACGGCAAAATAAAAGATCAAGTTCCGATAATTAATTTCATAGCGGTATTAATTTTTACTCTTGTGAAAAAATTAACTAAAAAAAATAACAGCCGTAACCGGCAAAAATGCATTTCTGATATCACGGCATAAAAAATTTAGGTATTTACAAAATTAGTGAAAAAACTCGGTTTTTTAACAAACTGAAACCGGTACAACAAAACTGATACCCATTTTGCAACCGGTTTATCATTGTACTCTTAGAAATTTAATTTCATCAAATTCCAACCACACCTTCAGATAACTTTAAACATCAAAAAATAAAAAAATTCTGACGTGCACATGAAAATCGACGATACACGATTTTTTTCTCCCCTATCCGAAAAAGTATATTTAGTTTAAAGGACAGAATGTGTGTAACGCTGTGTTATGAAGGAAGGTATTTTTACTATTTTACTGCAGAAAAAGACTTGTCGAAAACGAAACCTGTTGAAGTTATTGCCAACCATCTCGTGGATTTCCTTAAGAAAAACTCTAGGAATATTAACACTGGTTGGGAAGGAGGGAATCATGGTTGAGAATCATGCATTGGTTTGTGTTAAATATGAAATGGTTTAACTCTTATGGTTTGCTTGTATTTTTATACCCACACGCGTACTGCGTAAGGGGTATATTAATTTTGTCACGACGTGTGTAACGCCCATAAGGAGGCGTGGTAGGTATAGAAAATTATATATATACTTGCTCAGCATCATCACCTGAGTTGATTTAGCCATGTCCGTCTGTCTGTCTGTCTGTCTGTCTCTCTGTCTGTCTGTCTGTCTGTGGACACGATTACAGCCGAACTTTTGAAGCTATCGCGCTGAAATTCGAAAGCTTTTTTAAAAAAAACGAAGATCAAGTTTGAGAATGGGCTCAATCGAATGAAAACCACGCCTACTTCCCATACAATCCCAATGATTAAAACTCCATAAAGAAGCGAATATTTAAGCTACAAAACTTAAATTCGGCATTTGTGTAGTCAAGACAAAACTCAGATGTATTAGAGAAATGGGCGTCTTCCACCCACGAACACGCCCACCTCCCATACTACACCAAAATTAAAAACTATATAAATAGGCTTCTGTTGAAGCTACAACAGTAAAATCAGATATATATTCTTTTAATAATAAAATTAAGATGTATTATAAAAATGGGCGTCATCCACCGATTGGAAACTCTATAAATAGACTAATATTTAAGCTACAGACCTGAAATTGGGTATTTGTATATATTATATCAAAATTGAGGCGTGTTAGAAAAATTGGCATCAACCACTCAAGAACACGCCCACCTCCGATACAACCCCTAATTGAAAACTTAATAAAAAGGCTTGTCTTTACTTTGCAGAAAATTTGATAAGAATGTATTTAAGATGTCATTAAAATAGTAAAATTTTTGAAATCTCATATAAAAAAAACTGCAATTTAAGATTTTGTACCATTGCGAATCGCCCGTTGGGGTATTTTAACTTCGGCCAAGTCGAAGATATACCTTACTAGTCTTTTTTATGTATCAATCTTTAAGGCACCTGATCACACAGTTGAATGGAAAAACTAATTCTACGATTGCCAACATTCTTAAGACTCCAACAGAACTTGAAACCACAACCTCATTTGTCTGAATATTCTTTCTAGAATACTTACTTACTTACTTAAATGGAGCTTCGTCGTTCATTCTCTCGACATGACCTAGCCAGCGAAGTCGCTCTATTTTAATACGCTTGACTATATCGATGTCGGCATATAGCTCATACAACTCGTGGTTCCATCGTATTCGGTACTCGCCATTGACGCAGATTGGACCATAGATCTTGCGAAGGATTTTTCTCTCGAACGCTCCCAAAGTCCTTTTATCAGAGCTGTATAGTAGGACGGGCATGATTATTGACTTATAGAAATTCAGTTTTGTTCTTCGAGAGAGAGCTCTGCTTTGCAATTGCCTACTGAGCCCAAAGTAACACCTGTTGGCAAGAGTTATCCTTCGTTTAATCTCAATACTGATATCGTTGGATGAGTTAATGTTGGATCCCAGATAAACAAAGTCCTTCACTACCTCAAAGGAGGTGTTGTCAACAGCGTTTTATCTGCGTTCACTGCAAGACTCATTCGACTCGACTCTTTTTTAGCCTGGAGAATACTGCACTGACTTCGCGCGTATTTTTCCCAATGATGTCAATATCATCAGCATACGCCAGCAGCATAACACTCTTATAGAAAATTGTGCCGCTGCGTCTCAGGTCAGCAGCTTGGATGATCTTCTCCATGACTATATTAAAAAAGTCGCACGATAAGGAATCACCTTGTCGGAAACCTCGCTTGGTATCGAAAGGAAGGGAGAGGTCCTTTCCGATTTTCACTGCGCTGCTGGTGTGTACAGTGTCATCCTGCAAAGACGTATTAGCTTCGCAGGAATACCAAATTCAAACATGATGGCATATAGGTGACTCCTTATTGGACTGTCGAAGGCGGCTTTGAAATCGACAAAGAGATGGTGCATGTCGATTTGTTTTTCGAGGGTCTTTTCCAAGATTTGTCGGAGCGTGAAGATCTGGTCAATGGTGGACTTTCCAGGTCTGAAGCCACACTGATAAGGTCCAATCAGTTGGTTAACGATGGGCTTCAGTCTTTCACACAATACGCTCGACAGGACCTTATATGCGATATTTAGAAGGCTTATCCCACGGTAGTTGGCGCAAATTGGGCAGAGCACACTGAGGTTCCAATCATTTGGAATGCATTCTTCCGACCATATTCTGGATAGAAGTCTGTGAATGGATTTAAACAGAGCTTCGCAACCGGTCTTAAACAGCTCAGCCGGTAGACCATCGGCTCCTGCGACTTTGTTGTTCTTAAGCCGAGCTATAGCTGTTAAGACCTCGTTATAGTCGGGCAGCGGAACTTCAACGCTGTCATCTATAATTGCGGTTTCCGGGATATCATCTCCACTGGCGAGATTGTTGTCAGCGTCGCCATTTAAAAGTCTAGAGAAGTGCTCCCTCCATAGCATCAGTGTACTCTGGATATCTGTCACTAGATTCCCATTCTCGTCCTTGCAGGAAGAGGCTCCGGTCTTAAAACCATCGGCCAGGCGTCTTATCTTTTCAAAAAATTTTCGAGTCTCATTCCTGTCGCCATGCATCTCAATTTTCTCTCACTCACGCATTTCCGCCTCTCGTTTTTTTCGCCTGAAAATGCGTCTCTCTTCCCTCCTCTTCTCTCGGTATCGCTCCATAACAGCACGCATTACAACCGACTGCAGGGTGGCTTTGTAGGTGGCGTCCTTCTCTACAGTGGCGGCGCGACACTCCTGGTCGTGCCACTGGTTTCGGCGAGGGCGGTGGTAGCCTATCACCTCTTCGGCAGCCATACGCATAGAGTGGGATATGTGCGTCCACTGTCCGCATATATCGTCGATCGGAGGAGTGCTTTCTTGAAGCAGGAGTGAGAGTTGAGTAGCGAAAGCTTCGGCCGTTCGCTTTCACTGCAGCTTGTCGACGTCTAGCTTTCTTTGTGTAGGATTGCGAGCATTCTTAGCTGCGCACAGACGTGTGCGGACCTTGGCTGCGACAAGATAATGATCCGAGTCTATGTTAGCACCACGGATCGTGCGTACGTCTAGTACACTGGAAGAGTGCCTTCCGTCAATCAAAACGTGATCAAGTTGGTTGCATGTTTTTTGATCAGGGGACAACCAGGTGGCCTTATGAATGTTGAGATGCTTGAATCTAGTGCTACTAACGACCATGTTTCGTGCTGCGGCGAAGTCAATCAACCTCATTCCGTTATCGGAAGTGTTGTCGTGGAGGCTGAACTTTCCGACTGTTAGACCAAATATGTTTTCCTTACCCACCTTGGCGTTGAAGTCACCAAGCACGATTTTTAAGTCATGACAGAGGCAGCGCTCGTATGCGTCTGCAAGGCGCTCGTAAAAACTTTCTTTGGTCTCGTCATCTTTTTTTTCTGTCGGAGCGTGCGCACATATTAGGCTTATGTTAAAAAATTTTGCCTTGAAGCGGATTATGCCAAGTCGTTCGTTCACAGGAGTGAATCGCAGGACATGATGCCGTATTCTCTTGCCAACTACAAATCCGCATCCAAACTCGTGCTTCTCCACATGGCCGCTGTAGTAGATATCACAGGATGCTTGCCGTAAGCAACCCTGTCCCTTCCATCGCATTTCTTGGATTGCAGTGATATCAGAATTATATCTTTCCAAGATATCAATCAGTTGGATAGAGGCACCATCCCAATTTAGGGTCCGGACATTTCAGGTGCATATACGTAAATCATTATCAGTTTTTCGATTGCGGTAGTCGTCATCAGATTTGGGGATCATTATTTTATTAATTCTTGTACTTTTCATTGAAATAGTTTTATTACATGGTGGGCTTCAAACCCAACGCACAACCTTTGCTTGATGGCCAAAGGAAGCCCGCCGCTCAGATTCGCCGCCAAAGTATATCGGGTGATAGTTTTTTGACGTTTCCAGGAGACACCACGCGGAGGTTTGAGTCGACTTGAGACGATTTCGAGAATCTAGAATCCTTTGGTTTAATTGAGTGATTCTATTGTCAAAGATCTATTTACAGATCAGGATATTGTTAACAGAATTGCTGAGGCCATAAAACAGTTCAACTTTCAACTGAACTGGCATTGTTAGAAATTGGTCCTGTAAGCTATTCTACAGGGAGACCAATACAAACTTGAAAATGATACAGCTGTTAATGGAATATTTGAGCAGTTTCCTTCACTATCTATGCTGGTTCCTAATCGAATCGAAGATATTTTGGGTGGAATGACATCACCATATTCATTATCAATTGAAGCTCCTAAAATCTCAGAAAAGTTATTAGCAGATATTGTTTTGCTATGATCCAAAGACCAAGAATAAAGGAAAGCAGAAATGAAGAGAATGCTATACAAGGAGACCTGTCTGATTTGCCAAGGATAACACAGTAAGTCAGTAAAGTAACAGTGCAGTAAATTCGAATGCATTTTCACTTTTGGAAGTGATTGTATAGTCAGATAAAATATATTATGTAGTATACAAACTCAAAATATCAGAGATATGAAAGTTTGAAGAAGAGCCAATGACATTTCGACAGTTGCCATGCACGGTACAGTTCGTAGATAGTTGTGTGAAAGCAAGCAAGCAAGCAGAAGATTAATGTCTAAAAATGAATCGAACCAAGATTTGGTGAAAATTGGTGGCTCAAGCTTAACAAATTTTTTTAATTGTGTTTTCAGTCCTTATTAATAGAGACGTATAATTGTTTAAACTCGTTAAACCAGTTTTGAGCTTATAACAAGGTCGTTAAAATATTGATGCCACTTCGTTTACCTTTTTTGTAAAGTTGGCAACAGTGACCACTAGAGATGTTCTTATTTGTAAGGCAAAATTTTAAAATTGATAAGTGCAGAAGCGTGGGCCTGATTTTTTATTTCTTTAGGTCTAAAATTTAAATATATTAAATTTGGTGCCGATCCAAGTTTTATGGACCCGGAAAAGGTAAATAGAATCCAATTTGTTGTTTTTAAGGAAAAAACTTGAATTTTTGTGTTTTTCAATTTATTTTTTTTTTAGCTAAACGGACTTTATTTACGGCAAATCTGGCCTTTTATTGATATAAATTCTACAATCAAGCACTTCTTCCAAATTTGATAAAAAACGAATTGTTTTTAGGATCTTGAAAATTTACAGGGTTTTTAAAATTTTTCATTTTATATAATTTAAACAGATTTTTTGAAGGACGGACATGTTTTTCTATAAACTACAACCACCTGAAGAACTAAATGTTTTTTGCGCGCATCATTTGTTAAAATCCTATTTCAATCTTGAAAATATTGTGCTCTTATTTTTGTTGATTGTTTACGACAAATAGATCCCGACAAAAGTATTAATCTTCTTCGAAATCAAATGCCATTTCCCAAGTAGACGGATGTTTTTTTATAAACTCTGCAGACAATCCGAACCGACTGAAAAATAGTTTTGTTTTCTGTAAAACGATGTTCCTCAGAATAATATCTTTATTTTTGGAAATCTGATAAATTAACTTGGTTTCTTCCATAGTTCAGCTGTACAGCGGGTTCTTTGGACTGTAGTTTAACAATTTTACGTTTTTCTTTCAACTACACGCCCATTTCCAAGAAACATCATGAATTGATTTTAGCAAAATTCTATTATGTTCTCGCTAAGTTATTAAGTTATTTATAACAAAACAATTTCATCCTCAGTTCCACTTGTGAATAATTGTTAGTTTGGACTGAAGCCCAACCAAGGTTTTGAAAATCGTTCAAAAATAGGGGCTTTTGGTTCAGAAGTTGACGAATGCTTTGTTTCCAAAACATATATGATGTCTACATGGTAGGTTGATGAGGTTAAATACCACCCATATTTCTAAATGGACTGCAGCTCCTGAAATAAAACCGGGTTTTGAGAAATAAGTGCCAAATGTTTATTCTTTCACGTTTTCAGCAATATTGCATTGAATAAGTGGTTGAAAAACCACATCTGCTATGTTAGTACCGGGTGAGTAATTTTTTTGTAGCACCAAGAAATTTGGATGTACCATTGTGCTTTACTAGAATTACTACGAGTCGATCGACTTTACTTCTTCTGTTATATAGTATATTGATAAGCTTGCCGTCAAAATGAGCAATCACTAATCCGTTTTTGCTTACCTGTTGACGATTTAATATAACTTTTGAACTAAATACATTTACGAAATAACTTAAAAAAAAAAAATGTAACATTATTGGAAAACCTGCGGAAATATCTTTAAACTCCCACAAACCATTTTTCTGGTGCATACCATGAATCGTTGTGCGGTTAATGGCATATTCCTCTACACTATATTCTTAATTTTCAACAGTTGCTATTAGAATACGTACGGCCATTCCATCCAATACTTTCGCAAGGTCTAAAGCTGATAATAAGCGTGCTGTTGTAAAATTAATTGATTGATTTCGAGTTGGGGCCACCATTAAAAAAGATCGCAGCATTATCTGAGTACGTAAAAAAATTAACTTTCTTATTTTCTATCTCATTTTTTTGATTCTCAATATCGATCCAATCCATCTAATGATCACTAGTGGCAACCAAATTATCTAGATCTTTGACAAAGTTACAGCAAATTTTTTTACCACTTCATCTCTTATCAGCAATTGGTGTTTAGCGATCCAATCAAAAATGGCACAAAGAAGCATAGTTTCTCTTAAGAAAAGGTACCCTGCAGAAAAATGGAGCAGATTTGGAATAGTTCTGTACTAGTCGCAAAAAGGGCAAGTACTGTTCCCATGACAATACCTTTTTGCATTAAACGAACTGACGATTTTTACTGGTTGATGTAATAGGAATAGACAATTGTCACCATAAATATTAGTTTTTCCCTATATCTGTACTAGTTCGATTATTAATAGTTCTAAACAGGTTCGTTTTGATACAGTCCAAAATTGGGCATTTATATATTTACCATTTACCATTTTTATCGAACATATTTGCGAAAGTTAAAAGAAGTTTGAAATCTAAATAAAAAAAACGAGACACGTTTTGAGCGTATCTATTTTTTGATTTTGTGTGTGCCTGCTGACAAGAAAAACTAAGAATATAAAAATAAATTCAAACTGTTTTATGCTGAGCTTCTTTTGTACTAGTTCGCTACTAACTCCAATATCACTAGAAATAAACTATTTAGTTTTTTCAATTGTCTCCAAAATAACTTTGGGTATTGATATAAATTAAATTCTAAAAGAGAAACAAAAACAAAGATATAACCAGTGGCGTAGCTAGGGTTAGTGCCACCTGAGCCGAAACTAATTTGTGCTTCCATTTAGAAGGTTATACCAAACCTTAATTAAATTTTTTTTTTATATAATTTTTTTACTGTTAGTTTGTTACAGTGCAGATGAGTTTTGTTAAAATTCTTTATATTCAATTTATAAAATTCGATTGCAATAGAAAAACTAAAACAATAATTTCATCGATATTTATATATTTGCTATCATTTGAGAGATAATTTGGTAACTAACACAAAACTTTAGAAATTTCGTTAAATTCAAAATTTGAAGTATATCTTAGAATTTGTCTGAAGGCTGAACTTCAGCTAAGCTAAGTGGGCTATAGAAACGAAAACAAAATTCCCATAAGAAGTGCATTGAGTTTTTTTAAAGTGAAACAGCAGCGGAATTTTTTTCACTGAGTAGAACGAAAAATTTTTTCATTGAAGCCACTTTGAAGCCAGTATTTCGTACAATTTGTTCATTGAATGTCAAATTTCTGCGGCAATTAATTGTACGGGCACATAATTAGGGAAATAGGGAAAAGAATTCCGCTGCCTGTTCGCTGTAAGAAAACTCAATCATACAGTATTATTTTATGCTTGACATGAAAGACATGAACACGTTTTTCTGAAAACGAACGTTTTTTGTCTCTATACATCATACTCCGAAAATCATTCAGGTTTTTGAAACATAATGGTTTTAGAAAAGTCTACTATATTGGCAAAAACTACCTATATAAAAAATAAAAAAAAATAATAGGCACTCTCTAAATATTAAAAATGGAATAAAAAAAAATATTTTTATTACATTTTGCCTTTTGTATTCCATCTAACACTCATGAAAATTTGATTTTAATTTGCTTGGTGACCAATGAAAAATAAAATTCTGACTTGACGTTGATTTTGGTTTGGTATAAAAAAAAAAAAAAAAAAAAAAAAACAAATTGGCCATTTCAGCCCTTGAAAGGACTTTGACCGAGCGTCTTATGATCAATTCTGTTGTGTGTGTTATTAAATGTTTGCACACAATTGACCGAGAACTGGACCTACATGTTTTATGCCGACTCCGAACGGCTAAAGTTCATGTTCTCAAGAAGCTTTACATGCACAGTAAAAAGTTTGAAGATAAATTTTATCTTTTTTATAACATTTCTGTTGTATAAACTCGTTTTATTCCAAATTTATTATAAGTTTTATCCCACTCAATATTATAAAACTTGCATTTCCATTCAAACCGCTATTTTACTCCAAAATAGTATAAATTTTATACCATAAATTTATAAAAATCATATATATATTCCAGTTGTCCACACGAAAACCTCACGGAGCCACTTGTCTTTCACGTACAAGTCGAGTTTTCGAAGGTACTGAACTTCAGCGATGCTATCAGACAATCAGTTTGTGTTTGTTTTTCAGTCAGTAATCATGTGATGCGCAAATAGTTCCGTTGAATATTTTTTTGTTCACACACATTACGACAAAAATAGTGCGCTTGAATTGGAAGCTCTGCCAACATGATTAAACATGCGAATTTCTGAGTACAATTTTTTACTCTTTATTTTTCCTGTCAAATTTTTTTTGAAAATGTAAAAAAACAATATATCATGAAATCTTTCAATTGAAATCTAAATATGATTCCTGATTAAAGACTTTAAATGTAACACATATTAACATATTTAATGTATGTTTACATATGTGCCACATATTTTTATACAATATTGCTATAAAAAGTAACCAAATGTGGTATAAAAAGATTTTATACTTTTGCTTGTAAAAATGTATACCAACCTGGAGTAAACACATTTTATACTTTTTTCGGATAAAATCTATACCAACTTTTATTAATTTGGTTTATACGATGTTATGGTATACATTTTATAACATATTTGGAATTGATTTATATTTATTCCAAATAGTATAAAATTTATCCTCATATTTTTTACTGTGTGGCATTATTTACTCTCTGAGGTTTGCCATTGTCTGCAGAGAGGTGGTGACCGATCAGAAAAATTTTTTATTGAAAAAACTTTTTTCGCCGCGGCTGGGGATCGAACCCGGGCTCCGAGCATGCTTAGCCACACACTTAACCTGCATTCCACGGTCACCACTGTATACCACTGTATACCAAATTTGGTTTGGTATACATTACTTTAAACTTTAATATAAAGTTAAAGCTTGTGTTGATAAAAACGAAGTCCTTGTGATAGTAAAAAATATTTTATCGTTTTTTATGTCTTGGACAAGAACGCTGAAGATACAGAAGATGATCGTATTGTTTCGTATATTGTCTGTCGTTAGACCAGGGGCGCAACCAGGATTTATTTTTGGAGGGGGTTTTATCAAATTTCGGACTTATATATAAAATCAATTTTACAAAGTCTTTATATCACAGCAAAAAGTTTCAACGCATGTGAGTAAAATTTTCAAATAGAAGTTTAGTTAAGTTAATGGGATAGGTGGGTTTCGAAGGCTCAAACAAAGCATATAATAATTTTTTTTTGTTAATATACGATCTAAATATTTCAAGCACTAGATAATGTATCTTGAAGAAGGTTTCCAAATATTACCCAGATTGGTTATAACTTTTTGGGAAATCATGACAACCAATTTGCAAAAATAAGTGTTGATTTAAGATTTAAGGAGAATATTTTGGACATATTCTACAATGTCATAAGGCAAAAACAAAATTCATTTTCAAACCGACCCAACCCATTAAAAAACATTCATATTTAAAATTTAAGTAAAGTATTTATAAATAGTATTTAATTAGTATTACAAAATACTTCAAATATTGTTTTCAGTTGTACAGTAGTCGGCATAATTATTTTGACGCAAAAAAAGGCAAATATTTTCAGTTTTTAAAACAGTTTGAGAAAACGCGAATCAAAATTTTTATATTTGGTCAAAATCTTACCAGAAATGTGTGATTTTTCTTAAAAATAACTTATAAAGAAAATATATTAAAAAAAACTTCATTTCAAAGAAGGCATAATTATTTTGAAAGTTCTGTTTTATACAAAAATCAACTTAAAGATAAGAAAATTTATGACAAAAACTTAACAACTTAATACAAAATATATCCACCATTAGCTTGTATTACTTTTTGAAGTCGTTTTGGGACTGATTCCACAAGATTTTTCAAAAAACTAACAGCCTAATTATGAAAAAATTGTTTGAGTTTTTCGACATCAAAATAACCGATGAAATTTCCTCTAAAATTTACTTTTATATCGTCAAATAATTTTTATGAAACAGATTCGGGAAAATACGATGGAAAATTATGAATTGTAAATTTTTGCTTCAGTTTCGGAAGTCAATCGGAATTAGTTTTTTACTGAATCACATGACTTCACTATAAACTTAATTTCTGCAGAGGTTGGGTTAATTTGTGTCTAAAAAAATAATTATAAAAAAAAGAACGAAACATAACACTTTTTGAGGAAATTTCTTTGATCATTTCGCTGGCGAGAAATTCGACCGCTCTTCTTCAAATACAGGCTTTCTTTTTTTATATTTTATTTAATTAATTTTCATCCAAACATTTCAAATCGTTTTAGTGTGTTCCAAGCTAAAAGTTGAAAAGACAACTCAAACCGAACTCCTCAAGTGATCAGTATCAGTCTGAAGGAAAAAAATATATAAAATTTAGTAGATTATGCATCAAACAGCATCGATTTGAAATATACATTTGGGGTTTAACTCATTTGATAAGATGTGTGAGTGCTTTACATATGAATCAGTTTGATTTAATCCTATTTTGCTAGGTACTACAATAATTTTTGGGGGGCGTTAGACCCACACTTTCATATGTGTGTAGGTAGTGTGGTTGTGAAAAACTCTAGACGAATCAACCATCAAGCGGTTAGAACGAGTTCAAAAACGAGTTTTCAAACTTTAACAAAAACTCCATCGTAGTTATTCTCCGTAGGTCTAGCAGAAAACACGAGAAACAACTCGATCCAAAAACTACCTTGTGTGATATAAGGATGGTTCTAAAATGTAGGAAGGCACTGGAGTTCGAATTCATGGAGCACACTCCGATGAAAGCCACATCTATAGCGTTGGTCAATATGCCACAATCTCCAAGCGGAAACTCTTGCCATAAACAGATGTATGTATGTCAGACTGAACAGTCTGAATCATGTTAGAGGTATCATGATTTTCGTTTTCTCTGATAGTCAAGCTGTCCTTAAAGCTCTGAAATCACCAAGTATCGAATCCAAGCTAGTGTTTGAGAATGTTAATGTCCTCAACGACCTGGCTGTACAAAATAACAAAATGATCCTACAGTGGATTCCTGTCCACAGTGGCTTTGACGGGAATAAGAAAGTAGACTCTTTACCGTTCAGTTGTTTTGATAAGAATCTTTTAAAGCAAAATGTAAAATTAAATTTGGTTTTATAACTTTATATTTTTTTTTGTTTTGTTTTTTTTTTTGTTTTCTATATTTAAGAACGTAAAAATAAAAAAATAGAAATGAAATTGAAAACAAGTTTTTATAAAATCCAATCGTATAAAATCCCAAACTCAGACTTAAGTTGTAAAATACTTCAGCATAAGATCATTTGAAATAAAGCTGCTAGGACACAACTTTAGATAAACTACCAGTTCGGCATCGGTGGCGAGTAGACAAGAGGACGTCTGGCTATGAAAATCGGCTGCGCCACCAAACGTTGCGTTCTTACTTCTAAAAGAGGGCGTGCGTTTAGCGTCACTACAGCTGGCACTGGAGCTGCTATGACAGTTGGGCCAACTTCGGGATTAACGGGAACACGCTCTGCATCTGGATCTTCTTTGGTACCTGGTAATGGTTTGGGTCTAAGAGGAAAATCGCTGCTACCACACACAGGATGCTTGGCAACAGTAGGATCGGGATTTTTTTGTAGCGGCACTTCATAAGGTAGCAAAAAAGCGCGACTAGGACGATAGCCTGCCGGAGGATACGGTGTCTTAGAAGCAATTGGAGATGATGTAGTCACGGTTAGAAAAGATGCGTCGGCTAATTCGTCGGTGGTAAGAGCAAGTTCGGAGCCCGTTACAGCATCAGCAATCTCAGTTGCCGCAGTTGTGACACTAGATTCGGTAGTAGTAAAACTATCGGGCGAACTTGTTGTAGAGTCCAAGCTGTTGCTGGTGCTGGTGGTAGTAAGTGTGGCGGACAAATCATCCTCACCTGCTTTAATATTGCCCTCAGTGACCTGATTTTCTGTAGGTAGCAAGAAGGTGCGACTTGGACGATAGCCTGCTGCTGGATAAGGAGTTTTTGCAGTGTCCACAGATGACTGTGTAGTGCTTGCCGTATCCTGTTTATCATAGCCAACAGTTGACGTACTCCAGTCCAGTTCAGAGGACTCGGTTGTAGTGAATGCATCCTGTTGTCCCAATGGATTGACTTCCGTGCTGCCATTTCGACTGCCGGATATGTTAAAAGCGCGTCCTGGTCTAAATCCTGTATTTGGTACTGGCTGCAATCTGGTCACTCTCACCTCAATATCACCATTTGAATCATTTTCAATCTGTGTGGCGTAGCGATTAATGCGTACTTGACGCGCATCACTTTGACCCACAGTCAAAAGCAGCACAAGGCCACAGGCGACAACATTTATTATCATCAACTCCATCTTGGCGAAATGAGCAAATGATTCTAAGCACGCGTTGCCAACTTTGCACAACACAACTGGCGTCTATCAACAGATCTGTACTGACGTGCTGTCCAATGTTGCCAACACTTTTATATAAAAGCCACATAAAATATGTGCACCCACATTTATGGGTTCACTCAGCTGACAGACTGAATGTCATGCTGTCATTATGTCATCATATCCTAAGCACACACTTTCTCTCTCCCACTTGCTGTTCACTCAGAACTGTCAGTCATGCTGTCTAACTCACACACGTAAAATATTTCAACTTAATGCCCAGAGAAATCGAAAGTTGTGTTTGGCAGGGAAGCCAATTTATTTTTTGTTTTTATTTATTTTTTGTTTTTTTATGTTTTTTTTATTTGTTAATATTCTTATGTAAACTCGTAATGTTCTGCTGTATATATAAAATATGTTTGTTTGTTTCGTTAATTTCTGTATATGTTTCAAATATGTCTGTGGAATTCTATAAATTGTTTGCCGTTCTACGTGATGTGTTAACCAAACAGCTGCCAATCTAAGTTAGAATTATAACTTCATGAACCTTAATAATTCTTTGTAATTTTGTATTGATGAAATATCGTTTAATATTTTGTCTGTCTCTGATATATGAAAGTTTCGTTGCTTGCATATAAATTAGTACGATTTGGTTTTTTAATTGCTTTAATAAATTAAATTTAAGTTTAGGTCTGATAGTCATATAATTGTTTTTTATTGATTCAACCAATAACAAGCATTGGTTGGGAGCAAATATATATTCTTAACACTACGAGAACTTTGTATCATTTATGATACAACATCAATAACGCCAAAAACAGTGCCTTTTAAAGTTATACCAAGAAAAAAATTAATATTTTTGTAACTTGAACTTTTCAGTGATTTCAACTTTGTACTTTATAATATAAAATTGAAATAAGATTAAGGGATGATAAAAACTTACTTACTTATGTAGTTGCCGTTTATGAACATAACTTTGTTGGAGTAGCTTCTAAGATTTTGCGCCAATTTCTTTTATCGTACCAGTTAAAATTAACAAGCGTCGGAAGGGTGTCTTAACTAAAGATGGCGAAAATTAAAAAAAAAAAAACAACAACATTAAATCTAACAACAAACAATATTAAATTTACTTAAAATAGCATAAAAATGATAATAATATTCAATGAAAAGTAAAACAAAAATAGCCTTCATTGATAAAAGAGGCCAAAGGGGTACTTAAGTAATAGACTAAGAGCAAGCGACCGTCAGACTTACGTTATTTTATCAAAGCTAAGATTTTGTGTGTGGTTGCATTCAACAGTGGGTAACAACGTTTGGATATTATGAATTCAAGGACGAGGAAACTTTTGAAACTTTAAGCTTTGAAAAGTTCCAAAAAAAGGGTCCTATTTACGTCATAGTATCACAGGTGAATTTTATATATGTTTTTGAGGCCATCATTATGAACACAAAAACCAACTGCCAGACACCTGGCAGGGGGGGTTCCATATGCCAGAAACTTAAAAGGTTGTAAAAAATAGTGATGCAGCCGGAAGCAGTGTCCTTTCAGCTTAGGAAATATTGTATCAATATTGGTAACATTTAAAAGGTAATTTCATCACGGTTATTTTGTGTTCAATAAACTTTTCTGTTAACAAATTACTTTTGGACTTATAAATATATTATTTTACATAATTTTTTTTCAAACAATTAAAGTTTATTTAAAAAAACAAGTAGTTAAGATATAATTAAAATATTATATTTAGAATAAGAAATTAATGCTCTTTAATTTGATATACAACATGATGCATTTAATGCTCAAATTACACTGTCCAACACAAAACAAAAATAACAAGGTTCCGACAACGAATTCCGATAGAGAGGATAAAAAAAAATCTACATGTATGTGTGTTTTGAAAGCTTACGTCGGAATTTTATTTTAGGAGGTTTTAATTTTCCCTCTTTTTACAAATTCTTATAGTGAATCCCAATAGGAAACCGTGTGACCCTTACACTTTAGCTATGGGTTGTGTTTGAAAAATGTATGTAAAAAAACTATGAGGAACATTTTTGCTGTACCCATTGGCACGCCCATTTTCAATACTATTATTGTATTTTGAAAAAGTAGGTTTAGGGAATTTCATAGTCAGTCTTGATCGACTTTAGACTTTCTTTACTTAAATCTGGTTCTATAACTTGATGTGTCTTCTTAAATAATTTTTTAAAATCAGACCGCGCTCAACTCTAAAGAATCGAAAAATGGTCAAAAACCATTAGTGATATTCACCATGTAGGGCAACTGGTCTAGTAGATGGGCTGAATAGCAGAATAACAGAACAAATTGTGAACACACTTTTTAATCACAGTTTTATAATCATAAAAAATCAAAGTAAAATATAAGGAAACGTCAAACATATAGTTGCATTTTACTGTGGTAGATTAGCTACTCAAATCTACTCAAGGGTTTATGTGTACCAAAGTAGCTTATGTGTAGCTTATTACATCAAATATATTTTGGTGTTGTTTAGAGCTAATGTATATAATATTTAGAGCTAGATCAGTTGCTATTGTAAAAACAGTTACTCGTCGACAAAATAGCTGAAATGGTGAGTACCAATACCTCTTCATTACAAAACATAATTAAGTGTTTTATCCATTAGAAGCGGTTAAGCAATAAAAGTTTTCAGTACATCCGACGACCGTCATATTGACCGAGACTCTCAATACCGAAATTGACTTCTAAAGTTCCCGCCCACCTTGAATAATAGTGTAGCGTGAAAACTAGACGTCGATTTATTTGCGTCTATATCTAAAGGGTGATCCAATACGAGGTAACTTTTTCAACTGGATTGTTTTGACACCTGTTATGTGTCTATATCACGTTTGTGTTGTTGTGAATAAACTTACTCCTGAACAACGTTTGTTGTGGAAACTTACTACCAAAATCAGTCATCAGCTATAGTAGGTATGATACGGGCATTCTGGCGCAAGGAGCAGGAGCTACCTTATCTCTGTTTTTTGGTTTTTTTGGCGTGAGTTATAGAAGTGTATGTCAATTATGACGTCATTTTTTTGTGGTTTTATTTGTCTTATCTCGTCTTATCTTGTCTTGTTTTGTGGTTTTTTGGAACGTGCTAGAAGCGTACGTCAAAGATCATGGGTTTAGTTAAGATGGAGAAATATGGGGGATCAAATCCCCTGAGATATTTTTTGTGGTTTTGTTTTTTTTATGGTGTTTGTGGTTAATGTGGTTTTTGTAGTTTTGTTGTTTTTGTGGTTTTGTGGTTTTTATAGTTTTTTGTTGTTTTGAGGTTTTGTGGTTTTTTGTGGTCCTGATCTGATCCTGGTCCTGATCTGGTCCTGGTCCTGATCTGATCCTGGTCCTGATCTGATCCTAATCCTGACCTGATCCTGATCCTGATCCTGATCAGATGGTAACCTGTACTATGGAACAGGATCAGGTCAGGACCAGGACCAGATCAGGACCAGGACCAGATCAAGACCAGGATCAGATAAGGACCAGGCCCAGATCATGACCACGATTAGATCAGGACCAGGACCAGATCAGGACTAGGATCAGTTCAGGACCAGAAAACCACAAAAAACTATAAAAACCACAAAAATCACAAAACTACAAAACAACAAAAACCACAAAACTTCAAAAACAACAAAACCACATAAACCAAAAAACCTTAAAAACAACAACACCACAAAACCACATAAACCACAAAACAATAAAACCACAAAACCATAAAACACCACAAAAAATATCTCAGGGGATTTGATCCCCACATTCTCTTATTTTATCTACACATATGATCTTTGTCGTATGCTTCTAGCACGTTCCAAAAAACCACAAAAAAAGTACGTCATCCCTGAAATACACTTCTATGACACACCAAAAAACCACAAAACCGAGATAAGGTGGCTCCTTATTCTCCTTGCGCCAGAATGCCCGTATCATGCCTACTAGCTAGAGAATGTTATAGAGTTCTTCAACATAATTTGGACCGTTATGAGCGTCCAACTGATCGCACTATTCGTAACAACATCACCAAATTCGGAACCAATTTTATACTATTGGATATTTTTCGTTCAACCAGTGTGCAAAGAGTGTGCGTGAAAACCGTGATCAGTTGATTCGTCGCCGGTCTCAGGTTTTGGTCATTTGGGCATTGACCATTTAAGAGCTAGTCGTTGGAAACATTTGAAGGAAATAATTTTTTAGCATTGAGTTTTAGGATCCGAAATAAAAATTTGCATCAAAAAATAATTTTTATGTATTTCATTTAGAAAAATAACAACACACACCGATTTTTCAAAATGTTTCGCAAGCCACAGATGCAAACTTTTCTAAATACAATCATATGTTAGACAGAAATAAGATCTTGTTCAGGATTATTGTACCCAAAAAGCATACAAAAGTGTTGTTGCTATTTAGATTGATAATAAGCAAAGACAAAAAAATAAGACGAAAAAGACAAAATTGCTTGTGTATTTTGTAATGCTCCTTAATGTGCCATACGGATCAGTTTCGTATTAGAGATGGACTTACTTTTTTGTAACCTTACTTCTTCGTATATTTTATCCAAAACAGATTGAGCTTGTAATCCGAAACTTATCCGATTTCGTATGAAATTTATCTCGAAAACGCGAATCACTTTTTCTGTTTTTTCATATTCATTACAAATTCGAAACAGACATCAGGTTTGAATCCGTTTTGGACTCTTTTTATCGATTTGAGAAGGACTTTTTTTTAAATTATGCATTTTGTTAAAAATTTTAAAACTACCTTAAATTAACGTTTTGATAATTGCTTTGACGGTGTCGTAACGGGTTCGAAAGAGTCCATCGAAGTTCGAGTTCGAGTT
This sequence comes from Tetanocera ferruginea, assembly GCA_958299015.1. NCBI lineage: Eukaryota > Metazoa > Arthropoda > Insecta > Diptera > Sciomyzidae > Tetanocera > Tetanocera ferruginea. The sequence continues at coordinate 27,347,345 of OY282644.1, forward strand.
CGAAAAAATACCATTTTTACTGTCCTGACAAATTCTATCTAAGAGACCACTTATAATAAATTATTGATAGTACGTAAAACCTACTCAAGTTAAGCTTTCAAAAAAGTTTTAACTTTTTTCGCTGACCCACCTTCAGGTCCAGTTCTCGACCAATTGTGTCCAAAAACTTAATAACACGCACAACACAATTGATCATAAGCTGGCTGGTCAAAGTCCTTCCAAGGGCTGAAATGTAAATTTTTAAATCGAAGGTTTTTACGCCTCGTTCTATGATTTGTTTACGGGAAATGTGAACAACTACTTTTTTTTTTTTGAGATTTTTTCGTAGAATTTATGTTTCTTTTTGCTTGCGTTTATTATAAGAAATATATGTAATATTTACTCTTATTCGGCACACTGGGGTTAGTTGCACCCCATTTACAAAAAAAACATTCTTATGATTCTACTATAACTTTTTTAACTTGCTTATTAATTATTTGCCCTATAAAACTTGTATTTTATTGACAAATACACTTTTAAGAAGCTTAAAAACAAATTCTGTAGCTTATTTTTTATAACAGTTTTCTAAGGTCACTGAGGTGCAAATGATCCCAGTGTGCCATGCAGCTTAAATTAGACAAGTGTGCCGAATAAGTATTAAAACTAGTAAGGTATATCTTCAACTTGGCCGAAGTTAAAATACCCCCACGGCCGATTCTTAAAGGTAAAATAATCTTAAATTGGAGAGCTTTTTTTATGAGATTTTGAGAGATTTTATTATTTTTATGTGTCTCAAATACATACATATCAAATTTTTTTCCTGCAGCTTAAATATAAGTCATTTTATAACGTTTTCAATTTTAGCGTTGTATGGGAGGTGGGCGTGTTAGTTTGTGTATCACGCCCATTTTTCTAACACACCTCAGTTTTGTCATGGAATACACGAATATCGAGTTTCCGTTTTGTACCTTTAATATTAGCCTCTTTATAGGGTTTTCAATTTTGGGGTTGTATGGGAGGGGGGCGTGTTAGTGGGTGAACAACGCCCATTTTTCTAACACACCTCAATTTCGACATAAAATACTTAAATACCGAGTTTCCGTCTTGTAACTTTAATATTAGCCTCTTTATAGATTTTTCAATTTTGGGGTTGTATGGGAGGTGGGCGTGATTGTGGGGGAATGACGCCCATTTTTCTAACACACCTCAGTTTTGACATAGAATACACAAATACCGAATTTCAATTTCGTAGCTTAAATATTAGTCTCTTTATAATGTTTTCATTATTGGGGTTGTATGGGTGGTAGGCGTGGTTTTCATCCGATCTAGCCCATTCTCGAACTTGATCTTTGTTTTTTTGAAAAAAGCTTAAATATCGAATTTCATAACGATAGCTTTAAAATTACGGCTGTAATCGTGTCCACAGACAGACAGACGGACAGACGGACAGACGGACAGACAGACGGACATGGCTAAATCAACTCAGGTGGTGATGCTGATCAAGAATATATATACTATTCTATACCTACCACGCCTCCTTATGGGCGTTACACACGTCGTGACAAAATTAATATACCCCTTACGCAGTACGCGTGGGGGTATAAATATTTCTTCGCCTGCTGTGGGAAGTTCTATACACTACCCAACAGTCCAAACACCTTTCTAACGTAGAGTTATTGATTCAATGTTGAGTATGAACCGAAGCTATGTTGGAAGCAGATCACAAAAATCTGTAAAAAGGATTCTGTATTGGCTAATTTCTTTAACATTCAAGTACCCAACTACAGCTAGCGCAAAATATTTATTTCGTGGCTCAACTGGTTGTTAATTTTGTCATTTGATTTGAGAAACACAATATCAATTCTAAGTCAGGTCATACTGATACATATCATTATATGTGATTAATAAATTTTATACATACAAATAACTTAAGAAAAGATTAACATCACCGTGATATGAACCGTGAACTATCGCAACCCTCGCGTAAGAGTCGAACGCTCTATCCTCATGCCATTAATCTCATGTGGTGTGAGCGAATCAAATGCAAGCAAAATACAACACGAACACGAATATTGCAAGAACAAAAAACAAGAGACAAACACGAAACAGGAAGAAACCGAACCGGTTTTCTATACATAATCGAGAATATGAAAAGAGTTGCATGCTTTGGTGGTGAGGTTCAGAAAATTCAGAGCGGAAAAAACCGCTGAAAATCATATGCGTTAAAAGACATAAATGTAAGTGAATAGATCATAATCTTTAAAAAGACTACAGCTGCATTACAAAAAAGTAATGGAGTAGATGTACTACAAGAAACTATGGGAATATGACCCAGCAGACCTAACGAATTTTGGAGAAGAATGATGCAGAGTTAAAGAGAGCTCAAAGTTATATAATTTCACTCGTTGGAACTTTTTATATTAGACACTATGGTTTCAAAGAAACAACACATTACAACACAACATTATTTACAAACAAAACCAAATTGAATTGTTTCAAAACGGTTTAAGCAAAAGAATTGCTTGATTTGTGCAAATTAAGTTTCTCAGTTTAGTGCACGCGAGTTATAACAAAAATGTGTTACTCATCGATTATTTGACAATAGCTTTTGCTTCAATTTTTACAAAGAGGTAGTCGATTGGCTCCCAGTGATGCATTTTGTTAGTTTAATAATTTATGTTCGATTTATACTAAATTCACTCTGAATTGCGCATTTTGTGGAATATTTGTCTGAAATATTTTAAACTAAAATGATTTATCTTGGAAAATTATATTAATTAATATTTAATTGGAATTCTCAATCAGCTTTATATATTTTCAATACATAATTTATTATCAATAAGATTTAGGTTCAACAATCCAATGCTGTCTTGGAATTTCAATACTCTTATGCCTAATTTTCTTTAAGTAGATTTATGTAACGTTACAACGTTTAGTATTTGACCTCACAAATTCATTGATTTCAAGTACAAACTTGTGTTTCCCCCCTCAGTTATCAGTTTTCTGTACTCAGTTTAATTAATTTTTGTACTCAAATTTAAGTGCTAATTTACTGTGAGAATGTTTTTGCAGAAAATACTCGATACTCTCTAGGAAAGTTCATCCACTTGAATGAAGCATTTAACCAAATATCATTCCTGTTCATGTTAATTACTTGCATATTTATTACAAACATATCAACAGTTGTTGATAGCTAGTACATGGCTATTGCTTACTCACTCACACTTGAGTTTAGTTGCTTGCTGTTTCTGAGCTAAAAACTGATTTTGGTAGATATGTTTGCTGTAGCAACAAAGTTATTGGTAGGCATTTAAACAAAGTTATTGGTAGTACCTACAGGTACTTCAACTTTGACAGACTGTGATGTTCATTTGCTGTTTGTTGTTATTGTTGTCGTCGTTGTTGCTTAATTTAAGTTAATGTGCAAATTTGTTGTTTCTCTTGTTGTAGAGGAAAATAATACTTGGCAAGCAAATACTAAGAAAAGCGTATTTATGTATGTGTGTAGAATATAGATTTTATGTCAGCATGAATTGACCGAGTTAAGGACAAATGAGTGGCTAAGTAGACAACATCAAATGTAAGGCATAAGCAAGGTCATATATTTAGGAAGAATAGTTAGTTCATTCCTTAGAGAATAGCATCTAAAACACAGTTTGATACAATTGAACTCTTGGTTGCACACGACAAATTCTACTTTGGTCTGATTAGTCGTATAATTTATCAATGTATACCAGTTTTTTGAATTTTGTATAAGGTCAGAATGATCAGTTCATAGAGTTAGGTTTTTTATATAATGCATTTTATTCAAATAAATTAAAAGTAAAATTATTACAAGTAATAAGTTATTAAAAGAAAATCATATTTTTGTTTTTTTTTATAATTCCACATTATGGATGGAAATTCTTAGTAATGGACAGACCTAACAATTATTATAGGAAGGTTTATGAAATCAGACACGGCTGATCCAATATGTCGGTTGAAACCTTAAGAATCGTTTAAAAGTGACCAAACTGAATCATGACTTTGATAAAATTTTTTGAGACATAACCTGATTATATATTTTCCTGAAATGTTGAGTTTCAATCACTCATTGCATACACACGCCCATGGAAAATACAAAAATAAGTTATGTTAACGTCACAAATTTGTAGTACACAAAATTCTTGAACGCTAACACTGCCTGCAAGAATTAATAGCGGGTTAAGTGAATTGTCAGTATATGAAGAGTGCTACACCTAAACGGAAAGAATCACAACAAATTGTTGGATACCAACAGCAAAACATTGCATATCAGGTGTGTCGCCAACGAAAAGGACAAAGAACAACAACGCGAATGCCGGCAGCGCCACATTGACACTGTTGAAAAATAAGCACACAAACATATTCGTCTCATCAATAATTAAAAATCGAAGTTGGTGGCAAAAGTCTTAAACTGGTTTTGTGTTTCTGTCCATAAGCTGACTGCACTCATATAAAGGATGATTCAATGCGAGGGCCCTTTTTAAACTGGTTCGTTTTGACTGCTGATATATGTCAAATGGCTTGTTCATATGACGTTTGTGTTCAGTATTCAATACGTCTCAATCATGAATAGACTTAAGCCTCTTGCAAAATTTTCAAAATCTATCATAGGAAAGAAGTTGGCTCTGAAAAATCGTTTAAATTAATCAAAAATTTTAACTAGTTTTTACTAGTTTCTGTCAAATAAATTTCTTATAGTTCAGAAATAACGTCACGGTTAATAAAAGTTATACAAAAACAAATTTACAAAATAATCACAAAAAATGCATTGAATTTGGCAGGTCAAAGATGCTTCGACAAATCGCTGAGTATTCGCTGAAGATCCCGATTCCTTGTCGAATCTTCTCGGTGAATTGGTTTAAATCTCTCTATGCGATTCTTTTACTCCTCTTCCCGGTGAATCGCTGAAGACCCGTTTCGGGAATTTGTTGGCGAATCTTCTCGAAAAATCGTTTAAGACTCTTCTCGGCGATTCCTAGGCGAAACTCTCCGGCGAATCGCTTTTATGGCCTCTGCTGTATAGAGTCGGCGATACCCGGATGACTTTCAAATGAGCTCGCCTGTGATTTTTTCTTCTTCCAAGCAATTCACTGACGATTTTCAGGTGCTTGTTTGTAAGGCTGTAAATAAAGGGTGGTTAAATTTGAAGGGCCGATGTTGATTTTGAATAAAACCCAAATTATTTAGGAAATTCAAGTCCTTTCTTTTTATTATGATAATATTGGTATGGTTCAATTATACACGCAGAAAAAAAATATATTTACCACAAACATAATGGGAGAGGAAACTATTATGTAAGAAAACTTAATGAGAGCAAACAAGATTATTTTTAATAGAAACATGTTCCTATTTTACGGTTCCCATAAATAGTTTGCGTAACCAAGTAACTTTGTTACGATTAATATATTGTGTTCACTAGCAACTATGATAATTTGATGCAATAAATATATTATGTTTACGGTAATCAGTTTTGAGGTAACGAAGTTCATATTAAGCTAAGTATACAATTAGAGCTCGAGCAAAATTTTTATTTCGTGGCTCAGTTGGTTAAGCGCTTGTTAATTTGATTTGAATTTTAATATCCAAGGTTCAATTCTCAAGCCAAACCGAGCTCTAATTTTATTTTGTTTTTATTAAAGTTTATACAATCAAATAATTTACGGAAAAATTGCATTTCATTACAATTGACCAATTTGACATCAACGGGATTTGGACGCAGGCCGTCGCTCATCATGGTTCAACACTCTAACTATTAAGCCAATCGCCTGATGACGTGTGAGCGAACAAAATTCAAACAAAACAAGCAAACCGAACACGAATATTGCATAAACATATAATGTTGTATTCGATCATGTTGTATGTTTCTGACAAATACGATATCATCATGGCAAAAAATTTACTGTTTTTGTTGCAAACATATTGCGGCTATGTTTTCAACAAAACTTTTTTCTTATCACATCTATCAAAATATGCTTCCTGGAATAAGAAGTAAACATTAAAATTATTGTCACAAAATTAGCAACAAACAAAGTATGGTCAGAATTGTATGATAAATTAACTGTAAACAGAAATATGTTTGCTATAATCATAGTCGAAAATGTAATTTTTCTGCGTGTATATAGAAAAAAATATCGGCCAAATGGCCACCGCGACCTCGGCGGCACATCTCCATCCGATGGCCCAAATTTTCGATGAAACTGAGGCATAATTGAGGTTCTATGCCGTTAATGTGCCGAATTATCTCATCCTTTAGCTCCTGAATTGTTGCTGGCTTATCGACGTAAACCTTTTCTTTCAAATTACATGATCTTGGCGACCAATTGACATCGCTACCAAGTGAGATAACACGGCCATTGAATTTTTCGCGCCAAAGAGCCATTGTTTCGTTAGCTGTGTGCCAAGTGGCACCGTTTTGTTGAAACCACATATTGTCCACATCCACATCTACCAATTCAGGCCATAAAAAGTTCGTTATCATCTCACGATAGCGAACACCATTCACTGTAACTGCTTGATCGCCCTCATTTTGGATAAATCGCACCAAACAGTCACTCTTTGTGGGTGCATTGGTTTTTCGACAATCACTCTTGGATTTTCATTCGCCCAAATGCGGCAATTCTGCTTATTGACGAATCCACTGAGGTGAAAATGTGCCTCATCACTGAAGATGATTTTCTTCGAAAATTTATCATCCACAGTTGCCCATTTTCATAATAAGCCTGAATAACTTTAACACGTTGCTCGATTGTGTATCTTTCCATGATTCAAATGAAATGCAGAAAAAAACTTGACGTTTAAGTATGGTTCACATGAAACATCGGGCCGATGTAAATTTAACCACCCTTTATTTGATGGAAAACTGGATCTACATGTCGAGACTATGCCGCCAAAAAACGGCTAAATTTCATGTTGTCAAGAAATTTTACATGGCATTTTTACTCTCTGAAGTTTGCCATTGTCTGCAAAGAGGTGAAAACCGATCAGAAAAGTCAATCCGCTTAAAACAAACTCTCTGTGTCAGATGTGAAGATTGAATTCGGGCTGCAGCTGTTCGTTGAATTTTACAAATTTTTATTGACATAATATCTATGTGTCCTCTTTTTTTAACTTCCTTAGAAAGAATATCCTCCTCTTTGCCATCCATAGTCTTCCTAAATGAAATTTTGATCTGGTAACCCTACCTTTGGCCGCGTTTCTGATGATCAATTTGTTTATACCTTGAGGCTTACCATTATCTTCAAAGTGGTGACGATTGAGGTGAGGATTGAAATTAGGAATCGTCCGGCACTATTTATATGTAATTGTTCACAAATATTGAAATCTTAGTTTTTTAAGGCATCTCGCCAAAACAACGCAGTTTGTTTTCGCGTTGACTCTAGCAAGGTTATGCAACTTCACGTTAAAAAATTAGAAAGGCACTTTTTTAAAAAATCCAGGGGATTCTTAGGGGTTACTTAAATGTCAAGGTATATTTAAACACAGTTGTTTCGTAATGTACATAAGGACTATAGAATTTCGATCGCTAAATGAATAAAGTAGTTCATACATTAGCGCAACTAAAGGGGGGTTTGGGGTTTAAAAGGAAAGTATTGAGCTCTTCTTCTTTTTGTGTATCGTATGGTTTGGTTTAATCAGCGTTAAAAAAAATATATATTCGAAAACCATTAATTTTGTACTGGGGCGCTATCTGGCGTACATTTTACTAAAAATAGAACAGTAATTATGGCAATTAAATAATAATAAAGCTGAAGGAAACTTTTGAATATCGATTTCTCACGTTTTATATAATTGTGGCACTAAGTTTCGGTTTAACCACATCATACGATAGATCTATGGAAAGAAGAACTCAATAAATTTCCAATAAGTTTAAATGCATGTGAATACCCTGAAACATACATATTAAACACGTGTTTTAAATAACTTCTCTTCGAAAATGACAAAATATCGATTTTTGGGATCTCAAGTATTTGTAACGACAAAACATTTCAAAAATTTTTTAGTTAATATATATGTGTCATGAAAATCTTTAGTTTTTTGCTTATTTTAGTTATGCATTCTGAAGAAAAAAAGTTATATGCAAAAACTTCGTTTTCTACAAAAAGGGGTTAAAAAATTGTATACAGAAACAGTGTTTGAGAGTCTTTTAAGGGTCCCTCTATCTTTTAAGTCGGTATCCGGTGAAATTTAAATTACGATCCGGCTTACTGCATATGTTTAATTTTTGTTATGTTCTGATTCCGTTGGCAATACTTCGATTCCAGTTATATTTTCAACTCCTAGAATGGAACCCGCTAAGTCGACTTGAAATATTTGGAAAAAAATTCATTTAAAAGTAAGACAAAATAAGAAAGCCTGAATTTGCGGGTAATCGGTTTATTCCCTCGCCACCGAAATAATCGAAGAAATTTCCTCTTGAATTGTTATTTTTCATCCTTTTTTACAGTTAGCAAATGCTGGCTTAAATCGAAATATATAATATCTTTTAACGATAGGTCTTAACAGCACTTTTCTAAGGAGCTCTCATTCATTAAAATCGGATAATATTTGATTTGCGCAATTTTTAAACTAATTTTGAAAATCCAATGGAAGATTATGAATAAGATTATTAAAGTCGATTTTATACAAAATTTCATCGGCTTTTTTTTGTGGCGAAAGACTCAAACGATTTTTTTAATCCCAAGGTGTCAGAAATTCAGCGTTTTTTTTTACTATCGGAATTGAGCATAATAAGTACTCACCAAAGGACGAATTTTAAGGTAACTGCTGTTTATACAATGAAGTGCAGTATGGTTGAAAAGTTTTCACTGTGGGGAGAAAAATTTAATTTTTGCTGACCCTATTGGGGCCCGAGTCAAAATGAAAATATTTTAGCTCAAGCCCTACAACCTTCGAAAAACTGCCAAACAAGAAAAAATCCGTAAAACGGCGTACAACTGGCGCTTCCAAAACATTTTGGCAGTACAGATCCTAAACAACGCTGAAGCAAGTTGATTTTATAACGACCGCTACCGGACGGACAAAATGTCCTGACAGTGACCATTTAACATTTTTTTTGGAAAACAAAATATGTTGCTGGCCATGCCTGAAGTTTGAACAAGAAACCATTAGTGAAAAATTTAACGCACTAACCGCTACAACACAGCCGCTTTGATTACGTAAAATCATTTTTGTATATAAGTTTTACATTTGATAAAACCCCCCCAAAAAAAATTCCTGGTTGCGCCCCTGAGTACACACTTCCAATGCATAGCCACATGAGTTTCATGCATTTTTTACCATTTATTTATGAACTATTCTTGCTGCCCTTGTATTTGTACGCCAACTTTGAATTCCGGTCACTAAAGTCATTAAGTAGTTCACGTTTCCTTCGTGTTCACTGAACTAACTGAGTTCACTTGTGTATGACATGATATTCATGCATATTTGTCACTTAACTCATGAACTGTTCTCTTTCCATTCGTATGTGTACATGGGTTTCATAAATTTGATTCACAAAAATTTATTTAAAGGAATTTTAATAGGATTTTTAGGGGATTTATGTTGCCCTTGTATTTCTTCATGGCATTTCATTGGTTCTTGTATCTTTTATACACACTTTATGAACTTTAAACACATATTCATGTTCTTGTATTTTTGTCGTTTGTGTATTTTTTTGCATTCATGCCAAAATTCTTGACTGTGATTCATTGAGATCATGTAAAAATTCATAATTATTGTGTACTTTTTTGCTTCAGTGTACTTTTGGATTCAACTGAAGAAGTCTTAATAAAACTTAATTGAAAAAAAATATATTTATTTATGACATGCAATTAAAAGTTAAACTATTGTGAAATGGGTGATATGGGGATAAAATATGTCATGGAAATTGTTTTGAGTTACATTGCGTGTTTAATTAAATGTTTGTTCACAATTGATAGAGAACTAGACGTCATGCTTAACATGGCGTTATTTACTCTCTAAGGCGTACTTCTGCCTGCAGAGTCACCTCTCGCCGATCAGAAAAATTCTATTGAAGAAAACTTTCCGTCAGATGTAGGATGTAACTCAGCCGAGTTTAATTTTATTTGTTACGTACAAGCAACTTTTTTATTTTAAAGACATACACTCAGAAAAAAGTGTCTCGGAATATGATAAAAAAGGCATCAGATTTAGAGAAAAATGGTAAAGACTTTGCTCCAGAGAATGCTATTCTCTAATTGCGATACTTAAAATTCTCTAAAAATGATAAAAAGGTTCCATGAAATAGAAAAATATATCGTTTTTAGAGAAAAATACTTTTTTTTTGAGAAAATATTTGTTTTTATTGAAGAAAATACTTCTCATAGTGAATTTTTTATCAAAATATAAGAAAAGTTTTTCATTTTCAATAAAATTTCTCTATAAATGAGAAATTTTTTGTGCGAGAAAAATACTTATCATTATTAGAGACATTGAAATATTTCCATTTTCTAGAAGTAAAGAAATATTTCTTCGAAAATGTGAAAATTTTTTCTAATTGAAAAAATTTTATTTGAAAAAGAGAAAATTGCTATTATCAAAAATAGAGAAATTTTTTACCGGATTAAGGTATGTGTTTTTTCTCAGTGTATGTGAATGGTTCCACTCGATGTAGAAATTTTATCAAATGATTTCATCTTCTCAAAGAGCAGAGCTTGGGAATAGACAGTTCAAGTTCATTCGCTCATTGCTACCTTAGGGGGGTTCGTTTATTTGCTAGTTTCAATAATGTGAATCAAAGCATGAAATAAGGGTTAACTCAATAATTTCTAAGCGTGCACAAATAGATCATCCACTCATACGCTTTCTGTTCAACTCGACCTACTTAAATACACGCTCTCCCAATCTGAGTATCCTATATAGGCGACGTTCTCGTGCATATCATGGAGAACACAACTTTTTCAAAGTTTTAAACTGCTATGAAAAATCTAAGGAAAAAGTACTAGAAGGTGTTGGTTGCACTTTTCAAATTCAATTTATAATGGTGTTCTCAGTATTCCTACCAATATTTAGCTCTATGTGAGTTATTATAACTTTGAATGACTTTTTTTAGCAGACTACATGAGACTAGAAATTGTCTGTTTGAGGTTAGTTAGGTTTTTTTGCTGTCATATAAGCACACTTGGTTATAAGCACACTCAAAAACCGTTATACACAGCACAGTTAAAAAATACTGTTAATTTCTTCTCAGTTAATAATTGAACTCAAAACAAATGATAATGTTTTTCCAAATATCTTTGAAACAATTAAAGATATCGATTCAACTTATTTATTTTAAATTCAAGGTTATTTCAAATGTTTTAAATAAATTGTTTCACAATCAAAGATATAATAAAAAGTTTTTACTTTTCAAAATGCGCAAAATTTTGCATAGTTTTCAGCTTTGTAGGCTGATATCCTTTAAACTTGTAAAAATAGTTAAATTCTTTGATGAAAAGTTTAATCCAATCCAAATCCAATCCAATTAATCTTTATTCATGATTCGTTTGTAAGTAATGAAAAGTTTAAACCCGTTATTTAAAAAAAAAGATGTTACAGCTAGTGGAATCACCCAATGTGTCACAGGATATAGTTAAACGACCAGAAAATACTTTTTTTTTGCAGGTCATTGCTTCATACTCTTAAACTGGAGCGGATATAAGGCCGAGAAAGGATATACTGGAGCGAGAAAGAACAATTTTTTTGAACTCTCTTCCTAAAATTCATCACAGGTTCTTGTTTAAATTTTGTGAGTAAAACTTATAGTCAAAATTATATTTTTTCCATCACTTTTCTATCGTTTTCCTTCAAGGCCACTCATAAAAGTTCAAGTACGAACAGAACGGAAGTCGGAAATCATGAAACACTGCCTTGATATATGAAATAATACCAAAATATGTGTTACGCATTTCAATAATTTTAGTAACTTGTAAACCTGTTTAAAAATAAATATATTAAAGCACTTGGCATGCTTTTCCACTTTGAAAAAGTACAAAACTAGCAAAAGTAACAGCAACAACAACACCAACAACAACAAATCAAAGCGTATCAATCAAAGGCCGGGCTACTGTCGAACTGGCTAAAATAAAAAAAAAAACGTGCCTTGCATGCCGATTTAGCTATTTTAAAGTTCAACGTAGCGTTGTTGTCTTAATTGAAATACTGCCGGCGGCAGGAACGTTGAACTTCAAATTGAAAATTGAAGTTCAACGCGGACAGCTGTTGAATGCAAGATTGGCAGCCGGCAGCAGAAAAAAAGATTGAATAAATAAAAATAAAAAAACAACATAAAAATTGGCGCCTGGCTGGAATAGTTAAAATTCAATTTCGGGGCTATTATTTGTCTGATGACAGGGTTATACAAAAGTGGCAGCATCTGATTTTTGTTGGCAGCTTTGCAAAAACTGCAATATGCAACAATGACTGTTGCACTCGCAAACAATTTTACTATAAAAACATTGCATTTTTTCAGTTCAAAATTCAGTTTAAAAATTCTACCAACTGCATTTCCAACGATATTAATAAAAATGTGCAACTTTTTATTAGTACTGGCAACATTGTTTTCTATTTGCGCTGCCGAATTGTCCTCGTCGCACTGGCAACGTGGCAACAGCGCTAATTTTAATGCCGAAAGACAAAAAGCAACCGCTACTGACAAGCCAACTTTTGACTATCCTGCCGCCAGCTTAAGTCCAGCACCCAACTTTAAATTTGATCTGCCCAGTACAACGATAAGGAACGTTGCTAAAGAACAGCAACAACAACAACAACATCATATTCAACAGTTGTACAGCTTTAAGCATGCGGTAAAGTATGGACTACCGATGACAGGCTTTAGTATTCCACACAATAAGCATGGAGCGCCTGCTCAGAGTGCCTCAAACGATGTTCGGAATAAAGCAGTTGCAGCACAACATAATTACAGCAATGATGAAGATGTTGTTGTTGACTTTACAGAAGCAGAATCTTCTGAGCAGGATGTGCAATTTTCTCAACAGTCATTGCAGTCACATTACAATCGAAATGATGAAAATTCACAAACATTTGAGCAGCAACAACAACAATTGAAGCAGCAGTCACAGCTGCAACAATTTCATATTCCTTTTGCTTTGTTGCAGTTACCAGTAAAATTAACTCCACTTAGAGCAGAATATTATAGAAGTACAATTAATGCACTCAATTAAGAACTTAATTCATAAATAATTGATTTTTTTTTTACAAAAGAAATAATAACACCAAAAAATTGCTGGATGCATCTCAATGGTATTTGGCTGTCATTTAGGTTGGCTGAATTAAGTGATTTTTCAAGGCAAAATAAGTATTGAAACCTTCAGCATCCTTAAGTTTTAAGTTCCTTAAAATTTAAGGCATACATAAATTATCACAACTTTTTACACCATGAGGCGTAAAATTTACAATAAGAGACAAAAAAAGGGATTCAAATATACAACAAAGTATACAAATTATTATAACTCTGGAACGATTCATGATATTAGTTCCATTTATCATTTAAGGAGACGTGACACTTTAAAAAAAAATTTGTTAACGCTTTAAATGCGTACGAGTTGAATAATAAAAAATAAGATATAATGGTAAAATATTACACATATATTTTTAGGTAAAAAAATATTACAAAAATATTTTTTTTCAAATTTTTTTAATCACATATATTGCTACTGGAATGTTTTTAAAAAACACTAAAAAAACGAATGAAGCGAACAAACGGTAGCAAAGTTCGCTTTGTTTAATATCGCTTTTTTTAATATTTAATATTTAACAGTAAGATTGATTGGAATCGAGAATTATGAACTGCTTCAATCTGTCAAGATGATTTTTTTTCCTTTTCCCTCTACTGTCAACAACTCATGCAATTAAAGTTTTTAATCAATGTAAAAAGTTAAAACTTCACATAAAGAAAAGCATTGTGTTCAATCACGCCAATGGTAACCCTCAGTTTTTTTGAACGACTTACTATGTAACAAAAAGCCTCCAATTTATAGGATTCAACATGACCAGATGTGGAGATGCCTTCACCAAATAGTAAATTTTTAATATTTGGTATACAAAGAAGTTTTTAAAAGATTTTTTTGGAAATTTTTGGATAAAATTTTGAAAAAATGCAGGTTAAGTGTGTGGCTTAGCATGCTCGGAGCCCGGGTTCGATCCCAGCCGCGGCGAAAAGGTTTTTTCAATCAAAATTTTTTCTGATCGGTCACCACCATTCTGCAGACAATGGCAAACCTCAGAGAGTAAATAATGCCATATAAAGCTTCTTGAGAACATGAACTTTAGCCGTTCGGAGTCGGCATAAAACATGTAGGTCCAGTTCTCGGTTAATTGTGTGCAAACATTTAATAACACACACAACACAATTGATCATAAGAAGCTCGATCAAAGTCCTTTCAAGGGCTGAAATGGCCAATTTGTTTTTGTTTTTGTTTTTTTTTCTTTTTTCATGCGATTCACGAATTGATTCATTTTTGGAGTTCTTCAAAAGAGCGAAAGTGAGTCATCGACAAAAAGAAATACAAGGTTAAAAATCTTGAAATAATTTTTTTAATTCAAAACAACGAAAAGGTAATAGAAGCTGTATTTTTTTACATTTTGTTCATGCTCTAGCAAACAACTGATTAGCCCAAGGTTAGAACTCGTGGCTATAATTGCGATGGTTGCCAAATTCCGCGGCTCGATCATTAAATTTATTATATTATATACATTAATTAATTATTAATTATTTAAAATCAGAAAAAAACAATAACAAAAAATAAAAATAAGAAATAATAATATAAAAATAATAAAATAAACAAAAAAACGGTCTGGCTGAAGATCGAACCAGGGTCACTCGATTCGAACTGAGCCACGGAATAAAACTGTTCGCGAGTGCTAATTGTGTACTTCAGTGTTTGCAAACTTTAAAAACTATAGAAGCTTAATCGAAAGGAGTTTCAAGTTTAAATTTTAAACCCATGCTAGACTATAACTTAGTGTAGTATTTGACGTGGTTTAAATTTTAAAACCATGCTGGACTAAAGATTTGGTATTTGACGTGGTTTACAGTTTAAACACATGCGGGACTAAAACTTAGTTTTAAAATTTGACGTGGTTTCAATTTTAATACAACTTCCGTGTCGTCGTCAGTGTTGTCAAAAGAGTGATTTTCCCCGTTTTACGGATATATTCAACCTTAAAGGAAAAATAGGCTTGAAAACGGAGAAAATGAGTTTGAGGTTTATATAAAAAATGTTATTTTTCAAAAAGCCAAACAAATATTTTATAAAAATTACCTATTTTTAACCGACTTCAAAAAGGAGGAGGTTCTCAAGTTGGTTGGTTTCTCTGTTTTTTTTTTTTTTTTTTTTTTTTTTTTTTTGTGAATGTATGTACATCGATTACTCCTAAAGTACTTTCCCGATTGCCGTAATTTTTTGTCAACATATAGAGATTATCAGCGCGGAGGTGCCCGTTTATGAAAGGGGGCGGTATTCGGAAAATGGGCGTGTCCCTATAAGAAAAACACTGTATCTCAGTAAATATTGACACTACGGTAATAAAATTCACAGTAAAATTACAAGGGCAAGCACAAGTATTAAAAATGACGATCACTTAAGTGAGCGTAATTCTAAAACAGGGTGTGGCAATATTGTTAAAACTCTGTATCTCGAAAAAAATTGACACGAGAGTACTGAAATTAAGTACAAAGGTAGGTACAATTATTGGAAATTACTATAACAAAAGTGGGCGTAATTCGACAAAGGGGTGTGGCAATATAAGAGAATTACTGTGTCTCGAATAATATTGATACTAGGGTACAGAAATTTATTACAAAGGTAGGAAAAATTACTACAAATTTTTGTAAAAAAAAACTGGGCGTTAATCGAGAAGGGGAGTGGCAATATTAAATAAAAACACTGTATCTCGATTACTATTGACACTACGATATTAAAATTTAGTAAAAAGGTAGGTACATATATAACAAATTACTGTCAGTAATGTGGGCGGTATTCGATAAAGGGGCGTGTCACTGTGAGAAAAACACTGTATTTCAGTAAATATTGACACTAGAGTACTAGAGTTAATAAAATTCACAGAAAAAATGCAAGGGTAGGTAAAAAATAACAGTCAATTAAGTGGGCGTTAGTCGACAAAGAGGTGTGGCAATATTAGAAAAACTCTGTATCTCGAATAATATTGACACTAGAGTACTAAAGTTAACTACAGGGGTAGGCACAGTTATAAAACAATTAATTTCAATACAGTGGACCTTGTTTGATAAAGGGGTGTGGCAATATATAAAATACACTGTATCGCGAATAATATTGACACTAGAGTACTGATATTTAGTATAGAGGTAGGCACACTTATAACAAGTTATTGTGAATAAAGTGGGCGTCATTCGACAAAGGGGTGTGGCAATATTAGAAAACACTAAATCGAATACTGTCACTACTAACTGAAAAAGTACAGACGTAGGCACAATTATTACAAATTACTACCGAAGAATTGGGCGTTATTCGACTAAGGGGTGTGGCAGTGCGTAAAAAACTGTATCATATTGACTTAAGGGTGGTAAAATTCATTGTTAGAATGGGTAGAACTATTGAAAACACTATGACAAAGAGTGTGATAATCTCGACAAAGAGGCGTGTCAATATTATAAACACACTATATTTCAGTCAATATTGACATTGGGGTAGTGATAAAAATACAAGAGTAGGTACTGATAAACATACTGACAAAGACCAGAATAAGAAACGACAGAAAAGCATTTTCCATATTATGAGCATAAATAATTGGTGTTTAATTAATTTATACACTTTTTTAATATATGTCATTTTCTCTAAAAAGAAAGAAATAAAACTTTTGAACAAAAAAAAAAACCTACTTCAAAATCACTAGAAAGTAAAAAATAATTTTAAATTACTTTTACTATTTATTTCTTGGTCAAATTTGTATTTTTATAATAAATATATTTATTTTTTTATGATAATAAGAGCTTCGAAGTCGGCGCTAATATAATCAGATTTTTTGTGCAGCTGCAGCACACATATAGCATTTTAATTAAGATTTAAGAAAAATTAAGATTACAAATTAATACAGCGTCACCCAAGCAGGATATTTACAAATAAAAAAGTCTTTAATAGAGTAGGGATGGCGAAAAAATCATGATTTTACGTCAATGATTAGCGCTGACTAGAAGCTTTTATTATCATAAAAAAATAAATATATTTATTATAAAAATACAAATTTGACCAAGAAATAAATAGTAAAAGTAATTTAAAATTATTTTTTACTTTCTAGTGATTTTGAACTAGGTTTTTTTTTTGTTAAAAAGTTTTTATCATATATTCCAATATTTAAATAAATTTCTGAATTATCGAAATTAGCCTGAAACTCTGCTTGGATTAATAAGTATTATCGACAAATTTTTTTCGTTATCGCTTAAATGCAACTTTTATTGCAATCTGAACTTTAATTTATTTTTTATGGCAAAATGTGGAAAATGAAGAAGTTAAATAGAGTTTTGATGAGCCTTAATATAGTGTTAAATATTTAAGAAAAATCACAATTGAATAGGTTTAGAAACAGACCAGGAATGGACGTAATTTGTACTACATAGGACGCAAATAGTTAAATTGTATAAGTTAATGAAAAACAAGTAAAGAAAGTCTGAAGTCGGTCTAGCCCGACTATGAAATACCCTAAGCCTTTTAATAATATTACTTAAAATGGGCGTGTCCGTGGGTGGATGGCGCCCATCTTTTATTAGCATTTTAATTTTTAATAAAAATTTATACACTCAGAAAAATATCAACTGTTATATTAACAGTCGTCCACTGTTATTTCAAAACACTGTTCGATTGAATGATTTTCGTTCAAGTAAACAATTTTCTTTGTTGAATGAACGTTTCAAAGTATTTTTGTGCTGTTTAAATCATCTGTTGAAATCTTTTTGTGCTTGTGTTGAATTGTCTATTTTTTCTAAGCAATAGTTTTTAAATGTGTTTTGCTATATTTATATTATCGTTGCCAATAACTTAGTGGAAGTGCACTAGACTGTAAGAATCAAAAATTGTAATGTTATTATTGAAATAATAATAATTCTGTTTCACTTATAGTTTGGTCAAAAATAGCCTTCAAAATAAGTTGCTTACAATCTTGCAAAAAAAAAATTGCAAATTTAATTTTTATTAATAAAAAAAAAAAATTTAAATATAAAAAAAAAATTTTTTGTTGGCCTTGCCGGTATTTAAACCTAGGACACACGTGTACTAGACGCACTCGTCAGCACACTTGGCCATACATTTACTTTCAAAACAGTGATAAAATTTCAATAAGTATGTTTTTCTACGGGTTTCGTGTTCTATAGACCAACAGTCAACTGACTGTTGATTTGAAAGTTTCATTTATTGGATGGTATTTAACAGTGATATCTGTTATTTCAACCCATGAATTCTTTGATATGACAGCCTTTTTTCCCTGAGTGTATATACCAAGTTTTATTCCTGTAGCTCACATGTTAACGCCTTAATACTGTTTTAGCTATTGTGGGTTTTATGGGAGGTCGGCGTGTTCGTTCACGGATTACGTCCAAATTTTGAACACATCGTAGTTTTGGTGTAAAATACATACACACCAAATATTATCTCTGTAGGTTAAAAATAAGCTTATTTATTAAGTTTTAAATTATTGGGTTATACACAAGTGACACCCATTTTTCGAAAACATCTCTGTTTTGATATAAAATACAAGCACACCAAAATTTATTTCTGTAAGTTGAACACAAGCTTATTTTTGCATGACACCCATTTCTCAAAACCATCTTCGTTTTGTTGAGCAAAACATACGAACCAAATTTTATCACACTAGGTTAAACATAAGCTTAATTATTGAATATTAAATTGTTGGGATATATGGAAGGTGGGCGTGTCCATGGGCGAGTGACACTCATTTTTCGAAAACATGTATACGAAAATTTATTTCTATAGGTTAAACATACGCTTATGTATTGAGTTTTAAATTTTTGCATTGAATGGGATTTTTTCATTGTTCGATGACTTTTTTTTATATAAAATACATACATACCAAATTTTGTTGTAGGGTTATTATGAGATTATTTAGGAAGTTTTCTATTTTTGCGTTGTATGTATGTCACCATGTGTACCGAGTTTCATACTATTATCTCTACACTTTCTTTTTATCCTGTGTTTACGGACAACACACTGACGGACAGACGGACATATATAGTTCGACTCACGGGGTGACCTTGATCAAGTATATATATTTTTTCTATACACTGAGAAAAAAACACATACCTATCTCCGATAGAACATTTCTCTATTTTCGATAATAGCAATTTTTTCTTTTTCAAATAAAATTTTCTTAAATTAAAATAATTTTTCACATTTTCAACGGAATATTTCTTCACTTGTGGGATATGGAAATATTTCAATGGATATATTTCAATGTTTCTCGCGCAAAAAAATGCTCACTTTTTTCTTATATTTTGATAAAAAATTTACTATGAGAATAAAAACAAATCTTTTCTCAAAAATAAAAAGTCTTTTTCTCTAAAAACGATATATTTTCACATATTTTTCTATTTAATAGAAGCTTTCATAGCCTGTGATAACTTTGTTGATAATTTTGTTAAGATTAAAAAAGTCATTTTTTTTCCAGATCGGACAATTTTTGCGACTCCCCGTTTTTTTCTCTGCCACAGTTTGGAGCTCTATAAAACCATGTTGGAGTAAAAAATATATTTTTTTTTGAATTTTTTTTTTGTGGTTTGTTCAATTCTTTACAATAATAAAAAATATTTTTGGAAAAATGTTTGTTTTTGACTGAGCTATAAATTTTTAAAAAAAGGTCTGTTTTCTCTGCCGCGAATGTTATGTCCCACCTTAATTCATTTTAACACTTCGAAATCTCTGAAAGTACTTCCTTCTTGTAGCCTATTTCAACACTGTTCACTAGCGCATAAATCACTGTATTCTGAATTTCCAATATATTGAACAAGTTTTAATAAAAATTTAAATTTTTGTAAAAAAATAGTGGAGCTACCTTCGTTTTTTGGATCGGTTAATTATGACTGGCTATTTGTGATACTTCAATATTCGAGAAAAAAATGTAACAGAGAGCCTGGATTTGAACCCATGCCTCCCACTTTAGTAAGCTATCCTATCGACCAACTTGCACAATAGGGCGTTTCCAATTACAGTTATTTTTTAAACAGTGTACATAAAACGGATCAAAAAAAGAAGTTAGCATGCCGGTGTCTGAACTAAGAGTTAAGGCTAAGAAAATAAGAACATAATTTCTGTTTTATTTACAGTGTACCTACTCCTCGTTAGTAAGAATGTTTTTAAGCACTGGTCGAAAAAAACTAATGGGAACCCAACAAAAATGTTTGCAGTCGTGAGGGTTGTAGCAAGATATAATTTCTTACATTTTTGATTTTTAGACAACAGGTTGTTCCAAAAATAGTTTTGCTTAGATCGTTTTTATTAAAAAAATTCGAAAAGTTATTAATGCTATATAAAATACCGTTAAATTCAAAGTATTTTTGATCTTTCAACCTTTGCAATATGTTCAATAACAAGTAAGTTATGAATGCTTCAATTTTGAAAATTCTACTTACAATATCTGAAACACTGATATCTCAAACACCCTGTCATACTAAGAAAAAAACTTATAGCAGGCCGGGTTGGAAAAACAAAAATTTACGTAAAGGTGTCCGAACTTAGAGTATATGTAGGTCGAAAAACAAATAGAAACAATTATTTTTACAGTGTACTCCCTGTTTGAAAGAATCTTTTTAGACCTGTTCGAAAAAAATTTAGAGGAACCCCACAAAAAGTAATGTGTTGCAAGGATCGTACGAAGATCTTATTTTTTATTAATTTTTTGGACAACAGGGTGTCCCAAATTATTTGTGCCACCATTTTTTTTACCTGACACAGAGTTTCGGATATCAGTAATAAAATTTAAAAATTCATAACTTTTTTACTTATGAACATATATCAATGATTGAAAGGTCAAAAATACATTAAAGTGAATGATCTTTCGTATGTAATTAATAACTTTGATTATTTTTAAAAAAAAATATTAACAAAAATAGTTTGGAACTATCTTAAAAAAAATACAGTGTACTCTCGATAATTTGACAAACGTTTTAAGATTGACAAACGTTTTGACAAACAATCAAAATATTCTACAGAGTGGGGAACAAGTAATGGAAAATAAAGTAAAAAAATATTGGAACACCCTATAACTTTGGCAAATAGCGTAAAATGTCATTTCGGTTTTGTTATTTGTGAAGTAAAAGCTATAAAACGAGCCCGTATGGTCACCAATTCTGGCGGCGGCCACTAGGCTGATATGATTTTATAAACTTGATGGATGGAATAAAGTCTGTTTTAAAGTTTTTCATTAAAAAAAAAATTACAGCAAAATATTGGATGATTACTTTTGCCCCACCCGTAAACGTTATACTCAGAAGTACAAATCATACTTCGTAGGCGAAG
Source organism: Tetanocera ferruginea (assembly GCA_958299015.1). NCBI lineage: Eukaryota > Metazoa > Arthropoda > Insecta > Diptera > Sciomyzidae > Tetanocera > Tetanocera ferruginea. Next base: position 27,368,848 of record OY282644.1, read on the forward strand.
ATTGTCTAAAATGTATGAGTTCAATAATTATAGACAGGATTAGAGAGAGGCCGGATAACCAGGAGTCTAAATATAAAAATTGAAGGTCTTACTACAACCCTCACAACTGCATATTTTCTCGTGGGGTTCACATTAATTTTTTTTCTACTAGTCCTTTAAAGTATGTTTGCTAACGAGGAGCACACTGTAAAAAATAAACAGATATAATTTTTTTTCTCGACCTCAACTCTTATTTCAAATACCAACTTATTTTTTTCGATCCGATCTAGTGTCCTGAAAGAAAAACTTTTTTTCCATTTCATATTTGCTTCATCTTTGTTTGAAAACTTATGGGTTAAAGTATTTTTAAGATTTTTTTAAATATTTTGTAAATATCAAATTCATTGTATTAATATTTTGCAACTTTAAGAATTTTTTTATATAGAAAGCTGTGCAAAAATCTAGGATGAGAACTTTTAAAAAGTATTCAAAAAAATATTCAAAATTACTATTTACACATTTGGTGTAAATTCGATTAGGAATTTGAAGCAGGAGAAGGATTTTAAAAGGATTTTGTACATTTTTTTTCAGACACTTTGGAGGTGATACCAGAGTGTCTTCATTGAAAAATGACATGATAGGCTCAATAGGCTAAACTATGAGTATTCGGCATGATTTACTTAGAACAATGGTAGTTTATTTTAGAAATACAATTAATGGTATAGCAAGGGTTCACAAATATACACTGTTAATGGAGTTGGAAAATCCAACCAACAGACTCAAACAAGAAAATAAAATTAAAAACCTTAAATTGCACAGTGTATAGATCTGATGAGTCAGACAGCTCAGATGATGAAGTGTCGTTACATATTATGTCTATTATAAACTAAATTTGTCTTTCAATGTTCAAATATATGTTTCATTTCAGCTCAAATAAATTCTAACATGATTTTTAACTAACATTTTAAGTATTTTTCGGATCAATATTTTTAAAACCGAGAATTTTTTACACTATCATAATATTAATTAGTGATATTGCAATAAATTATCAATTTCGATGAAAAAAACTAAATTCTGAACAATTGCTGGTTACTGTTAGCAATCCAATTACCGAACATTTAACAGGAGGGTTAAATGGTTCCAGCCATACACTTGAAAGTTTCAAAAATGAATAATCCATCCCGATGCAGTACCATTAGAGTTCAGAGAATATTGAATAAATATTGGTGTCATTTGATGACGATTACTTTATGACCTATACAATTTTGATGTCTATTTTAATTTTCCAATTAAATTATCCTTCAACAGATGCAAAATGCTGACCCAGATAGCAAATAATTTATACAATTTTATGATTTAAGTAAAAAAAAACACTATTCACTTCAAAAACTAAAAACTTCAATAACTAGCGCTTAACTTTACCGAACCAATTTGAAAATTTTAAAACAATTTCTCAAAGAACATAACAATAACAAAACATAAAACACATGGTTTCTACGTTCACCAGTTTAAAGCCTACTTAAAATTTAAAATAGTGCGCCGCAAACAAGTACATTAGTTAAATAGCTTAAAATTAGCAGCTACTTAAGGCCACTTCGTGTCACGTAAACAAAATGTATAATATGTGCAAAGAGAAATGTTGGCAGTTGCGTTTGAAACAAAAAACAAATTCAGCAAATAATATGGTTAAAAAATTTTGATGTGAACATGGTTTTGCATTCAATATCAAGAACCTAGTGTTCGAATGGAAAAAAAAAAAACAAATTACAATTCATAAGCAATGCTATTTTAATGATTTGAAGAGACCAAAATGTAGACCAACTTAGTATAAAAACTACAAACAATTCCATAGTTAGACACAGTCACCTTTCGACACAAACAGCATTAGCGCAACTTCAGCTACAAAGCAGTTTAACTCAACTAAATAAAATCTAAATATGTCGAAATTCGTACAAATCCTGTTCATTGCCAGCTGCGTCTTTGCGCTCTGCCAGGCGGAAGCACCACGTAATCGTGCAGCACGTTTCAATGTAGCACGCCGCAATCGCTTTTTGGCACGTCAAGAGGTTGAGGAGCCTGCCGCTGTCACACCCTATCCCACAGCCGATGAACTGAAACCTGAAGTGCCTTTTGAAGAAGCTATCGATAGTGCTCCTATTGATCTTCCAAATCAGCCCGATGAAGTTTATGGACCACCAGAAGTTGAAGCTGAAGAAGAATCTCTTGGTGCTGATCAGGATCAGGGTGAGGAACAAGTGCCATCTGATGTGGCTGAGAATGAAGTACCAGCTGAAGAGGAATTGCCTGAAGAAGCTACAGCAGAACCACAAGCTGAGCGTTTGATTTTCGGTCGTCGTATTGCTGGACGTCGTGCAGCACGCCCAGCCAAGTTGCGTGCAGCACCAAAAGCAGTGCGTCTGCAAAGGCAACAGCAATTTGCTGCACAGCCAGTTTTTGTTTACTTACATTAATTAATTAGCTTAAGCCTGTTTTTTTTTTTTTGGAAATAGATATTTTCTTAAACCATTATAATAATATAATTAAAAAACAATATAATAAAAAAAAAAACCAAAATTCTTGACATGTATTCTTTTATGATAAAAACTCATGTTTTTTTATAGTCTTTATAGATTCACACATCGACTCCTGTTACGGTTTAGACTTATATGCATTGATCCATATAGATTAAATAAGGTATATGCAGCGCTGGTTGCTGCGTGGCGATATGTTAATTTTCTTTATTTAATATTGCAGCACTTTTGAATTACTTTAATATCAATAAAAACACGAAAAAGAAGAATTTTTTACAGTTTTTAAGAAACAAGACAGATTCAACTATTTCACTTCGTTTAACATTTGGCAATTCTTGCTTTGTCATGTTTTTTTCATAGCTTTGAGATTTTATATGAGTTGTCAATTTCGTTTTGACATTCGTGGCGGTACGCTCTCCTCTAGCGAGTTTACCTTTTGTCATTCAATCATGCATTGATCGATCCTTGATATGTTGAATTTTGAGATCATTTAAATGTCGTTTGAAGTACAGAGAATGAATTGTATCAAGACTTGTTTAGAGTAATTGTCAAATTATGCACAAAGGATAAAGTTAATAAAGATTTAGTTTTTTAAAATCACTTTTTAACTGTTCAAGGGATTGATATTTAAAAGGATAAAATTATTTAAAATTAAGTTCCTTCAAAATAACTTTTAAACTATCCATGGGATTGACAAACTATAAAATGTTTTCTAAATTTCCAATGATTGTTCATCCGACAAATTAATTTTGACGTAGAATAACGACTTACAGCGCAGTTTGCATGTGGTAATTTGAACATATTTTTTCAGGGCCATGAAACTTTTTGACCAATACTTAAGGATATATCTACAGCCTTTAATACTCATCCTTCAAAGATAACATATACACTAAAATATAAGAATGAATACCTGCGCTGAATGAATATCTCAGTTTGGATTTTGTCACTATTATTGTTTTGACGTAGAATTACGTCTAACAGCGCAGTTTGTATGGGGTCGTTTCAACAGATTTTTTCAAGGTCATTAAGCAACTTTTTTGGCGAATACTTTAGGGTATACCTACAGCCTTTAATACTCTTCGTTCAAAGATAATATATATACTAAACAATCAGATATATCCTGCGCTGAATGAATATCTAACTTTGGATTTTGTCACTATTATATTAAAGTCACGAAATAGTAAAATATAAGAAGAAAAATGCATGTTTTTATATAAGAAAATCAATCATCAGCTGCTTATGTGCCTGCTGCTTTCTTTGTTTTTCTTTCGTTGTTTATGCTTGTATGCTTTGGTTTTGCACGAACTGATTGGTTCGCTTTGGCAGCATTGTAAGCATTAGTTCGCATTGGGTTTATGTATGCACTACTGTTCTAGTATACTATTTTGAAACCAGAGGTCATGAACCTCTTTTCAACTCAGTCAATGAACTCAATCTGCCAAATTTAACGAAATGGATCTGTGATGCGGTTAGATTTAACTCTTATGAAAAAACGAGTTGGATCATATTTCTTTTTATGCTTTTACCCAATAGATGGCGTAAAATTTTAATTTTTGTTTTTAATGCAAATTAATTTGGATTCCACATTCCACTAGCACAAGCGAGTGTAGTCCGCAAACTATACATCGAACAGAGACGAAAGTGTAGCTAGCAAACTAAATATCAGACAGAGACGAGAGGAAAGGACATGTGCTCAGCGTGAAATATAGTAACCATACGATTTTTTAAAAATCGGGGTTTTAATTTTAATTTGAAGTTTGTAATTAAACTGATTGTAGCTCGCAAACTATATATCGGGTAGAGACGAAAGTGGCACCAATGGAAAGTGCATTTGCCTCGCCTTCTTTTCAACTAAGTCAATGAACTCAACCTATCAAACTTAACAAAATGATCGAAAAAATTTGAAATTTTACTTGTTTCTTTTTGCTTGCTCATTTAATCATACTTACTATTTAACTTTTTCTTTGTTTCGGCCTCGATAAGTAGTCCATAATTGAGTGTTATTCATTTATTTGTTAATTTTTGGAAGATCAATAAAAATACGTGCAAAATGAACAAAACAATCGGACCAAAGAGACAAAGTAGAAGAGGTTACAACTTAAACGACATTCTACGTCTACACTTACGATACTATCGAAACTTTTTCTTTTTTTGTTGGGCTTTTGTTATTTTGAATATGTTTCTAAGATGGATATCTAGAATTCTCTTCAGCACTTTTAGTACGAATGCTGATAGACTAATGAGTCTAAAGCCCTTAACCGATTCATGACCCCGAATCGCCAACTTTCGGAATAAAGATAATCCTGACTCTTCTCCAGCTGCTTTGATTATAGTAAAGACCTATACAGTTTGTGAATATTTTCAGGAGCAAGGGTGTTACCACTTTAATATCACCACTTTTATTTTTTGGATTTATAGGGTGAAAAGGTATTGATAGCCTATAAGATATTTTCCTTTGTGATGCTGGGGCTTATGAGACTCATATAGACACTTGCCAACATTTTCCTTTTTGAAGCTTCGTCACATCTATCTTTATAGAAGAGAAAATATGTGCCAAGAAGTTGCTTCAACGATTCCGTGGAAGATACTGTGGACGCGCCATCCTTCTTTATGGTACGTGGAGTCATGGCGTTCTCCAGAGCCAGAACAGAAACATTAAGTTCAACCACTGTTGATATATGAGTTTGGGCTATTCTAAGAATTTTTGGGCGAGCAACCTTTCCCAGTTAGTACGTTTTGGATAACAAAATGGTTGTGTAGCCTCTATCTACATTTTTAGATCGAAGAGGATCTAGCTGTGATTCGAGAAGAAACATTTACTGAATTCTCTTTAATTAATCATGCTAAAGGATTCGTTGTCAGAGAGAAGAGTTATATCAAACACACCCTTCCAACCACTAAAATTGTCAAAAAATGATTTTTTTCAATGGGGTAAATAAAATGCTATCGTCTCAAAAATTATCACTTTACTATAGGCGTATACATACACTCAGAAAAAAGTGTCTCGGAATATGATAAAAAAGGCAACATATTTAGAGAAAAATGGTATAGACTTTGCTCCAGAGAATGTTATTCTCTAATTGCGATACTAAAAATTCTCTAAAAATGATAAAAATCTACCATGAAATAGAAAAATATATCATTTTTAGAGAAAAATACTTTTTTTTTTGAGAAAATATTTGTTTTTATTGAAGAAAATACTTCTCATAGTGAACTTTTTATCAAAATATAAGAAAAGTTTTTCATTTTCAATAAAATTTCTCTATAAATGAGAAATTTTTTGTGCGAGAAAAATACTTATCATTATTAGAGACATTGAAATGTTTCCATTTGCAAGAAGTAAAGAAATATTTCTACGAAAATGTGAAAATTTATTCTAATTGAAGAAAATTTTATTTGAAAAAGAGAAAATTGCTATTATCAAAAATAGAGAAATTTTTTACCGGAGCAAGTTATGTGTTTTTTTTTCAGTGTATATACTTAAAATTTTAGCAATGAAATTCTTGTTCAGATAGAAGGGATAACTTTTGAAAATGACAATTTTTATAAGATTTTTTGTACTGTTTGTGTTCTTAACAGTTGAGGTTTTTAAAAATTTTGCCATATTTAAAGAAACTGGGGCGAATCGAAACAACTAACAAATCGTTTGAAAAAATTTAGGAATGAAATTTAGGATTTAATACACTGAGAAAAAAACACATACCTTGCTCCGATAAAAAATTTCTCTATTTTCGATAATAGCAATTTTCTCTGTTTTAGATAAAATATTCTTCAATTTGAAAAAATTTTCTCATTTTCGAAGAAATATTTCTTTACTTCTAGGAAATGGAAGTATTTCAATGTCTCTAATAATGATAAGTATTTTTCTCGCACAAAAAATTTCTCATTTTTAGAGAAACATTTATTGAAAATGAAAAATTTTTCTTATATTTTGATAAAAAATTCACTTCGAGAAGTATTTTCTTCGATATACAAAAATCTTTTCTCAAAAATAAAAAGTATTTTTCTCTAAAAACGATATATTTTTATATATTTTTTCTTTTTAATGGAAGCTTTTTATCATTTTTAGAGAATTTTTTGTATCGTAATTAGAGAATAGCATTCTTTAGAGCAAAGTCTATATCATTATCATTATACCCTAAACCTGAAAGGTCAGGGTATATTAACTTTGTGCAAACGTTTGTAACGCATAGAACGAAGCGAGTCCGGTATAGAAAAGTATATATATTCTTGATCAGCGTGACCACGAGCGAGTCGAGCTATCCATGTCCGTCCGTCTGTGTGTTGTCCGTATACACAGGATAAGAAGAAGGAGTTGAGATAATTGGATGAAACTTGGTACACATGGTCACATGGACCCAAGGATCTGCACTATTGAATATTTTTGGAATCCGCCCACTGCATAACTCAGCTCATAATAAGCCTACAATAATAAAATTTGGTATGTATGTGTTTTATATCAACACAAAGATGTATTTGAAAAATGGACGTCATCCGCTTACAGACACGCCCACCTCTCATACAACCGAAAAATTGAAAACGCAATAAATAAGCCTCTGTTTAACCTACAGAGCTAAAATTTGGCACATATGTTTTTTGTAACAAAAAAAAGATAGTTTTGAAAAGTGGACATCATCCGCCCACGGACACGCCTACCTCCCATCCAACGCGAAAATTGAAAACTGCATAACTCAGCTCATAATAAGCCAACTACAATAAAATTTGATTTGTATGTGTTTTATACAAACACAAAGATGTCTTCGAAAAATGGACGTCATCCGCTCCAGGACACGCCCACCTCCCATACAACTCAAAAATTGAAAATGCAATAAATAAGCCTCTGTTTAACCTACAGAGCTAAAATTTAGCACGTATGTTTTCTATGACAAGACAAAGATGGTTTTGAAAAATGGACGTTATCCGCCTACGGACACGCCTTTTTCCCATACAAGCCAAAAAGTTTTAAACTCAATAAATAAAGTTATGTTTGTCATAGAGAAATTGAATTTGGTATGCATGTATTTTATACCAAAACTAAGGTGTGTTCAAAAATTGGAAGTAATCCGTCCATGAATCCGCCCATCTCCCATAGCGAAAGCACAATAAAGGCATTAACTGTGGGCTACAGGAATAAAACTTGGTATGTGTAAATTTTTCATCAACATTTAAATGCATATTAAATATAGGCTTCATCCACCCTTGGAGACGCCCATTTACAATAAAAATTTTTTGTTTTTGAAAAGTGGGTTTAGGGTATTTCATAGTCGGCCTAGACCGACTTTAGACTTTCTTTACTTGTTTTTCTCTAAATATGATGCCTTTTTATCATATTCTAATAAACTTTTTTCTGAGTGTACAATTTCCTTTTTTAAATTTATTTCTCAAAACAATATTTAATACAAAAATATAAATATATTTTTAAGTTCTTGAAGTAAACGCCACATTCACAAATATCAGTACAACATTTATAATGAATTGTACATGTTTTACAACAACATTTGGAATAATATTGTCAAGTGTGCAAAAACGAAGCATTTTGAGAAAGTTTTCAAAATTTACCTTTCAACTTTTTGTACCATAAGAGCGAGATGCTTTTGTGACATTAGAAGCTTTAGAGGTACCGTTTTTTTGCAATTACCTGCCAAAATGACAGTTATCTGTTGGCTCTTTCACGCCTCATAGCACCTAACCTAGACCTGCAAGCCAACATGTTAGCTGAGTAACTTTGAGTATGAAAATAAAATCTTAAAATCTTATTACTTAGAGTATGAAAATAAAATCAAATTTCCGCAACAAAATAAAAGTTACAATTTTGACTTGGGACAACAAACTCATGTCAGAATAGCTCTCTTATATTGAAATATTTCTTACCCTACTTATCATGCTTTCTATTTTCCATCTAAAAATCTGTGAAAATTTTCTTGAATATGGCAACTCTGGGCTTAAAGTACGACTGCTTATCTAAATGCTGTTTGCTCTTGTTGCTGTACTTGCCTTTTGTTGTTGTTTTGCATTGTAATTAGCCTTCTCTGCTGCATTTTAAGTACGATTCCCTTATCATTTAATTATGTGTCCAACAAAATTTTGTCATCTCTGAAATACTTCCTTCCAAGCCGTTGTTCCCAACCACCCATTTTGCTGCGTCCGGACAAATTAAACGCGCTGTTGTTATTGTTGTTTCTGCTGTTGCTGTTGGTGTTGAGTAGTGGTTGTTGTTGTTGTTGTTGTTTTGTTATTCAATTTTGGCAAATGTTTTCAATTAAACAAGCACTGCGTTCAAATATTTGCCTAATTCGTGTACCAACTTCTGCACAGCGGAAGTGCAGCTCTTTAATGAGCTGTGTTTAATGAGCACCGGGATTTGTAATGGCGTCTAAAATGGCTGTTTTAGTAGCTAACTGGTTTGTTTGTTTGCTTTAAGGTTGCGTTAAGTGGTGTTTAATAGCAAATTAAATGCATAGATACAAGATATAGCTTTGTTCTTAGAGATGCAGTTAATTTTGAATATCAATAAGATTTGTAGAAACATTTTTTATTTTTTTATAATTAAGTTAAACTTTATTTGTATGTTTCCAAATATTTTTTTTGAGTCTTAATGTCGTTAAATAAATATGATATTTATCAACAGTATTCATCATACTGTGAAAAATAATCTCTTTTGATGTCAAAAATTTAACTAGCGCCTCATTAAGTTTTTATAATTGCATTTAATGCGAATTGAAGACCACTTAAAATCCAACAGTTAAACATTTTATTTATTCTCGAAAGCCTGCCAAACCACATGCAGTTATTTAATATGGCAGCTTGGTTCTTTTGGATGGGTACTTTAAGGATTTCATATAAAATATCCAACCCCGCATACGAATTAATTTATCACAGTTCATGATCTGGCAAACACAAACGAACAAACAAACAAACAAACAAGCAGAAAAACCCAAAATGACAGATCAACATTTAAATGTCAGCAACCGCAGGTTGTTGTTATTGTTTTTGTTGTTGCTGGTGACATTGCTGCTGGTGGTGGTGGTTTTAGTGCACTGTACGTAGATATGTACAAACAACGAAGCAATGTTGCCGCCACATTTAAACTGACAACGTGACATACCTGTGTGCACCACATCTACACAAAAGCACTCACACCAACACACCAACGCGAAGCCACACTCAGCTGAACTGCATTAATCTAAGGTGAATAATCTGGCACCATTAACGTCCAAACGACATCAAAGCAGCTTCCTGTCACCTCTTGCATTCTCATGCATTCCACTGTACCGTACACAGTGGCGTTGGAGGTATTCTTCATTGCGCGTTTGGTTGTCAAAGTTTCTGGCAGACAAAATCATTGTCCAGAAATTCATGGTGATGCCGTTGATGATGGAGAAGATGATGATGATGATGATGATGGTGATGATGATGATGATGATGATGATGATGATGATGATGATGATGATGATGATGATGATGATGATGATGATGCTGATGTGGATGATGAAGATTAGAGGAAAATCAGTTGCTAGCAACGTTAACAGGCGCTGGTGAGTAGCTGTTATTGCAAACCAGCTGTGGCACATTCACTCCGGCTTAAGAAAACTGCAGAGGGTTGCCACATAATATTTATGCATATAATATGAATATCTTAAAATAGATTTTGATGCACTTAACAGAAAATGGACTCTGAGATCGTAATACTGGAAAACTTAATACGTTTATTCGTCAAAATAATGTCAAAATTTGGGAGAGATGAATAAAAACACTAACACTAACTGTAAACTAATAACATAACATAACAGAACATAACATAGCATAAAATAACATAACATAACATAACATAACATAACATAACAGAACATAACATTACATAACATAACATAACATAACATAACATAACATAACATAACATAACATAACATAACATAACATAACATAACATAACATAACATAACATAACATAACATAACATAACATAACATAACATAACATAACATAACATAACATAACATAACATAACATAACATAACATAACATAACATAACATAACATAACATAACATAACATAACATAACATAACATAACATAACATAACATAACATAACATAACATAACATAACATAACATAACATAACATAACATAACATAACATAACATAACATAACATAACATAACATAACATAACATAACATAACATAATATAACATAGCATAACATAACATAATATAACATAACATAACATAACATTACATATTTTATGACATTCATAGAAAACATATTAACAAGTTAGCCTTTCCATTTGAAGTTTCATCCCCAGCTGAATGAGAGAACATTCGTGCGTGTGCTCGTGTCGAAAAAAGTTCGAATTTGAACTCGAATTCTCGCGAATTATGAAATGATGACGACTGCTCAAGAGTCAGGAGCACAGAGAAAGGGAGATGATTATTTAGTTAAAGCGATCAACTTACAGACAACTCTGCTGTTGAAAGAGAGGTTTGACTCGGATCTCGTCGAAGTAGCAACCACTGAAGAAATGCGTGGTACAATCCAGAAGCTGCTTTGGCAATTCTAACGTGGCCACTGCAGTTATTAAACAAAGCGTACACTGGACTAAAACAGCAGTCACAAACAGCGGAACAGCAACAGGCGAAAAAAAGACGGAAATTAGAAAAATCAAAGTTGGCTGGGTTATCTGCAGAACCCGAAAAATGATCACGCTAACCAGATGTTTCGGGTGCCTCGATTTTATGCCTATAATGCGTCAACCTTATGCCGGTCAAACCACTGAAGTCTGGGTGTCAGATTAACCTGTACGACATATACCCCGATGGTACACGAAGAGGTTATTGTGGCTATTCCAAACGGTATAAAGAACGACAAGCCACACGTATATCGCATCGCAGCTTGTCATCATTTTGCATCTACCTACGGTTGTGGAGATATACAACACATGCTAACTCGAATGGCTCTTTCAACGAAGGGGAAGGTTTAGAATCTAGTGCTTATACCGAAGGAAAGTAGCTGCACTCATACCCTCACAGGCTACAGGCCACTATCTCGCCTTGACATAAGATACAAGATGTTTGAACGAGTGCTGTGGTACAGCTTCGAAGCAGCGATTCAAGCAGGAGGACATCAGGAGGAAAGTTTGATTCAACGACAAATGGAAGAAGTTTAGTCATGCGCAGAAAGCCATCGAAGCAAAAAGTTGAAAGAGGGGATGTCTTTTATACACTTTTATACACTAAGGGAAAAAGTTATGTAGTCAGGACAGAGACTGCTATGTAAAATCTATTCACTGCAACTTGTATGAGAACGCAACGAGAGCAGTATTTACTGAGTAAAGGGAGCGTGTACTGACTACATATCAATTTATTCACTTTTTAAAATGAATAAAAAATGTATTCAATACATCATGTTATGTGTTGAATACATAGCAGACTTCAATAGATACAAACAACGTGTACTCAATCAACGTGCTATGTAATTTTTTACAAAAACTTTACTCAATACATAAAATATAGACTCAGTACATTTCTCGCTTGCAACACGACATCGTACATATGCTATAGACTCAGTACAGCGAACGTGTACACATCAATGGAAGTAATAAATGTACTCAGTACATAAAATATAGACTCAGTACACGTCCCCTTTATACGATTGAAGTGACATATTTATTCAGTACATAACATATGGGCTCAGTACGCGTATCTGTTGCACATCGGCACACGATTTTTCTGTTTTATGTCATTCGTTTCTTGATTTTCAAATAAGCAACACCTCTAAAGCCTGTAGAAAATCAGAGCGGGAATGAGTTTATCCACTGTACTCTTGAACAAAAGCGATGATTGGATAAGAAATAAATAGCTGAGTTTCTATAAGTAATTGGCAATTATTTTGTGAAATCTAGTCATTTCTTTATTAAGTTATTTATTGCATTTGTTAAGAGGGTGATTTGGGTGATTTACTCATTAAATATATGTATTCACTAAAAATTTGTAATGAGTAAATTATGTATGTACTCATTACATAAAATTATGCATTTAAAATATGTAATGAGTAAATAATGTATGTACTCATTGCATAAAATTATGTACTCCAAATATGTAATGAGTAAATTATGTATGTACTGAGTCAATAATCTATGTAATACGTACATAAGATCTTTACTCATTACATAAAATAATTTGTAACAGTTTGCGATGAGTACAGTGAGCATGTACTCACCACATACATCCATGAATTCACGACACATATTTATGCGTTGAGTACATAAAATTCTTTATTGACTACATAACCGCTTGAAAGCATTATGTAGTCAATAAAGATTTCAACATGTACTCAATACATGAAAAATGTAAAATTTTTGTGTGCAGAAAACTATGCGATGAGTACATAAATTTATGTATTGAGTCCATAGGTTTTTCCCTCTGTGTACTAATAGTAAGAAAGACCAACTGAGAATTACGTCGTTCAGGTGATATTTTTTTGAGGAGCAAAAACAGCAACAACAAAAATTCATTTTTATGATCAAGTACCAGATGACACTTATTAAGCACAAATTGACGTGTTTATCAAAAAAAAAATTTCAAGCCTAATTTTTGACATAAATTGCGAACGTAAAAAGCTTGTTTTGAGATGGTTTTGAGCTGATTTCAGTTACGAACGCTTTGAGCTCGATTTAAGCCCATTTTTTTCTCTCCGTGTACTGAAGTAAGCTACAAATTAATTTTTTGTTAAAAACAAGTAAAGAAAGTCTAAAGTCGGTCTAGGCCGACTATGAAATACCCTAAACCCACTTTTCAAAAAAAAAAAAAAAAAAAATTAATTGTAAATGGGCGTGTCCGTGGGCGGATGAAGTCCAATTTTCCAAACCATCTTTGTCTTGTCATAAAAAACATACGTGCCAAATTTTAGCTCTGTAGGTTAAACACATGCTTACTTATTGCGTTTTCAATTTTTGGGTTGTATGGGAGGTAGGCGTGTCCGTGATCGGATGACGTCCATTTTCCGAAGAAATATTTGTGTTGGTATGAAACACATACATATCAAATTTTATTGTTGTAGACTAATTATGAGCTGAGCTATGCAGTTTTCAATTTTCGCGTTGTATGGGAAGTAGGCGTGTCCGTAGGCGGACGATGTCCATTTTTCAAAACCATCTTTTGTTTGTTATAAAAAACATACTTGCCAAATTTAAGCTCTGTAGGTTAAACAGAGGCTTATTTATTGCATTTTAAATTTTTTGGATTGTATGGGAGGTGGGTGTGTCCTTGAGCGGATAACGTCCATTTTTCAAAGACATTTTTGTGTTGGTATAAAACACACACATACCAAATTTTGTTATTGTAGACTTATTATGAGCTGAGTTAGGCAGTTTTAAATTTTTGCGTTGTATGGGAGGTAGGCGTGTCCGTGGGCGGATTCCAAAAATATTCAATAGTGCAGATCCTTGGGTACATGTGACCAAGTGTACCAAGTTTCATCCAATTATCTCAACTCCTTCTTCTTATCCTGTGTATACGGACAACACACAGACGGACGGACGGACGGACGGACGGACATAGATAGCTTGACTCACGTGGTGACGCTGATCAAGAATATATATACTTTTCTATACCGGACTCGCTTCGTTCTATGCGTTACAAACGTTTGCACAAAGTTAATATACCCTACCCTTTCAGGTTTAGGGTATAAACAAGTAAAGAAAGTCTAAAGTCGGTCTAGGCCGACTATGAAATACCCTAAACCCACTTTTAAAAAAAAAAAAAAAAAAATTTATTGTAAATGGGCGTGTCCGTGGGCGGATGAAGTCCATTTTTCCAAACCATCTTTGTCTTGTCATAAAAAATATACGTGCCAAATTTTAGCTCTGTAGGTTAAACACATGCTTATTTATTGCGTTTTCAATTTTTGGGTTGTATGGGAGGTAGGCGTGTCCGTGATCAGATGACGTCCATTTTCCGAAGACATATTTGTGTTGGTATGAAACACATACATATTAAATTTTATTGTTGTAGGCTAATTAGGAGCTGAGCTATGCAGTTTTCAATTTTCGCGTTGTATGGGAAGTAGGCGTGTCCGTGGGCGGATGACGTCCATTTTTCAAAGACATCTTTGTGTTGATATAAAACACGCACGTACCAAATTTTATTGTTGTAGACTTATTATGAGCTGAGTTATGCAGTTTTAAATTTTTGCGTTTTATGGGAGGTAGGCGTGTCCGTGGGCGGATTCCAAAAATATTCAATAGTGCAGATCCTTGGGTACATGTGACCATGTGTACCAAGTTTCATCCAATTATCTCAACTCCTTCTTCTTATCCTGTGTATACGGACAACACACAGACGGACGGACGGACATAGATAGCTCGACTCACGTGGTGACGCTGATCAAGAATATATATTCTTTTCTATACCGGACTCGCTTCGTTCTATGCGTTACAAACGTTTGCACAAAGTTAATATACCCTGACCTTTCAGGTTTAGGGTATAAAAATTAAAGTGCAAGTGTTACCGACTTGGTTTAATTTAAGAAAAAAAATAGAGATATGAAATATTTCTTACTAAAAAGATCACAACTTGGTATCAAGTCTAGTTAGGGTAAAAAACAAATTATCTTAAAAAAATTTATGATTTTTTTGAAGGTCAGTCAAAAAAAAAAAAAATTTCATTAAGTCTTACAAGCAAAACCTCATTATTGAATTATCGTAAACATGGCAACCATTAACGACATTTTACTGCATGTCCAATGCGCACCGAAACGACACACAGAGAATGCAGATTCTCGCACTAATTACGACAACGAGTTGAGCTTCGTTGTGTTGAACGGAGTTAAAATGTTAATAGTGGCATGTCGTTTTTTTTTCTCCACACAGAAACACATACACATACATGCAGCGGAAGTTGAATTTTAATTTTATGCAAATGGCCGTCAAAGTGTTGAAAGTTGTGAATGGCGGCTGCTGTCAGAAGAAAAAAGAAAACAGGATTTAAAGAAGAAACTTTCTTTGGGTATCTTAAAAGGATTTATAATAATTATGCGGATCACAGCGTATTATGGTAAAGCGTTCGAAACAAAAGCTGAGTGAAAAGAAAGAAGAAAAATAAAGAGTGTTTTTTTATGCTATATTAAGTTCAACGTTTTGTTTAAAACAATTTATTGATTATTATGAATAAAAATTAAATTAAAAAATACAAAATAAAATTATCTTAAAATCATTTTATTTTATATAAAACAAAATAAATACCAAATTAAAAATATTTATAAGAAATAAAAATAAAAAAAATTTTAAAAGCTCTTAAACTGAAAAGCTTAAATGAAATAATAAAAATAATGAAAATAACTGTCACTAAAAGAAATGTCACTAAATGCACATAACTTTCTTTTAAAATAATAAAAACCAAAAGAATGGTTCAGAATTGTTCAGAATTGCTTAAGTTTAAACAATTTTCTTCGATTATTGTAAGAATACAATGTTTTTTTTCTTTGGTTTATTTGAATAACTTAAATAAAAAACTTCAAGAATTATATAATTCACAATTTTATAAGTGTCTTCAGTTTTTTTATCTACAATGCTCGCTCTAAATCTTAACTTATTTTGCGTCAAAAAGATACAGGACGAACTTTTTTCTCGTTTGAATTTCTAAAAAATACTAAAGAGATGTGCTTTCTAGACACTTTTTGTAAAAAGTTCTGGTTTAATAAAATCTAATAAATTCTTAAAGACTTTCTACGAATTTAAAAAAAAAACTGTGAAAAATTCTATAGATTTAATTTTTTTAAATTAAGTTGCCAGCCCTGGTTATTGGAAAAGAATAATACTACAAAGTTCTATAAATTGATGCAACACTCATCAACTCTCTCTTTCTCTCCTTCTTTCTCTACCTTCACCCGACTCTACTCCCCTCTCTTTCCCTACCAGCTTTGCACATAGTTTACAATCAACGCCTCATCCACCGAAGTGGGCACAATTTCTACGGATTGTACAATGGGCTGTAGATGCTCATCACTATCGATGTGTGTGAAGCTGCCAAAGTCCTCAACGTCGCCATGTATTAGCACATAGTCCGATTCTACGTCGGCAACGAGAAAAGCGGAGCCAAACTTATCGTTCGGCACACTTTGAAGATCTTCTTGTTGCTGCAGTTGGGGCGTGGCTGCATCTGCTGCCTTCAGCGCTCCACACTGAGTCTTGAGTGTCACATTTAATGGCGCCAATGGAGTGTTTTCCGCTTTAGAGATATCTTCCTCCGGCTTTTCAATAAGCACTGGCATCGCAGTGGTGCCTGCATCGCGCTCCTCGGCCATAGTTGTCATCTCTTCAGTAGTTTCACCATCTTGGGACAAGTCATCCTCTGGCTCTTCTATATTTTCCTCCTGTTCCTTTGGTTTCTCATTGATTTTTGGCGCACTGAGTAGCAGTAACTGCGCAAATTTCTGCTGAATAGTCTCGGTTTTATTTTCTTGTCCCTGCAGAGGCTCCAACAATACTTCACTGTCTTCTACAGTGCCGGGTGCAGGATCTAAGGTAGCCTGATAAGCAATGACAATGGTGGCGTCTTCATCGCGAGTTACCGCCAAGGGTGGTAATGCTTCACTAGACAAGCTCTCAGTTACCGCATCAAGAGCATCTTCCAAGTTGTTTGCAGTTGTTGTATCCACTTCAACTTCCATTGTGTTTTTCTCTAAAGAACTCTGCACGGCCACTTTGGAGTTGGCATCAATTCTAACCACTCCAGCTTGTGTGCCACAAATCAGCAGTGTTGCCACTAGCAACATATTTATGTCAACCACCAACTTTTGCACCATTTTTATAATTTATAATTTTCTTTTTTCAAAATTATTTTTATAAAAGTTTTTAAATTTTCTCAAGCTGTTTGTCTCGTTAAGCTTGCAATTGTTTGACTGTCTCTGAGAGGCTTCAAATCTTCCTATTTATATTAAACACTCTGGTATTGCGTGACCCTGCTTTGTCGCCTTAAGAAGCTTCTAGCTTTCAATGATTATTGAAGTGTGTGGTTTCCGATAACATATCATTCGGAAGCAGGAAGTGTATACAATGTTTTGGCATCTGTTTCATATTTTTTGGGATTTTTTTTTTATTATTTTTAATACATTAGCTTTAAAAACTCATAAAAAGTTCATTAAACGTCTGACAATTACATAAAAATAACAATAGCAACTTGAGGGTCAATTAGTCACTAGTTAGGTACAACGTGACACCCTACCACAAGCTCTAGTCGTTGTAGAGTGTTCCAAGAAAATTTTTATTTTTTAATAGCATTTTGATTGAAATTATTTGGTCTTAATATTTCGATCACGTTTTCAATGACTTTTAATGCTGTTGACTTCTCTGAACGATGTGCTTTAGTTTTTGTCTCTGTTGCATCATGTTCGCTCCATTGTAATATTTAGGTGGTTATAATTATGAAAATTACTTTTTGCCAACATAAGTGCTTAATTAAAATGTGAGAATTATTATCAATCTAGATTTTTTATTTTGCATATTTTTTGGTGCTGGTTCTTATTTTATTCACTTGCAAATTGTGTTCTTAACGACTCACAACTTATGAAGCTTTAAGATCAGCTTCAAATTATTTTAAACTAGATTTTATTTGATGGAAAAGCTTACATTTTTTCGTATATCAAATAGATAGATGCAAAATTTACGGCGCTTTGCTTCAAAAATCATATAAAAAAACCCAGCAATTCCAAAAGCGGTTGATTTAAAGTAAGCGACTCCCTTAATTATTAGGTACTAAGTAGTATTTGAACCCTGTCTGTAGATGTTTCACTTTGTAAAAATGTCAGGTAAAATTTTATAAATTCAGGTGGTAGCCACTATAGTACAAATTCACTCAGGGGCACTAGTACGTTCAGAGCAAGCATTCTGGAGGCCAACCCAAAAGAGACCAACCCAACCCTGGTAATCTAATCAATTCCCCGAACAGAAAAAATTTCCGGAGCTACATCTTCAAGATGACACATCTTTAAAAGGCTGAAGAAATTGAAAGCACTTATACAACAATTGACAGAGTTCGTGAAGAACACTTACAAGTTCCTTCAAGATATTAAAAAGCTCATAAGACTGGAAAATTTGACTTATGTTGACCTAACAAAAAAGTCCAAGCTGATGGTGTACAGAATGTACAGCGGCACGAAAGTGCGTTAGTACAGCACATATAATAGTAGAGCCAAAATAAAAGTAGAGCCAAATATGATAACTAGATAAATAGTCTAAAAATCTATAGACTTTGCTCCAGAGAATGCCTTTCTCTAAATGCGATCCTGAAAATTCTCTAAAAATTATAAAAAGCTTCTATGAAAAAGAGCAATATACAAAGAATATATCGTTTTAAGAGAAAAAGGCTTTTTTTTTTGAGAAAACATTTGTTTTTATTGAAGAAAAAACTTCTCATAGGGAATTTTTAATCAAAATATAGAAATAATTTTTCATTTTCAATAATAAATATAAAATGAAAAAAAATGTTCTCTAAAATATTCATCATTATAATAGACATTGAAATATTTCCATTTCCTAGAAGTGAAGAAATATATCTTCGAAAATGTGAAAATTTATTCTAATTGAAGAGAATTTTATTTGAAAAACAGAAAATTGCTATTATCGAAAATAGAGAAATTTTTCACCGGAGAAAGATATGTGTTTTTTTCTGAGTGTGGGTGACCATTTTCCTCAGAAACCAGATGTCAAATCGAGACGTTGAAGATGTCATTTTTTTGTGTTATCATTTCTGGTATGTGCAGTTTTACGGAAATTTGACTAAACACTTTCGACGGAAGGAGGGGCAAAATAAAAAACGATATATTAAAAAATTTTAAAATTTATAATTTTTAAAATGTTAAAATGAGAGCAGTTTTGAAAATCATCCTTTTTCTGTGCTCGAGGCACAGTCTCGAGTAACACCGGGTTACATCTAGTATATTATAAACAAGTAGGTATTGAGCGTGGTAAGGTAGGTAATAGTGATGACCGTGGCATGCAGGTTAAGTGTGTGGCTTAGCATGCTCGGAGCCCGGGTTCGATCCCCAGCCGCGGCGAAAAGTTTTTTCAATAAAAAATTTTTTTGATCGGTCACCACCTCTCTGCAGACAATGGCAAACCTCAGAGAGTAAATAATGCCATGTATGAGCCGTTCGGAGTCGGCATAAAACATGTAGGTCCAGTTCTCAGTCAATTGTGTGCAAACATTTAATAACACACACAACACAATTGATCATTAGAAGCTAGGTCAAAGTCCTTTCAAGGGCTGAAATGGCCAATTTGTTTTTTTTTTTTTTTTAGGTATTGAGCTATTTTCTATCAGTTTATATAAAAACAAGTTTTAGTTATGCCGTATTTTTCCAGAAATGGCACGAGGAAAGCAAGGAAAGCATCAAGCGGGAGTTGATAAGGAAATTAGTTTTCGAGGAAAAAACATATAAAGAGGTTGAAAATCTGCTCAAGACAAAATTGATGAAACGAGTGGTATTATACTGTAAAGGTAATCCATTTGCCTCTGCAGTGCAAATAAAAGAGAGTTTAATGTGGACGCAAGTTTTGGTTATTTACGTAGACTTAAGGAAAACGATTTAAGTGCTCATAGTCCTCGTAAAGTGGACAAAAAAGGATTTAGATCGCATGAAATCATCATGTTTGAATGAAAAACGAAGAAACACTTCATGGTCGGACGAGTCCAAAATTTTAATGTATGATGGTACTGGTCTAGACAATATGTTCGACGTTCTAAAAGTACACTCAGAAAAAAGCTTATCGGAATATGATAAAAAAGGCATCATATTTAGAGAAAAATGGTATAGACTTTGCTTCAGAGAATGCTATTCTCTAATTGCGATACTAAAAATTCTCTAAAAATGATAAAAAGCTTCCATGAAATAGAAAAATATATCGTTTTTAGAGAAAAATACTTTTTTTTTGAGAAAATATTTGTTTTTATTGAAGAAAATACTTCTCATAGTGAATTTTTTATCAAAATATAAGAAAAATTTTTCATTTTCAATAAAATTTCTCTATAAATGAGAAATTCTTTGTGCGAGAAAAATACTTATCATTATTAGAGACATTGAAATATTTCCATTTCCTAGAAGTAAAGAAATATTTCTTCGAAAATGTGAAAATTTATTCTAATTTAAGAAAATTTTATTTGAAAAAGAGAAAATTTCTATATCGAAAATAGAGAAATTTTTTAACGGAGCAAGGTACGTGTTTTTTTCTCAGTGTAGTCAGCACAAAACGAAGTATATCACAAAAACCTTAAAACATGGTGGTTGCAGAATGCTGGTTTCGTCCAGTGTTGGTTCAAGTAGGGAATATTCCCTACTTGTAAGGATTATTCGGATAAAAAAACGGCCTAGGGAAAAAAGGCCAGATTTTTTAAAATTCTCTGAAAGAAATAGAATTTTCAGCAAACACAAAAGGAAAAAGATCAGCTCATCTGCATTATAATATATTTAGCAACCTTTTTTCTTGTGGAAGTATTGCTGCACTAAATATTGCCACATAAAAATTAACCACCTTGTGCATTTGACCTTCTGCCAAAATTTTTGAAAACAACATCACTAATAAAAAACCACTATATGTGAGAATGTTAGAAATCTTATAACGAAAAAATTGTGGCCTCAGAACTATATAATCATCATGAGGTCGGCATATCTATACGATTTTGTGACTATTTTTGGGTTTTCTCTTTTTATACACTGTTTTATCCTCAATGGTTTTATCTTTCTCGCCGTAAGGTTAACCCTCGAGGACTACCGTCGGGTGGAATCCACCCGTAAGGCTGAATTTCTTGGAGAAGTATAAAATTTTTCATGAAAATCATCACTAAATTATAATGTAATCCTCATTTTAATATTAATTGATGTTAAGAAGCATTATTTACTCGTTTAAACTAAGGTGATATTTAGATAAAGCCAGTTTATTAAGAGTCTTGTGTGGTTTACACCCACGATAGTAATGACGTTTCAAAATTGTGGGTGTTTTTCACCCACGATAGTAATCAGTAATGAAATATTGTATGTGATTGCTAATATAAAATCAAAAAAAATCACTAATATTTGCAAAAGTTTTACCTACTTTCTCTGTAGGTACTGCTATGAATCAACTTTGCCAGATACGAACTAATCTATGATGATATGTTTAGTAGATGTAATGAGTAACTAAAATTTGTAAGTATTTAGCTCACTTTTGAAAAAAAATTTTACTTTGTGCCGAAAAAAATTATTAAATAACTTTTTCTTATATACATTTCCAGCTTTCCAAATCAATTAACCAAAGGCCCATGCGTGAAAACTAAAAAAGTTACAACTGATTTTCCAGAATGCATTTTTTATTTTTTTATTTTTTTCTCTTATTGCTAAGCGATTTTTCCTGGTAAGCGATTATATAAAAAAAAACAAATTTAATTACATATAAAATATTGTTGTTTTTTAGTAGTTGGGTTTTCATTCTTAAAAATAAATTGATTATTTTTATAGTTTCATTTGACAGATGAGAAACGCAGATACTAACTGAGTATGGGTGGATTACACCCAACGATAGTACTGACGTTAGTGAAATAGACGATAGTCCTCGAGGGTTAAGGAAACTTTTTGGTTAATGAATTATTTTAATGCAGGTCTTATTAGCAAAATTAATAAAAGGGCCAAAGCCTTATTAAGAAAATTTAATAATTAAAAGAAATATTGATAAAAGATCTTTTTTGTAGAATTTGGAAATGCATTGTTTTTAATAAAAAAAATACTAAGTAGGGAGAAAAGTTGTTTTTTAAGTGAAAATAAGGTTTATTTTCAAATTTACCTAAATGTTCCTAATTCCGTGATAAAATTTGTTGATTGAACTTATTTCCTAAATGTATGTCTCTAATTCCGTAAAAAATCTAAGCCATAAGTTTAAGGGTTTTTATTTCTTAAGTGTCAGTGCCATGGGTTTGACCTCATAGTGCCGAGGAGTAGCCAAAATATCTTGAATATGTCCTAAAAACTTCTCTTCTTCATGTTTATTAACTTACTTACTTAGGTGGCCATGACAATCCGTTGTTGGGTTACGGCCGACTTCATCAGCTCTCGCCAGGCGTCTCTGCTTATGTAAACTCCTATGTATGTAAACTCCTTGACAACTTCAAAGTTATATTTGTCTGCTGTAACATGGGAGCTTAGACGCCGCACTTCCCTATTTGCAGACAACATATACTTAATTTTGCCATCGTTCACCGTCAAACCCACTTTGGCTGATTCCTTTTCGATAGCGGCGAAAGCAGCAGTTACATCTCTAATGGTTCTGCCGATAATATCAATATCATCAGCATACACAAGGAGCTGGACACCTTTGTAGAATATGATACCATTTCGATGTACACCTGCCTCGTAGGATCCCCTTCATGATGAAATTGAAGAGATCGCATGATAGCGGGTCGCCTTGTCTGAAACCTCGTTTGGTATTAAAGGTTTCGGAGAGATCATTTCCTATCTTGACGGAGCTGCATGTATTTCTCAACGTCATCTTGCAGAGCCTTATCAACTTTGCAGGTATACCGAACTCAGACATTGTTGCGTACAGGTAATCCCAAATCGGGCTATCGAACGCAGCTTTGTAATCAACAAAGAAATGATGGGTGTCAATTTGATTTTCGTGGGTTTTCTCCAGGTTTTGGCGTAGTGTACAAATCTGGTCTATGGTAGACTTGCCAGGACGAAAGCCACACTGATAAGGTTCAATCAGTGTTTTGGTATGCGGCTTCAATCTTTCACACAATACGCTCAAAAGAACCTTGTATGCGATGGAAGTAAGACTGATACTTCGGTAGTTGGCGCAGATTGTCGGGTCTTTTTTATTAAGTATAGGACAAAGCACACTGTTAATTCAATCGGCATGCTTTCCGCTGGCCATATTTTGCTGATGAGTTGATACATGCACCTTATCAAACCACCGCCGTCGGTATTAAGCAATTCAGCAGCCACGCCGTCAGCACCTGCGGCTTTGTTGTTCTTGAGTCGCTGGATAGCAACTTTAATTTCGTCATGGTTAGGTGGTAGAATTTCCTCTCCATCATCGTCAATTGGTGGTGTCGAACCGCATTCTCCAAGAGCGGAATTGTTGTGATCGTCACCCGCAAGCAGATTGGAAAAATGCTTTTTCCTTTTCATCTCTGCAAGTGGATGCTCTGAAAACCTTGTGCGCTTAACCTGTTATTAGAATTTTTGAGCATCCTTCTTGCCTTGGTACACCTTAATTTTTTCACGCTTACGCTTTTCCTGCTCTCTTTTTTTTCGCCTGAAAATGCACTTTTCTCCCTTCCTCTTTTTACGATAGTTTTCGCGCATGGCTCGCGTTGCAGCTGACTGCAGCGACTTTTTATTTTGCTGCTGTCGCCTAGCGACACTCCTGGTCATGCCATTGGTTGCGGGGGTCAAACAGTAATCGCCCAAAGTCCCCCAGCGTCATTAAGGCAAGAGATAGGTTGGTTGAGCTTAACCCATAGTTGAGCATAAAATTCCTCGGCGGTCCGTTTTGGTTGCAGTTTATTGAAATCTTTCGTTGCATACCTATGTGTATATTTTTCGCATTGCACAACTGCATGCGGATCTTGGCTGCAACAAGATAATAAAGGGTCCGGACATTCCAGGTGCATATCCATAAATCAATCATTATAATGTGGTGGGGACCCAAACCCTACGCACTTTCCATTTTTAAGGTCTTGTAGAGACCCCTCAAATTTATAGTCTAGAGAAAAAGGGAGTTTCGGACATGGCACTTTTGAGGCGGCTCCGACTCGCCTTGAGAGTGCGAGTTGCGGGCAATGTGGTTTGTTCGATCAAAACGCAGTGCATGTCCAACACTACATCCTTCCACACCCTAGTTGATCACCCGCTTCTTGTCCGGGGGGACCGCAAAAAGTGGCTAACCTCTATATCTAGAGGCCGTCTATACCTGTGACATGTCCGGCAGCTTGTAGCTCAGGCTCCGCAGATATAATTTTTTGCTTTTAAATTCAAGCAAACCTCTTCTCTTCGTTGTAACCTCTTCTTCTTTGTCTAGTTGGTCCGATTGTTTTGTCCATTTTGCACGTATTTTTTATTGATCTTCCGAAAATTAACAAATCTTAATATATAAAAGACAAGCGTCCTGCTCCGTGCTCTATATCGTAAAACATGTTCAGCCTGGACCAGAACCTGTTGTAAAATTATCTATTTGAAATCTTTGTACGTACTGTACTTTTTAAAACCTGTTCAGCCTGGACCAGAACCTGTTCTTAAATTATGTATTGGAAATTTTTGTACTTGAAGACTATCGTCATTTTCCTCAACTACTATACATCAAACATCATGTCTTGCTTTTACTGTGCTTCTTAATTAACAGAACCAGAACATATTCGGTCTGCATAAACTGAACAGCAATTATTACTTTTAGTGACGTTGGTGTCAATTGGAATTGCTAGAATTAAATCATAATGTTCGGTTTTCTGATCCAAGTTTTAGCGATTAGCTACTCAAGTTAGGAAATGGAGATGAAGATATCATAGAAATTCCCGATCATTTTGTTTGTAAAGGTTCGCTTATTAACCCTTTCAATGGCTTGCCTAGAATAATCGTGGACAATTTTTTTGAGCTTATATTCCCATCATTTAACCAACAAAAAGATTAAAACACATCGCTCGGATTTTTACATGAGCTTCTTTGCTTTTGGCAGGCTGTCTAATATAATGCACAAAACCATGATAACGTTGTATTATAATATTTTAGTTCAACTAAAACAACCGGAGACAAATGCAAATGCGTTATTTATGCAAATGTTATTATACAAAAAAAAATTATACTTTGCACACCAATCACAACAATCACTTACTTTTTGCAAAATTTATTAACACGCGATATAAAAAAATTGAAGGCTTCTGTTGGGCATAAAATCGAAAATCTAACTAAGTTAAACGTTATATATCTCCCTAAAATTATTTTTGTAATGTTGGCACAACTTCATTTCATAGTACCAACCTATTTGATTTTAGAAAAGACGTTGGAAAATAAAAAAAAAATTTTTTTCCGAAGTGTCCAATATAATGGACAAATCCATTGAAAGGGTTAAATAGATTTTTTGCGATACTTTGAGTCCGAATTACATCAACCGTTATTCCAAAATTGCTATCCTGTGCCCAAAAAATTCCGATGTGAACGAAGTCAACGAGCAAGTTATAAATATTTTAGTTGGTGACAAAGTGAGAGATCTGAGCACGGATTAAATTGAAGACAGTGACGATAAACAAAATTACCCTGCCGAGTTTTTGAATGAATTTTATCCTTCAGAAATGCCACTGCATAAGTTAAACCTCGAAATTGGAAGTATTATAATACTTCTTCGAAATTTCAATACCAAAAGAAATATCTGTAATGGAAGGTGGTTAGTTTTGAAAAACCTATAAACTTAATTAATCATCGCATTGGTATTGACAGGCGTACTGGTGAACATGAAACAGTTTTCATACCTACAATTTATTTGGCCCAGACAAACACATTTGCCTTTTGCCTTTCACTCTCCGGAGGCGACAATTTCCAGTAAAACTGACATTTTCAATGACCATAAATAAATTGCAAGGTTAAATATTGCAAAAAGTAGGAGGTTTTCTAAAAGAACTGGTATTTAGTCATGGGCAGTTTTAGCGGGCTGATGATGTAAAACTAAGCATTATAGATGGCAAGGGACAAGCTTAATTGGTTAAAATTCTAAGAATTTTTTTACTAGAAATGTTGTATATAAGGAAGTTTTATAAAAATAATTTAATAAACATGTTTTGCAATAAAAACCTTTGTAAATAAATCCAATAAATTTTTTGTCGCATTTTGTACTCTAAATGGTTCTTTCCCGTCGTAGGACGGGCTTTTACACTAGTAAATTAATAACACTCAATTATTGCTTACTTATCGAGACCAAACAAAAAAAAACGTTAAAAGTAAGCATGATAAAATGAGCAAAAAGAAACAAGCAAAATGTTAAATTTTTTCGATCACTTCGTTAAATTTGACAGGTTGAGTTCATTGACTTAGTTGAAAAGAAGGCGAGGCAAATGCAATTTTCACTGGTGCCACTCCCGTCTCTGTCCGATATTTAGTTTGCGAGCTACAGTCAGTTTAACTACTAATTTCAAATAAAAATTAAGACCCCCGATTTTTAAAAAATCGTATGGTAACTATATTTCACGTTGAGCACATGTTCTTTCCATTAGTACCACTCTCGTCTCTGTCCGATATTTAGTTTGCGAGCTACACTTTCGTCTGTGTATAGTGCTAGTGGATGTGGGATCCAAATTAATTTGCATTAAAAACAAGAATTAACATTTTATGCCATCTATTGGGTAAAAGCATAAAAAGAAATATGATCCAACTCGTTTTTTTCATAAGAGTTAAATCTAACCGGATCACAGACCAATTTAGTTAAGTTTGACAGTTAGAGTTCATTGACTGAGTTGAAAAGAGGTTCATGAGCTCTCGTGTCAAAGTAGAACACTTGTAAACTAGAACAGTAGTGCAAACATAAACCCAATGACAACCAATACTTACAATGCTACCAATACGAACCAATCGGTTCGTGCAAAACAAAAACAACAGAAGCATAAACAACGAAACAAAAACAAAGAAAGCAGCAGGCACATTATAAGCAGCTGATGATTGATTTTGAAAATCAATTTTCAAATTGATTGAAAAACAAGCATTTTTCTTCTTATATTTTACTATTTTGTGACTTTAATATAAAAGTGACAAAATCCAAAATTAGATATTCATCGAGCGCAGGATCTATCTGATATTTTAGTATGTATATTATCTTTGAACGATAAGTATTAAAGGCTGTAGGTATACCCTAAAGTATTGGCCAAAAAAGTTGTATGAGCTTCAAAAAATCTGTTAAAACTATCCCATACAAATTGCGCTGTAAGACGTAATTCTACGTCAAAACAATCGTCTCATTTACCTTGTCGATTTTAACTTTCCATTTGTGCTTACCGCTTAGGATTTCAATTTGAACCATTTTCTAATAGTTTCTTTGTAATTATTATCATGTTATTTTTATTATTTTTATTATGTCTTTATTCTATAAATTTTTCCAAGAATTTGCTAGTGTTTTCATTCGTTATGGTTTTGTTTTTCTGTTACTCAAGTGAAAAATTTTTGCCAACACCTTTTCGTAGTCTACACCAGCATTGAAAACTTCCCAGTAGGCTCAGCTAAAAGTATTTTTCCCCACGGTGTAAATTTCAACTCTTTACTACACCTCATTGTAAAAGTCGCCAAATGGCAAACTGTTAATTTTTTTTTTGTCTAGACTTTTTCAATTTTTAATTAATTTTTACACAAGCTTGTTCACATGTAATCAACTTAATATAAGGGCAAATTTCATTGCATACTTCGCAGCGTATTATAGAGTTATATGAATTTATCTCATGCATTGCTCACAATTGCATTGATTTAGAAACATTTGTGCAGAGCATAGTTGCGGCTTTAGTTGTGATTGTAGACAGCCACACGCGCGAAAATACCATGTCATATACGTGCAAATAAACACCCCCACAAACACACACCCACACATGGTCATATAAATACACATAAACCTTGTATGCATTGCCTAATGATGCTCAAAATTGAAATAAGGATAGATGTGCTAATTAGAGGAAATATTGCACGCGCCACATACTGTGTACCGTGAAGCGGTAATTCATGCGTTGAGAGTATTTTTTGAAAATTCTAAAAAAATATGTCTAACTTATGATTGAATAGAAAATGTTGAAAATTCGAGTAAAGAAAAGCGAACAGGAGATAAGCGGAAATGGAGTTGCAATAAAATATAATAAATAAGTGTACAAGTTCGATTTAAATTTGGTTCTGAGCTCAATTCTTTAGTATAGCTTGAAAAACTTTAAATAATTATCAATATCTTTTATGATTATGTATGTATTCATTATCCAATTTAATGATTTATTTTACATAAATTTAAATATTGATAGATTTTATTTGTAAATTCTTATCAAATTTAATTAGTAAATTCCTTAAAACAGCTTTATTTTTTTGCATATGGGCATTTCCACAGAAAAGTCTACCAGGACCGAAAAAAAAAATATTAACTAAACAAATAATTTGTTTGTTATTATATAAAAAAAATGCTTGAATTTTTAGAATTTACTGCATTTAAAACTACTTTCAGTTTTTATTCTGAGAAAATTGGCCTGATATCTGAGAAATATGTTTTTCTTGCTTTTAGCTGCTTTTAAGGACTTTTTCTCTTAAGTATTTTTCGTTTATTTATTAACGTTTTGTTTGCACTCTTCTTATAAAATCCATCTATAAACTTCAAATAAACAATAAAAAATAAAAAAAATAGCAAACAAAGCACGATTTACGGTTAATTTTTTATATTGCTTTAATTACTATTCGAATGTCGCGTTCTTGTACCTAAATCATCATTTGTTATCAGAACTTCGTGATCGTTCTAAGCAAGTGTCTGAAAATTGTAACTTAAATCAAATTTGGTCGCCTCACTATAAAAAAACAGTTACTGCAGGTAAAAATCATACTAAACATTTAATATTGATCATCAAAATGTGTCGCGTTCGCGATCATGCGCCGTTTTTTAAATATACTTTGTATGGGAAGTATGGAAAGGTTTCATTCGATTTTGCTGAATTTTTTACTAAGTGTTAATAGCACTAGTTAAAGCTCATGAGCTAATTTTCAAGTCATTGGATTGATTTTTAATAGATTTTTAAGAAATTTTCCATTTTTAGAACGTCAATTTGTTTGGGAGGTATACGTGGTTTTCATCCTATTTGGCTTTTTTTCGAACATGGTCTTTAATTTTACGATATAAGCCTAAATATCGAATTTCATTACGATAACTGAATAATAACGGTTGTTTTCATGTCAACAGACAGGGGGACATAAAGAAACAGGGACATACATGGTTAAGTCAACTTAGATTGTGATAATGCAGGATAATGTATGCACTTTTATATATCTGCCACGCCTCCTTATGGGCGTAAAAAACCTCGTCATAAAGTTTATAACAACATACGTAGTACGGGTGGGGTTAAAACAATATATCATAATTTTCTCACAAGCCTCATATGTATTTTTTTTTTTGTTATTTATATTACTAAAATAAAACTCCCAAATAATATATATGATGTTTTTGGTAGGTAATGCAATATTTAGATGAAATTACTTTAACTAATTCTTATTACAAACGTGATGAGAAAAAATGTCGCGTGCTAGATGTCGCGTTCGCGATCAGGCTTAAGCTCAATAAAAAAAAAGCTAATGGAAATATGTCAAAATGATAACTATTTCTTGAAAGCCACATTAATCTGTTTTAATTTACAATTTACCGCTGTAAAATATTATGTTGCGTTTCGCAGATATCTGCATTTTTCTAGATGCAGTCGAAAACGAGTTCCATTTTTTGTCGCGTTCGCGATGCCATGTTTATTGCTAATATTTTGGAAACATAAAATCTAGAGAACCTAACTTTTTTTTCTAAATATAGTGCAAATAAAATGCTATCTAAAACTTGAAAAAAAAGAAAATTTGTTTTGAGTTTTCTTTATTATTTTACTCCTCAAAGGCGTACGAATGTCGCGTTCGCGACTATGGAAATGCCCATATTTAGTTGTTTTTTTTTTTTTTTTTTTTTTTGTGAAAAACATTGTTGATTATATTTTATTGCAAATCACTGCTACCCATATTCATCATTTTGCGTTTTGTAAAGAAACAAATTTAAATGTTACAACAACATCGTATGAATCATTTTCAAGCGACAAAGAAGCCACAAATGCTACAATCACATGGCAACCCTGACGATATACATTGTTCAGAGTCACGTATTATTTAATTTATAGCATGAGCAATGAAAAAGTTTGCCGAACTGCTTAAAAATAAACGCACGAATTCATTGTTAAAACGGAAAAAGGGTTAAAGTGGAAGCAGATAAGCAAGACGAAGAGTTGCTGAAATAATTAAATAAGTTTGTGTTGCAAATGTATAAAAGGGAAAATTTAAAAGGAAATAAATGCAATTTATTATGACAGGGTATTTTCAAAAAAAAATTAAATAAAAGCTATAAGACTGCTGCTATATAAACTTACTATAGGAGTTACTCCTGCTAAGTGATCAAAAATAAGGACACTCAATTTTTGCATAGAGTTCTAGATCATAAGCGAGACAAAGTATTAAAGGCTGTAGGTATACCCTAAAGTATTGGCCAAAAAAGTTGCATGAGCTTCAAAAAATCTGTTAAAACGATCCCATACAAATTGCGCTGTAAGACGTAATTCTACATCAAAACAATCGTCTCACTTACCTTGTTGATTTTAACTTTCCATTTGTGCTTACCGTTTAGGATTTCAATTTGAACCATTTTCTAGAGTTTCTTTGTAATTATTATCATGTTCTTTTTATTATTTTTATTATCTCTTTAGTCTATTAATTTTCTGCCTATTATGGCAGAAACTAAACTCAAATGAATTTCCATCTAATAGAAACCCACACATAAACTTTTCTTTTTCAAAACATTTTCTAGGAAACAGGCGTTAAGAATAATCCAGTAAATTTAAATTTACGTTGTGTACAAAATTTTTTTGAAATATTTTGAGCGCTCTATTGTATTTTCTAAATATCGAATACTATTTTATGAAGTTATTGCTTTTTTAATAACACGATAAAAATGTTACCAAGATGTATGCCATATTTTTTAAAAAGCTTATTTTATGTTAATTTAGAATGTTTTAAAATTTTTTTAATTAGATCTTTTCTGTGAGGAATTCACGAAGGGATTCTGTTTAGATTTTTGCTGAAGAAAACATGAAGTTTCTTTCAACACTTATAATGTATTGCACTTCAGTACAGTAATATTAATAAAACAGTAACACATATTTTAGAAAAAAGTCAGATGAAAGATAAACTTTCGAGTAGAGATAAACCTATTTCAAACGAAACATTGAGAACGATATTGAGAACTACTTTGATATCGACATCAAAGTCGTAATTTTTATCTTAATATATAAACGACAAGAGTCGTGCTCCGTGGCTTATATCGCTCAAACTATTCTTTAATGTTATTGCTATACCTTTCAAAACATGTTCAGCCTGAAACAGAACACTGTTTCGCTCATGGTTCTACCTACTTAATGTCGCTCAAACTGTTCATTCCTGTCATTCCAGTGCTTTTTCATATGAAAAAATTGTCAGCCTAAAAGTATGCACACAAAATATATTTGATATTTATCAGTAAGAAAGCATTGACAACGACTGGAACAAAACAACATTTGAGGTGAATGTTAAAAATGGTGTCATATCTATCATTTTTGGTGTCATATCTACCGTCTGCTGCTTAATTATTTTGAATACGACTTGTCGTATTCCATACTAGTAGTTAAAACACTTGTAGTACATCACCTTAACCCTCTAGTTCTCAACCCTGCCTGTAGACAGTTTTTAAGCATTACATGCGTATTTAATTTTTCTTCTGAATTTTGCTTTTTTTTCTTTGCTCTATCAACTCCGGGGAATCCCAAATTTTTATATTGATTGCATTTGCATGTACGTAGCGACGCAAACAGCAGCTGAAACAGTCATTCAATTTAGAATTCAATTCAGCTTGGGAATTTTAACAGTGCAATTTGGGAACTAGAGGGTTAAGACATACATCACATACCATTTAAATAAAATACTCAGACGTGCAGTACAACAATTTTGTTCAGAAAAAGTGTTTGGAATTAAGTTTCTTCAGAAGTAATTCAATGTTACTTTGCTGCAATCCAAAAGTTTTGATTAAATCGACTATGTTATATGTTGGGGAGAATATTTTGAATAAATTAATTGAAGTTAAAGCATTTTTCCCAAACCTCAAGTTTTTTCTTTATTTAAATTACTAAATTATCTTCGTCTTCGTGTTTCAACTTACACTTTTTGACGATGTTACCTTGTAGGTATGGTTTTCAGTTTTTCTTAATATTTCAGAATATATTTTTTTTTCAAAGCTTTGTGTTAAAAATCAAGTAAATACGTTTATATTTGTCGAATAACTTGTTTTTTCCAGCGGATATTTATTTTCTACATTGGTCACCTCTAGGTATCGAATCGAATAATTTTTTTTTCGCGGTAGCTTCGTCTTTTATTCTCTCGACATGACCAAGCCAGCGAATCCGCTTGATCCCTATAATAAAATATACATATATATAGGTTGGCAGTTAGAGGGTTGGTTTGCTTAGAAAAATGGTGGGGGTGAAAAAATATTAGGAGTTGGTCTTACATATTACTCCTCTAAGGGTCACCCAGAGTAGCTTTCAGCAATAATTCGAAATGTTTCTTAAGTTTTCGTATTTTTTATAAGGGGACCTCAAGAAGGTTTCACACTGGAGTTCAAAAAAATTTTGGAGAATAGAAATTATAATGAGATGGTGATACATTTCAACCATCTAGAGGTCACCCCAGTATAACTACAGTAATTTTAAAAAAGTACATTTTATAAACGGAAGAGGGGTGGGGGCTCAGAAGGGTAACAGATAGGAGCTAAGTTTATTTGGAAAAAATGTTGGAGAAGAAAAAATAAGTAGAGTTGGTCATACATTTTAGTGCTCTGCGGGTCACTAAACCTCAGGGGAGGTATATATGATTTTCGACGACAGCTTCTTAAACTCTTATTAAACTTTGCAAACAACTTCCGTAGGATAAGTGCATGCTTGCTTATGCAAGCTATATTCAGCTTATATGTATTTGGCTCATTCCACAGAAATGAGGAACGGAAACATGAATTCTAAAATGCATGTATTTGAAGTAATTTTTGGTTTTCGAATTGAAGTGGAATCTTAAGTTAGTCCTGCTGCAAAAATATTTTTAAATTAAATGCTTTTTTATATTATTTTGACAATTTAACTAAACAAACTCCGAGTTGAAAAAATTTTTAAATATTTTGATTTAATTTAAACCTTGAAATCAGTCATCTGTTGATACAACTTTAAAAAAAATAAGGTTAGTAATATTAAAAAAGATATTAGCGTTGTGTTAGAATAGTTTGTAATTATGATTGGTTACTGCGTTTTCAAAGTACAAAATATTTAAACTGAGTGTTTTTTCTGTGTCACACCAGTCCCAAAAAAGGCTATAGTTTTCCTAAGAAGCAACATGGGCTTATGATAAGAATGAAACTTTCCTAAAGTAAGGATGTTGATGTTTGACATAAATTTGTTAACTTTTTTCATTCAATAAATTATTTTTATTCTTCATTTCCGTTACAAGAAGTTGGTCACACCCGGAACGGTTTTCAAAAATTTTTCTAATAATGAAATTTTTGCAAGTATATTAATAAGTTCTTTGATTAAAACAAGCTTTGTAAATTCATTTATAGCGAAATCATTTGTATAGATATTAATTTGATCAAAAATTCATGCGAAAAATTTTTTGCAAAAAAATATTTTTTTTTTTAAATATATTAAAAACTTGAAATTATTTGTAAAGGTATTAATTTGATAAAAAATTCATGCAAAAAAATTTTTGCAAAAAAATATTTTTTTTTTAAATTAATACATTAATTAAAAACATATTTTTTTGATTTAAGTGTCAAAAAATATGTGAATGTTATTAAACCCATTAAGTTCTTATATATAATTCTCACATCATTCACACTCGTCACACCCGGGACAATCTTATGTCACACCCGTCCCATTTAAAAGTTTAAAAAAAAATGGTTATCGCCATTTTTTCAAAATATTTTTCACTGGTATTCTACAGAATATATATTAAATTTTAATAACTGCAAGTCAAAAATGGTCTCATTGTGGTAGATGGACTGAATTTCAATGTTAAACTCAGAATTTTTAGTTTTTAAACTTGTGCTCGTCACACCCGTCCCAGGTGTTTAAGCGAATGTAACTATTAAACTAGTATAAATAATTGCATTATGTTTTAGCATTTTGAAACCTTGGGGCATCTTCTAAAATACCCTATAGTAAATCGCTAAAATTTTAACCGGTTAATACCATTTTCAGCACGATAAAGTAGTCAAAACGTCACACTCGTCTGTATGGAATGAGCCATTTCTAATAAACTTCGGAAAGTAACCTGTATAAAACTGTTCCAAATTGAATGATGTAAGCTTTACCGAAACTCCAAAATTAACAACAAAAAATTCGCAAGACATATGGTATCTACGATATGATGTTTAAATTTTATTTAATAATTTATACCTAAGTTAATTTGAATTTTAGAGATAATTTAATTATGTATATTTTATTTATTAAAAATTTCACAAATTGTTCTTATGCA
Source organism: Tetanocera ferruginea (assembly GCA_958299015.1). Classification (NCBI taxonomy): domain Eukaryota; kingdom Metazoa; phylum Arthropoda; class Insecta; order Diptera; family Sciomyzidae; genus Tetanocera; species Tetanocera ferruginea. Next base: position 27,403,668 of record OY282644.1, read on the forward strand.
CTCATGGGACTCGAACCCGTATCCTATCTCATGCTAGTCAGAGGGTAATCAATCAAATTTCGGTTGTTCTTTTAACCGAAGCTCTTTCGAAAAGCTAACGTAAACACACTTTTTTAAGCTTATTGGAAACTTTGAAATGAGTTTTTATAAAACTTCTGATATTAACTTCTGAAATACTTCATAACAGCTTTTATGTCAACTTTACCTTCGTTAACAAGTAAACTTCTAGTTGCGAGCTTTATAGAAGCACAAAACAAGCTTCAGCTGTCGAATATTCAACTTTCCTAGCCTTATCGAAGGTCATGTGTTAGTTGGGCAGGCTTCCTGATATGAGAATTCGATTGTGAATGGCACAGCACTGCTCACCAGTCCTTTGCCGCGGTAATGTTGATCTGAAATGTTCTCATCTAAATGAGTAGCTATGATACAGAACTCTCTTTCTTTACTGCTGTTATGATTTGTTCTCGTTTTGCGCATTCAACCGCTAAATTTGATTCGATTTCTCCGATAGCATATCAGAAAGATTACAAAAATTTCATGGAACATTTAGAGATCTAGACTATTGGGCTCCATTTTTAATTATATTTTTTTCGACTTAAAACAAGGTCTATTCGTTTTATATTATGCCTTTTACACTAAATTCGATGATAATGTTATACAATTCATATGACTTTAATATGCTGAATCTAAAGCTGTTTACAGATTGATTCTATCACGTCTAGTTTTAAAGATTTTCTTATTTAAATAAAACATTGATATTGACATATTAAATAAGTTTTTATTATGAAAAAAGTACAAAATCCTTACACATTTAATTTTATTAAAACCTTACTCGTTTGCGATGTTTTTGTTTCCCGGAACCGCATGTGATCTTAAGGGCCAAATTCGTTGTATGTAATGACGCGACTTTGCTCTGCTGACCCACTCACATAAAAAGCAACATATTTTGTGTTTCCTCCTTGTAATCCCGCTACTGAATTCTATCGAGCAATTACTTCATGTTTTCGTAAGTCTCTTTCATATTTACTGCATGAGCCAATCGTACTGACGGATATTGATTCCCATTATGTAGCAATACTGCTTTCAGACTCAGTTTGGATGAGTCAATCAAGAGTCTCCAAGCCGTTGGATCTTCTGGCAGCTGTAGTTCTTGCAGAAGTTTTAGAGGAACAGTACAAAAAACCAAATCTTGATATTTGGTAAGCAAGTGAGGGAACTGGGAATGCTCTTTCCTGAAAAATTATATATTTGTGCCTTTTTTAACAGATTCCACTATTGTTATCTGGAGCTTAAAATTTGGGCCTTCGATTTCGAAAGTTTCAAATCGCGGACGAGACCATTAAGTTCAGATTGGTTGAGTAGATGTGGTTTTTTTGTTAAACTAGATGAACTTAATCTTGTTTGATGAACTTCATATGTTTGGGACCCAGATTTTCTATCATTTGTCTATTTGAAATCTAAAATAATGAAGGTAAGCCATTTTTATTAAGGATGTCATCTTTCTGCGATGTAAGGCCACCAAAAAATCACCACATTATAGCAAAAATAGTTAGGAATTTTTACCTTTGAAAATTGAAAACTCTCAAAAATGTACTACTTTGACCCCAAAAAGGGCATATTTAGGACCTAGTAAAAATCTCAAACTTTAAGGATATACAGTTTCTACCTTAATATTTACTGGCATTTGAGTTTGGTTGTGTTATTTTCATTTTCCATAAAGATCTGATTTGATGTGATGTTAAGTTATCATTATGATTCGTATTTATGACTGAGTAACGTTTGTTAAAAAGTTGTTTTATTTTTGACAAATTTCCATTGGACAAATAGCCAAGCTACTTTGCATATTTGCACTGTATTCCTTTCAACAAATTCATTCAATTTTTTAAGCTAAACTTACCTGCTTTAAAAAAATATTATATTATTTTAAGAAAAGATCAGCTTCAAACTAAAAAACCAATAAAAATTAAAGAAGAAACAATATATCCTAAAAGTTTCAGATTTTTATTAGATCCTAAACATCAGGTCCATTTTTGCGATCAAGTAGGATCTTTTTAATAATTTTCAAATTTCAAAGGTATTTTTCATTAAGGATATGACGGTCCAAAATCGTTAAAATATAAATTCCCAATCTATAGTGCAAGTTCTACAAGGCTGAAAAAAAATCAGGGCAACTAATAGTTGCGGCACAGGACTTTATGCAATATATCAAAAATCTACAATTTTTATAAAGTTTTCAGTGGTTTCCCATTCAATGGATTATTGTTAAGATGAGATCATTCCATTTTTGTGTAAAAAGCACATCTTCTAAGAAGCAAATAAAATTATAATGGTATTAAATCTTACGAAATAAAAATTGTAATCTACTTAAAGAGACTTACTCAATTTAGAATTTCGAATGGGTGCCAATTTTTTTTTTTTTTGCTTTGAACCAAGGATTTCAGGTGTCAAACCTATTCAGTCAAATCTGCCTTGGTTCGGCAATATGGAGATAGAAAAGTAGGAGAGAAAGGGAAATCAAGAGAAGAAACAAGTGAAGCATGTTGTATGTGCGGCGGAGTGCTATATCATTATTCGAATTTGAATCCAAGGCAAGTGTTATGCCTTTACCTCAGTCAATTCGAATTATGAAGCAATCTCATTCCACAAATATCTTTACCTACAATTTCCAAAGTTGTATATATTGATGAATTATTGTCAGTTGGCAGTCAAGCACGCTAACCACTCGACTACCGAGGCCCCCCGGACACTACGTAACTCATCCATTAGAAGTTTTCATATGGAATGATTCTGACTTATATACTTTTCGAATCGCAGTTGTTGATGCTCTCAGAGATATTTTATGTGAACATTTTTGAAATTTCTGGTTGACTATTTTATGGACAAGCCCATATTTATTTTAGATATTAGTTTTGATACTTAAGTTAATTTTATAATTATCGAGAAGATACCTTGTAACCTTGTTGCATAAGACGATAAGCATATTCGCAATACTTTAAATCAAGCAAAGTGGACGGCACATCTGAGGCGTAATTTGCTCTTTAGAGGATTCTCCATCTTCCATCCGCACGGCGCACAGTGTGAAATATACGGATTCTAGCGGAACTTAATTATAAAAATTATGTTGGTCTTCCCTGGAAAAAATTGTTTTTTTCAGCTCTTAATAATCCAAACCGTTTTTTTTTTTGCATAATATTGCTATGTATTTGCAATATATATTTTGTCACAAGTGATCAAAGTCAAGGTTTACTATCAAAAAAATCAGATACGGATTTTTTTTATTTCTTGTAACAATTATGGAATAATCTTGTTTCTAATCCATTGCAATTGTGAAAAAAGGTTATAAGTATTTAGAATCTAAAATATTTACACTTTACGCGTTAATAAGTAGATTATATTTTTTTTTTTATTTTTTTATACTTTTTCGCTTGTTTCCTTCTCAGGTTAAAAAAAAAAAAATATAAGCATGTTTGCACTTTGGACAGAGTTTTAAAATTGTAGACACGTGTAGACAAGCTCTTTTTTTCATTTCCTGTTTTTTTGAGTATTTTAAAACCAGAACCAAAGGTAATCTCGTGCTTCTTTTTGCCCCTCCGGATATATTTTTTTTAATTTCTGTATTTGAGAAAAATCTTATCAGATAACGATTAAAGTTTATTTAATATACATTAATAATTTTAATATTAAACAATGCAAGTAAAAAACATGAAAAATACAATGTGTGCTGTAAGCAAAGAATACTTAAATTATTAAAAAATATTTAAAACGCTAAAATTTTTGGGAAGAAAGGAAATTTTTGGTATATTCTTTATTCTCTTATATCATCATTTTATAAGGAAATAAAAAACTGAAAATTTGCATTGCTATAACAAAAAAATTATATTTCCTGTCAAATTAGGTAACAGTGGGTGCAGATCAGTAAGATTTGGAATTAAGTTCTGCTAGAATGCGAAAATTTCACACTGTGCGGCGGTTCTGAATTCGCCACTGCCCAATTTACATACGAAGTGACGTCATCAAAATAGCAAACATTTTATATACATAACACGATGAAAAAAATAGTAATTATAAACAACAAAAAAAAATAATTGAAACTAAAAACCTTAAAAAAAATATCTAACAAAAAAAAAATGTTAACTTTTATAATTATCAAATTAATTTGAAATTAAAAACTGCGCTTTAATTCAATTAATTTTTAATTAACCATAAAAAAAAAATGAAAAAATGTTCAAAAACATCCCCAGTATAGCTAAAAAAAAAAAACTAGCAAGTCCTACACAACGACACAGCTAGACCAAATGTCGGTACATTGATATGCGCTTAATTATGTAATCATGTGAAAATAATGCAAGCTCGTTTATTAGGTACAATGCGAAAATTTACATTTAACCTGACAACAGTATAGATAAAGCAAACATGATTAAAATGATAAATGAAAATAATACAAAAAATAATTTCACCATTTTAGCTATTGAAAGGAACTTGACTTTGACTTTGACCGAGCTTCTAATAATGGATTGTGTTGATCGTTTAGATAAATGCTTGTGCACAATTGATCTAAAACTTTCCAGTAGAATAATTGTCAAGCCCTCTTAACAGAAGCACTGATATAACTACTTCAAAGCAACCACTCTACACTTATTATAATTACTCAATTTGCATTGATTCTGAAACTCTTTCTAAATTAAAAAATAGAAGTGAGACGTGAATGAGTCGTAGACCTTTCTATCTATCTACACTGATTCTACAGACAGATTATCGTAGGCTTTTCTATCCTACAAGCGATAGAAAAGGAAACAGCGCAACAAAATCATCTTCATTGAAAAAGTGTCATATTGAAAAATAGTGATTTGAGCATCATTGTCGAATTAATTTTGAAAGCAAAAGTTGTTGTTGAAGAAGAAATTAAAAAAATGTGTTAAATAAATAAATATGAAATTATTAGTGAAAGTTTTGTGTCCTATAATTTATCAGCCGTGCAATAAAATTGAAGTTTTGGATGCAAATGGATTGATTGCGACCGATGCTTTAGAATGCTTTGGATGCTATAGAAGATACTTAATCCCACATTTTTTACTATATTTTTTTATAATTCCTTTATTTTCATCATCGTTTTATTTTGTTTTTAATAACTTTATTGCTTATTTCTATGATTAATACTTCATTTTAATTCTGTGTTCTGAAAAAATTTATAAAAATATAAATAAATAATTTCATTGATTAGTATAAAAAACGTTGTTATAAATGATTAAATAACATTAGAAATTTTAAATGTGTTTTTTAATTCAATGAAAGCTAGTTTTTCTGAATAGACTCATTGTAACCGCTCACGTAAGTACTTCTCTATAACTTCTTTTAGAAGTGCTTGAATGTAACCAGTTCTGAGTGCTGTTCTTTGAAAAGCATTATGCGAATACTTCTTGCAAGGCCATTCCTGAAGTCGTGACATATAACAATTTTTATAACCTCTTTTTGAAGAAGCGAGAGTACAATGTCTTGAATGTTGGAATGTTTCATATAAAAAATAATTAACAAAAGAATCTAGTTGGTAAGGCCCTCTACCTCCCTTAGAAGTGCTTCTGTAATTACTTCTAACTCCTTTCTTTTGTAACTGGGTTATCAATCCCCAGCAAAATTTTTGATACAAACTTCAGCCATATCGAAAAGTTCTTTCGGGAGGCATTCTTATAAAGTTCTAAATAGCTATTTTTATAGCTTCCAAGAATGCTTTCATGGCATGGCTTGTGGAAGGCAATGACTAAATATTTTCTTATAAGCATTTTATTTTATGTCTTCTGAATAATGGAATGGCTTCTTAAAGTTTTTCTGGAAAATACCAGCTAGAATCCTTTCATTGAAGTCCTTAAAAATGTTCCATTGAAAAATTCTAGAAGCACTTCAAGAGAAGACTAAGGAAAGCATTACTCCCAATGACATGCATATGTTAAAAGTATACATTTTGTGTATGAAAGTAGAAGGAATGGAACTCACAACTTTCCCTTCCGCTTTACCTTTTTTGGAAACACTTTTTTTGCTGGGTCTAGGCAGGTTTTATGCCGACTCCGAACGGTTAGAGTTCATATTCTCAAGAAGATTAACATGACATAATTTTCTCTTCGAGTTTTTCAATTACATATTTATAAAGAGCTGATTGCCAATCAGATTTTTATTCATGGTTAAATAATTTAAAAGGTTATCTCGATCAGTGTTGCCGCGACGGTTCTAAAAAAAAAGTATTCACACGGTTAAAAATTTTGGACTAGTTTTTAATCCAAACTTTGGTTTAAAGCAATTTTTAATCCTAAAAGTACTAATTTTTATTCCATATTTTAGTTTAATTTTTTTTAATCCGAAAAAGTTTATGTTTAAGACTATTTTAGGACTACAAATTTTTTATTAAGGTAGTAATTTCAATAAAAACAATGTAGCAGTGGCAGAGACAGCAGCTGTGTCAGTGGCAGCGGCAGTGATCAGCTGTTTCGTATTTTACTGCCTGCCAATTACAATCTAGCAGTGGCAGCGTCAGCATCAAAATCAGTGAATGTGGAATTTTTCTTAGTAGTTTAATTATTTGCATGTTGGCAGTGAATATAGAAATAGGGCTGACCTCGGCAGTACTGCTTACTGCCACTACAGCTATGTAAGTTTTACCATTGAACAACAGTATTCCTAAAATAACAGCTGATCAATGTCACTGCCACTGACGCTGCCAGTCCCGCATTGTAATTCAGGTATAAGATTGAAAACTACTAATACTACAAAATTTAAGCTAAATATAATTCTAAATGTTGTTAAAGCATCCGAAAGTTATTTTTAATAAAATGAAACAAATTGTTTATTAAAATCTGAACCAAAATATTATTTTATACATTATTACAGTAAACAGTGTTTAAACCTTTGTGGATTAAAAAGGAATCCTTTTTCGGATTTCAATGTTTTAAACTTTTTTGGACTAAAATCTAATCCTTTTTGTATTATTATATTTTAAACTTTCTGTGGATTAACAATTATTCCTTTTTGGATTAAGAAATTTTAAACTTTTTGCGGATTAAATATAAATCCTTTTTGGATTGAAAAATTTAAGACTTTTCATTGGATTAACAAATAATGTTTTTTTGGTCGTGTCCTATATGTAATCCAAAAAAGTTTAAAATTAAGTCCAAGATTTTTAACCGTGCATAAAAAGGTCAGAAATGGATCCAAATGTATCCACTTAAAAAAAAAAAATAAGTATCCAGGTATCAAATTGCAAAAAACTATATTATATTCACTTTTTAAATACAAAAAATTAGTTTTTGATTCTTATCTCAAGCAATTTTCATAAAAAGTATTTAATTAGAAGCGACTACTGTGTTTACATGCAGAGTTAACTCGGAGCTTACTCATAGTGAGCTCTGCATGTAAACAAGGGTTGAGTTGAGTTTCGTTAAACCCAAAAAACTCCACAAAACTTGTTGGATTTAGCTGAGTACTATCTGTTAAAATCTTTTATCGTATTTTTCACTTAAAAATAGTAGCTGCAAGAGTCTGTTGAACAAGAGTCTATTGCACGGTTAAAAATCTTGGACTAAATTTTAAACTTTTTTGGATTACATATAGGACACGACCAAAAAAAGATTACTTTTTTATCCAATGAAAAGTTTTAAATTTTGCAATCCAAAAAGGATTTATTTTTAATCCACAAAAAGTTTACAATTTTTTAATCCAAAAAGGAATAATTGTTAATACACAGAAAGTTTAAAATATTATAATCCAAAAAGAATTAGATTTTAGTCCAAAATGTTTAAAATATTATAATCCGAAAAGGATTACTATTTAATCCACAAAGGTTTAAACACTGTTTACTGTAAAAATGTATATAATAATATTTTGGTTCAGATTTTAATAAACAATATTAAATATATTTAAAATAAATTTCGGATGCTTTAACAACATTAAGAATTAAATTTCGTAGTAGTAGTTTTCAATCTTATACCTGAATTATAATGCGGCAGTGGCAGTGGCTTTGATCAGCTGTAATTTTAGGAATACTGTTGTTCAATGGTGAAACTTACATAGCAGCAGTGGTTGTAAGCAGCACTGCCGAGGTTAGCCCTATTTCTAAATTCACTGCCAACATGCAAATAATTAAACTACTAATAAAATTCACACATTCACTGCTTTCGATGCTGACGATGCCACTGCTAGATTGTAATTTGCAGGCAGTAAAATACGAAACAGCTGATCACTGCCGCTGCCACTGACACAGCTGCTGCCACTAACACTGCTGCATTGAAATTCAGCTATTAAATAACATAAATACTTTTTCCTGAAAATACTACCTTAATGCAAATTTGTAGTCCAAAAATAGTTTTAAACTTAAACTTTTTCGGATTAAAAATAATTAAACTAAAATATGGAATAAAAAATAGTACTTTTAGGATTAAAAATTCCTTTAAACTAAAGCTTGGATTAAAAACTAGTCCAAAATTTTTAACCGTGTGAGCTGCCAACAAAAAATTTGCTCTAAACAAACTTGACAAATCTAACTCAATTCGACGTCTGGTTTGCAACCCTAACCACGGGTTTACAAAATTACAAAAATACACAATAATGGCAATGCTAACAATAAAAAGCATATTTTCCCAGCAAACATTATGACTCTTAAAAGACTCTTTCAAGACTCATATAAATGAGGGTTCATCATCATAATGCGCTCAAAAAAGACTCTTTTATGAGTACATTTTCGTATGTTGTGGGCTCCAAAATATGATTCATATTTTTGACTGTTTTATGAGTCTTTTTGCACTCATAGTAATAACGGTTTTTAGACTCATATTTAAAACTCTTTTAAGACTCATATTAGTACTCTTTCATTACTCATATTGAATACTCTTTTAAGACTCATATTGAGTACTCTTGTAATACTCATATTGAATACTCTTTTAAGACTCATATAAGTGGTCATTTTAAAACGAACATTTGTTGTAGTTCACTTCCATTGCATATATATCGCCATAAATAATTCTCCGAAAAGCGACATCAGGATAGCATGTGTCCATAACGGACAGTTACAAAGTTTTATCCAATTAAAATAAATATTCTCGATTAAGTTCTTATTTATTTATTAGATATGGTGCTTTTAAAATAATCCGATTCTATTCTCTCATATACTCCCATAGAAGACTGTTTTATGAGTCTTCTTTCTGATTACGCATATATCAATCAATATATGATCCTTTTATGAGTCTTTTTTATGAACAATAATGTTACCGTCATATTAAGGACTCTTTAATGAGTGTCTTTTATGAGTACTCATAAAGCAGATACAATAATGACTGTTTTCTGAGTCTTATTTTTGAACAATCATTTCACAGTCATATTAAAGACTCTTTCATGAGTCCTTTTAATGAGTCATCAAAAAATATGCATAATAAACACTCTTTTTAGAGTCATTTTTTGGAGAGCCTCAGAAAATGTTTGCAGGGTTCATATAAAATCAAAAAATTCCTATCTATCATTTGAAAAATTATTCAGAAGAACCAAAAAACTTTCTCAATTAAAAACAAAACCATATTTTTTCAGGATAATTTTGTTAATAAAATCGTTGATTTTAGTAGTAGGAGTGTAACATTTTGCATTAAAATATATTTGGATACGGTGCATCATAATCAATCAAAAAATCGATTTTGAATTTTTGGTAATTTAGGGCATTTTTGATTTAATATGACTATATTTTTATATAGAACTGATTTTTCAATAAAAGTATCCAAATTTCCACTAAGGCTTAATAATAAGTATGCATCAATTTTTGAAGAAAAAAAGTATCCAAATAGATCCATTTGGATCCAAACGGCAACTGATCCCGATATTTGACATACCCTCATATTTTGTAAACAAAAAACTGTTCTCTCTTGAAAATGAATGAAAACTAGAGTTTTGTGGTTTCCTCAAAAAAAATTTTGTTTCAGTGTTTTGTTGTTTTTTTTTTATAAAAAAGTTTAAAAGCTTTTGTTAAATGTTACTGCTTAGAAAAAAACAAAAAAAAAATAAGTATGCATTGCTTTCATTGAATTTTTTAAGGCAAAAAATTCGTGAAAATATTTCAAGTTTGGACGCTGTGAAGTTGCAGAACCTTTAAAAATCATCTGATGGATGCTTCAAAATGCAAAGGTAGTAGAAAATGTATTGAGTCAAAATTCTTAAGGAATAGTAAGATATTCAAGCAGCTGTGGGACTTTTGTGTCATTCAAAAATGCTCTCCTCTTCAAATAAGGGTATCTATCTCCATTTTCTTGAGAAGACGTCAAATATCGGAATAACCTTTAAACAAATAAAATAATCATGATTTTTATTCAAATTTAAATTTCAGTATTAGATGAGAGCTGAACTCTATTTCTAACGCGCCTACAGAGAACTCTGGCCATGGCCTTTAGCAAACATTTAAATTTTTCACAGTGTAATATTAGCAAAAATTATTGTAACAAATAAATAAGTGCTACAATTTATGGCATAATTTTAATTAATCGTTATAAATAGAAAACCAAACGCAACAAAAAACCATCAATAGCAATTTTTTTGTACTTTTAATTAAATAATTACGTAATTTTCACGAGCAAAAAGGGTTAAAATGACAAAACAAAAAAAAAATCAAATTGCAAAATAACAAAAACAAAAAAAAGTACAAAACATTGTTGAGCTTAATTTAAATCTAAAACTTAATTACTGTTACGTTGTGCGTTTTAGCGTTACGCAATTACCGTTACCGATGCCACACCACTGAACAAAACAACGCTTTCTGCTGCTGGTGCTGCTGCGCTGCTGTTGCTATGGCATTCTTTTACTCTCAGGCATTTGAACAACTTCATTAGCAATTCTTTATTACAGCTGCTGCTGCTGCTGCTGCTTCTTCTTCTACTTCTTCTCGTTCTTGCTTTACAACTTACGGCTAAGTATTTCGTTTCAGCTGGCAACGTATTAAGCCGGAGTTGCCATGTGGTCACAGCCTTTGTACGCTGCCACCTTTTGACTTTGATTACTTTTGTGACAGTTGTTCGGTCTGTCAGTTGTTTACAAAGAGCGGCCGGAAATGGTTAATTTGATGAAAGAAACAAGCAATCAAAATATTAAAAAAATTACATAAAACTGAAGACTTCCTTCCGTCTCTTCAAAAGTTTCTTTTATTTGTCATGCCTTTAACACATTTTTCGTAAACATGTCTACGAAAAGCTAACAAAATGACTTTAAAGAAATAAATTTAAATTATTAAAGAAATAAAAAGAAATAAACTTGTTGTTCCTGCTGACCTAAAAACATTGTACTATTTATTAAATTTCACAGCCACATCTCAGCTACAAATGACAAAAGCAAAAACAATCAACAGGAGTTGCTTCTTTATTCCACGCAGCATTTTGTGAAATTCGACAAAAAGTTTTTACTTCAGAGATACTCAATGGAATTTAGCACCTCGAAGGAGTTGTGAGAATTTCGCATTGATATTAAAAAAAAAAGAACACAATCAGTATAAAATAGTAGCGGCAGCAGCAGGCTTAAAGCAGTGGCGCAGCATAAAATTTCTCTCTGGGGCATACATTTCTTGTTGTTTTCTTCTATGCCGTGACGTTTTATGGCCAAGTGTTGTGGGCTTTGTTCTCTCGTGTGCCCCATTATGTCCCGTTACTAGCTGCTTTGCCCTATGTTGCCATATTTTTGTTTTTGTTTTTATTCTTTCATTGGTCGTGTCTATTTCAGTTGCAATTGCAATGGTAGCTGCTGCTGCTGTTCGTTTATATCTTTGAAATAATGAATATCATTGGCAAGCTTCCAATACATGCTGATGTCTACTAGGAATTTCTCTGATACTGCAGACGACAGCGACGTTGACGATGTTGGCCACCCATGATGATAATGATGATGATGATGTTGGTGATGGTGATGTGATGGCCACCCAAAGATTGAATAACCTCAACTAGCAATGGTTTGTCGATTGTTCTTATTCTTATTTTGGAGCATAAGGTGGTAATAGAGAGAAGGAGGGGGTGGGAGAGGGTTGAGTTTGTGTCAGCTTGCTGCGTTGCATCGTGGTAAGAACTTTTAAGTTCAAAGTTTTTGAACAAAGCTTGAAGGCAACATTTATGATACGATCTGTCATGCTTTCTTGCATTCTCTAAGGCTAAGGATATCTCTTGCCATCCCTTCGGGGGCATGCATTAATTTGGCGCATATCATGAAAAGGATTAGTCTTGAAATATTATTTATAATGAGAACAATAGCATGAAACAGTTCAAAGAGAGTCAAATTTTCAGAAACACGTTCTTGTGAAATAAAACAATTTAAACAAGAAATATTGCGGCAACATTACAAATTATATCAAAACAGATTTGAGTGCTTTTATGTTAGGGAAAGTTTTTAAACTACATTCTTAGTATAAAAAGAGATGTAAATACTTAAAAATAAGTAAAAGTTGAAATTATTTTATAGAAATTGTTTTTAAAATTAATGATTTTTTATGACACCATAAAAAAGGGTCACCAAAATAAATATTGAAGTTTTTTAAAGAGCCTCTTTTGAGTTTTGGCCATAGTATCTCGTGAAAGGGTGTCGATAGAGAACGTTTTACAAATATTTCATTGACTTCTTATAGTGAGGTCTTCTTAAGAGGCCAAAGGACGTTATTTGTTAAACATGTACTTTATGTAGTTTTCAGAAGAAGAGATGCATCGTTTAGAAAAAACACTGTTTTAGATTGTTTATTATAGAAAAATAACTGGTGTTCATGGTCTGGTTTCTTGTTCATTCTTTTAAAAACCACCATTCAATACAACAAAAACGATTCAGGCACTTTTCTTCAATAGTGTTTGCGCTACTACTGAAATACTAGGGAAAAGCCAAAACCAGACGATAGTTCACCCTTTATATATTAATACTAGCAAGCAACAGTGGTCCGCTACTTTGCCGATCTTTATCTCTTTACGAATAACACTTTCTTGAACATCCTAACCAAATTTGAAATCTACAGCACATTCCTTTAACAGCGTTTCACCTTCAACAAGCTTTTTATAATTTGTTTCTTGCTGCTTGTAAGAGAATGTTTCGCAGTTCAGTATTTTTATAGGATGCTTTAATAAAATTAAAAAAAAAAACGTAGTTCTAGCAAAGAACATTTTGCATTTAATTTTATAACAAACCTTGAAAACGGTTCCAAAGGAGGAAGGAAGAAATAAATGAGAACCAGAATGAAAGAAAAATATTTCTTGGCGGAAAAATCGAGAACACATCTCCAACTGAATTAGAATCTATAGGCTAAAGATTTTGAAATCGGTACACAGTTTTGTATTTTAATTAATATTTAACTGATGACTTTTTCATTAAAACTGTACTATAATAATTAAGTACGCCCTTCGAAAGTACTCCCACCAGAACAAACAGGTCCGTACTTCTGAGCCTTAGTAGAGAGGTTTTAGTCATACCAGTAGATCAGTTGGAGTTATAAGACGCATAAGTTGTTTTGGTTGTGTAGTGCGGTGGTCGCCTAGTCTGTTCATCAGCTTTTTAGATGTCTTGGCCAGCATTGTGTCCGACAACCTAACAATGTGGATCCTGAAATACTCAGCCATTTTGTTCAGAGACGTTCGGCATACGACGATATATTGAGAATTGTTGGTTAATCAGCATAGCGTCTTTAACGCTGCATAACTATCTGAAAATATGCAAACATCTTTGTACGTAACGGACTTTTAGCTGAAATGCAGGACGTCTTCTTAGATGGTCAAGGCAACCGCTAAGTTAACATTGCAATGGTTGGGAGTCTGAAGGAAGTCTCAATCCCTAAACCAGGAGAAAATACAGCTTCTTCACCTTAGATACTTTTATCAAGCTTCGAGATTGGGACTATATTTATAAATACGGATGTTACCCGGTGTTACTCGGGATTGTGCCTCGAGTGCAAATAAAAAGACGTTTCTTAAAACTGCTCTCATTTTAACAATTTTTTAATTTAGCAATTTAATTTTTAAATTTTTTTAATGAGGGAGAAAATCCTACCCTCCGACGAAAGTGTTTAGTCAAATTTCCATAAAACAGTACCTGACGGACATGATTACAAAAAAATTACATCTTCCATGTCTTGATCCGACGTCTGGTTTCCGAGAAAAATTGTCACCCAGTTTGAAAAAGTAATTTCGACAAAATTCAAGGAATGAGCCGAACAGTACCAACCGAACAGTACATACCAAAACCGAAGTTGAACGAAGACAATTCAAAGACCGAATCGATCTGAAAAGGATTTTTTCAAAAACTGTTTGAGAGATATGGACCAAAAACGGTAAAAATAACAAGTACATTTTTTCCATTTTTGCGATTTTGAAGCTTCGGTGAAGTTTTATCTTGTAAGTTTGCTCTGAGCTTTTATTTTCCTTGTCAATAGCTACAACTTTGCTAAAGACAGGAAAACAAAATTCTAAATAGCTTACAAGATATAGCCGTGCGGAAAAAGCATTTGTTTTGAAAAATCAAGTTTTAACCGATATCTTTCAGGTATTATAAAATACGATCGGTAGCCAAACTAGCAAATTCCCGATAGGGTTTTTCTATTCAACAGTAAAATTTCCTACAGTAAAATTCCTTTTCTATATACAGTTGCGGTCAAAATAATAGTAGTGTCAAATATCAAAAGTTATCAAGCACATTATTTTGTAAACAAAAGTTTTTTACTCGCCACGGCTTTTATATACCGTTATTTGATGAACATACAATCTGGTGACCTGATCTTGTAAACAACAACTTTTTGTTGTTTTTGTAAATTCATTTTCATTGAGAATAAATGCAAATTTGTGCGATAAAAAAAATAGTAGCGTTTTATTAATACAATCATACAGCATTGAAAAATTTCACAAAATTATATTATAAATACACAAAAAGTAAGTATTGACCTATTTTCCATCAGTTTATACAAAAACAAAAATTAGTTGTCCTATATTTTTCCATAAATGGGACGAGGAAAGCATTGTTCCCGCTAAAAAGCGGGAATAGATAAAAAATGTTATTTCCAAGAGTACAACTTACAAAGAAGAACCATTTTGCGATGCCATAAAATAAAGGGTGTCCCAACAAGAACGCAATTTTTAAATTATATATAAAACACAGATATTTAAAAAAAAAATCGTGAAACTTTATTATATCGAAAAGTAGACAGAATGAGGTTATGTATGGAACAATATATTGTGCAGATGGCCGCCGCGGCTTTGCTGGCATGCACGCGATTTTTTAATGAAATTTTCAATGACCGTTTTGCATAAATGCTGCGGTATTTCATTAATGCAGCGTCCAATTTCCTCTTTTAAGGCTCGAGTCGTCGTCGGCTTATTCGCGTAAACCATCGACTTCAAAAAACCCCAAAGAAAAAAATCTAATGGTGTTAAATCGCACGATCTAGGCGGCCAATTCTGATTTCCAAAACGCGAAATAACACGACCGGGAAATGACTGATGCAGCAATTGAATTGTTTCTCTGGCTGTATGACATGTGGCGCCGTCTTGTTGAAACCACATGCCCTCCACATTCATTTCTTCAATTCTAGGCAAGAAAATACTGGTTGTCATTTCACGATACCGAACACCATTGACTGTTTGCGCTTGACCTGCCTCATTTTCATAAAAAAAAGGTCCAATGATTCCTCCAGCCCAAAAACCACACCACACAGTGACACGTTGAGGATGCATTTGCTTCTCGTGAATCACTCGAGGATTTTCCTCACCCCAAATGCGACAATTCTGCCTATTGACGAAGCCATCAAGATGGAAATGGGCCTCGTCACTGAAGATGATTTTAGCGGCAAAATCAGCATTTTTATGTTGTCTCTCCAATACCCAATTAACGAACTCCCTTCGCTGTCCATGGTCAGCTGGCTTCAGTTCCTAAGTCAATTGAACTTTGTATGCATGAAGATGCAAATCTTTCGTCAAAATTCGCTGCATAGTGGATTTGGAGACACCAATTTGTTGAGCTCGGTGTCGAATTGAGGTGGATGGAGTTTGAGCGACATCATCACGTACAGCTGCGACATTTTCGGTCGATCGACCTGGTCGAAGGCGCGTTGTTGTCTTTACATCACTAACAGACCCAGTTTCGGCAAATTTATTCATTAATCTCTTTACAGTTGACTCTTTTGGAGCATTATTGTGACCCCAAATTGATCGCAATTTGCGAACTGTAGCCGCAAAACTTTCACCATTTTGGAAAAACAATTTCACAATGAGAATGCGTTGTTCATTCGTGTAGCGCTCCATTTTTACTAACCTCGTACCTTCTATTAGCAATTGTAGTAGAAGTAGAAAACAGTAACAATTGTTCAAATGTCAAATAATGACACTTCCAGTGTTGCCACATTTAAAAATTGCGTTCTTGTTGGGACACCCTTTATAATAAAAAACCAGAGACACGTGAACGCCAGACAGTTATGACAGTGAAATACATTAAACGAGTAGTACGGTACTATAAGGCCAATCCATTTGCCTCTGCAGTACAAATATAAGAAGAGCTTAATGTAGTGCAAGTATTCGTACTTTACGTAGACTTCTTAAGGAACAATTTTTGAGAACGAATGGTCATCGTAAAGTTCTACTTTTAACCAAAAAGCATGTTCTAAAAAGGATTCAGTTCGCCAGAGATCATTCTTCGCAGCCAATGAAAAATGAAGCAAAATATGATGGTCGGACGAGTACAAAATGGTAATGTCGGTTGGTAAAGGGTCTCGTCAATATGTTCGACGTCCCAAAAAAATTCAGTTCAACCCGAAGTATACCACAAAAACCATTTAGCACGGTGGTTGCAAAATCATGCCTTGGACATGCTTTTCTTTCTATGGTGTTGGTCCAATTTATTGTATAGAAGCATTCATAGATTAACATTTTCACGCCAAAATGCTACAGAAAACTATCATTCTGTATGTCCAAGAGGAGTGCGGCTAATATATGTTTATCAATATAACAGGAAATATTGTGAAGAAATAGTTCTTGTATAATTGGATCGCGCTCTTGAAGTAGCCCGGTTAGTCGCCGGATCTAAATCCGATTGCAAATTTTGTGGTACGATGTTAAAAAGGGCGTTTCTGACTCTAAACATTCAAACAACGCGTGTCAGGAGCTTGTGAACTCAATGTTTCGTCGTTGTACAGCAGTATTTGCCTACAAAGGTCATATAACTAAGTATTAATTACCAGAAAGAATTACAATTTATCTGAATTGTGAAGTTAAATTCCAAATTTTTTGTTATTTTTCTATTTTTGTTGAACTTTTTATAATCACTACTATTTTTGTGAGCGCTGTAATATGACACAAGTGGCAAATATTTGAAGTTGTTTTGAGCTAATAGCTTGTTTTTGTTCAGAGTTTTTGTTAAATAAAAGATAAGATGTGGAAAATACTAAGTCTTAACAGAAATTTTAAAATCCAAGAACGTGTGAGTTTTATTTTTAATTTTTGTAGAAACGTTTTGGGCATTACTATTATTTTGACCGCAGCTGTAAAGTTGTTACAATCATCTTACCATGATCATAGAAGACATTAGTTGGGTAGATTGGCAAATGCCGTACATTTTGTTTCGGTAAAGTTCCATTGTTCCCGAGTATCAATCTACCAACCTTCTCTAGATAATCCCCTGACCTGTTTGAGTAGATTTTCATTTTTTTACCAAATTGAGTCGTTTTTCCCTCTTTTGAAAAATATGTCTTAACACAGGCACAAAAAAAATTCTACGCCAAAGACTGTTTTTTCATCATGTATTTTTGAAGCCTGAATCCGATCCCGAGTTCAGAATATCCTGATAGATCCGTAATTGCCTGCTACGGTAAAAAAATTACCAAAATTTGGTCATTTCCTTGGAATTAGCGGTGGTGTCATTGAGTCAATGATTCTAAACATGAATCAGTTGTTAGAAAGGACCGAGCACTTCACAATTTCTACCTATCGATCACAAGTTAGCAAAGAACCTTTCCAAAAAAATTACAAAAAGTCATACAAAATCATAATATAAATTTACCGTATTCAGTATCAAATTGATTTAGAGCATTGCCACTATATAGTTGTATGTAGCAAATATGGAACGGTCCGGCTATTTCATGGGAAAACAGGCGCTGGGTCTTTGGCGCAGACATTTTTTTTTTGTGAGCTTGTGCAATTAAACTGAAAAAGTAAAAACAAAGCAAGCTAATTAAAATTGAATTTTAAAACTCAAGATGGCGGATAGGGTTACCACCTATTATTTATTCATGTTATAATCTTTATTTTGTACGAATTTAGTTTGTTGGGCGAATACTAGGTAAAAAAAAGGTTGCTGAATCCGAAACTGTTGGCAGAGTTTAACAATTATGTGATTTTTTTTTACCATATGTAAACATTTTATTTAATTTAAGAGTTTTAAACATATTCTATTAGCTTTAGAGGACGCTGATTTCAAACCTGATGTCAGAATTTTAAGTGGTAGGGTAGCCACTAGAGCTTCCAGGTTCACGTGAGCACGTGTATTAATAATATTCACGTGAATAGTTTTCACGTACTTTAAGCATGAGCCGAACTTTTCATAGTTTTTTTAACTCTAATTAAAGAGTGGTTATTTTTGGCGTATCGCGGTTTTGAAATTTTTTTTTTTAATATTTTTGGCGTCTCGATTAAAGCAACCCCCCTACAAAACCGCAAAAAGTGGATATTTTTGGCCTATCTCGAAATATCCCGCTTTTTCTGTTTTTTCATATATCTATATAATTAATAGGCTAAGGTTTTTTTTGTGACTTCAACTCCTCCCAGACCAATGGACCGATTTTATCGATTCAGATGTCATTAAATCAGGTTTAGGCTGTAGATGTGCAAACCACTTTTAAAAATTGTAATTTCGCTTCAGGGGGTTCCCAACCTTTTAAAACAGAAATAAAATTTTTGTACAAAAATCCACTATTTAATCAATTTGAAATTTAGTTTCAGAAGAGCTTATGAGTTGATCGAATTTAATTTTTTTTAAAAACTAAAAATTTTTAACCAAAATTATCTTTTATGCATTCCTCAAATGTCAATTGTCCGAAAAATGCAGTTCCAAAATCAAAAGTTCCACTTTCCGAGCAAACAACTCAGTCAAATTTTAACGGTTTTCAAAAATTTTTTTTTTTTAAATGTTTGTTTAATTTCCTTTGAACTATGTTTGCAATTACGGTAGTTATCTTGCCAAATGAATTTTTAATGAATTTTCTTAAAATTGTCTTTAGTTGTTTAACGTGTATTTTTATCAAACGCCAAGGCAGAGAAAAAACTGTCTGAAATTTAAAGTTCTATATTTGGAAGCGAATATCTCTGCCACTTTTTAAAAAATTTCATTTCTTTCTTTTTTGTATTTAATTGCAATTAATTGACTTTAAAAAAATTACAAAGTTTTTACCGTTACTTTTTTATTTATATTTTAATCATTGCCTTTAAAAAGAGTCCAATAAAATGAATGTTTCCTCAAAAATGTATTAAAAATTGTTTTTGTTGTAAAATAAAAAAAAATTTAAAATTTGAATTTTTGATTTTCTTTCATTGTTTATACTTTATTTAAGACGAATTTGTTTTTGTTTGACAGAAAAATTAATAAATACTATGTATCATCGAAAAAACAAGGCTACCCCCTATGGTCTTTTGCTCAAAAATTTTTTTTTTTAAAATGTTGTTCTTATATTTTTTATATCTTCAACAAGCTTCAAAAACAATATATTTGAAAAAAATTTTATTATAGCAACAACCAATTGAAAGTTATAGCCACGAATCTGTTTTAACCCATTTTGGTCATGTACCCGAACGCGTAGGAATTTTCTTTTTTTTTCAGGCTTTGTTGTTGTTGATCAAATTAAGAATATTCCAGAGTTTCAGAATTTTCCCATTTTCCGTTTTCCGGCTACAAGCTGGTCGAAAAATCGACCAATGGCCCAATATGTATACAAAAATTTTAAAATTTTGAATTTTGTTTGGTACCGATAGAACATAGGGGCGTGGCACCTTCCACCTTCCAGAGTGTTCCTTTGAAGTTTTGTACCGATAGAACATGGGACGTGGCACCTTCCATGCAACTCTTATTTTCGATATCGAATAGCTTTGGAATTACATGTTTTACAGCCACAAAATTCGGTATTCATGCTCAATTTACACGTATTGTTTCAATGGTAAAATTTTATAGGCGTTAGACAAGGGGCGTGACACTTTTTAAACATACAAAGTTTTCGGTAAAAATTTCGAAATATAAGGTCACACATCAAAGAATTCGAAACGAATATAAAATTTATTAAACAATTCAAATGTTCAACATCGAATAGCTTAGTACAAATGTCGCATAACATTGAAACTCAGTATAAAGATACTTATTGGTCATATCTTCTACCAGAAAATTGACATGGGCGTTAGAAAACAGGATGTGAAGGAGTAGTAACGCGTGTAGGGTATCGGCTAGTTTTATTTATTTTTGGCCTATCTTGTTCTCAGAAACCCAAAAAAAAAAAACTATTAAAAGTTCTGCTCTGCTTAAAATATGTTCGAGAATACTATTCACGTGAATACGAAAATCACGTGAAGTCCGTGAGTAAAATACACGTGTAGTTGAGGTTTGTGTTTTAAAACACGAACTACACGGAGTTCGAACTTACGTGAACACGTGTAGTTTAAAACACGTGTTTGAGCTGAAGCTCTAGTAGCCCCCTTGATTATTTTAAACGAATTCGAGAATTCGATGTTGGGCGAACACTAGGTTAAAATTGGTCACTGAATCCAAATCCGCTGTAAGAAATTTAAAATTATGTGATTTTATGCCACAAGGTTGCCACCCTATAAAATGTTTTTGTAAACGTTTTAAGCATTATCTTAAGGTTTAACGTGACTGCTGATTTCCCCTGTGTGAATACTCCTTATATATTTAAGAGCATGGTAAAAACAACCATTAGTCGAATCATAACATGACTTTTTTATAACACGGTTATTGCAACAATTTTTTTTTTTTCTGCGTGTATGAAGGAATGTGAAGGAATGTGAAGGGGAAAGGTTGTGTAGGAATGAAAAAATCGTAGTTGCTTTGTTAAATGTTACCTCTAACATATTGCAGACAGTGTCGGAGGTAGCGTTGTTACAATCGAAAAGTTTAATATCAGGATTTTAACTTAAACAATCCCGACAAATGAAATAAGCAATAGTCATGATCTCTATTAATGTTATAGATTAATTAATCTACATGTAGTTTTTTCGGGCAATTTTTTTAAACTATTTTGCTTAGATATTAAAACAATCTTTCCTAGGGTTAACCGCGAAACAGCCATGTCAAAACATCGAAAAAGTGCTCAAAATCTACTTTGAGCCAAAATATTAATGACATCGTAAATCTCTCATTTGAACGTAAGTTGGCAAAAGTATTGATGCACAATTTCTTGTTTGGCAAGTACTTTCACGGAAGATTGACAAACCTGAGTCCCAAAACGATCAACTCAAAAAAGTTACACAGTAACTCAATTAATTATTTATTTATTTATATATATTATTATTATTACAATTATTAATTTTTAGAGCGCTATTTATCTATGATAAGTATATGTGATGGTGCAGCTTTTATTTCACAAATAAAAATGTTCCACTGTTCGCGTGAATTCTATAAAAAAACAGTCATGTTGGTTACCTTGTTTACTTTAACTTGTCTCTTCATCTGAGCTTCTCGCCTACATTTAAACTTCCATGGAAATCATTTATATGTATAAGCATACATATCCTAAAAGTTCCAAGGATTTCAATTTGAGCCATTTTCTAAGAGTTCCTTTATAATTATTCTTATGTTGTTATTTCTATGATCTTTATATTCTATTTAGTTTTTTCCAAGAATCTGCTAGTGTTTTTATTGCTTTTTATTTTTGTTTTTCCGTTACTCTTCTGGTGGAAAATTTTTGCCATCACTCTTTCGTAGCCTACCTCAGTAGTATTCAATTACGTGTTCAATCGTTTCTATGATATTGAATTGTAAGCTGCTTGTGCTTGTTTCTGGCGTCAGAACATTTTCACGGCTTTGCACATCATGTGAAGCGCAGTTGATGTCCTTTGCAGGTTATTGAGAAAATTTTCGTAAGGCTTCTTTGAGGAGTCGACTTCGTTTCGTGTATGGCGCAATTTTTTAGCCGTTTCTATGCGGTGAACCAGCAATGGGAAGTATCAGGTGGGAAAATGTCTGAAATATTTCTAAAAGGCTGGGAAAGAAAAGACAAACTCAGACACTATCTGTCGCAGACAGAGAGTGGGAAAGCAAAGTTCAAATATTTTTTTTTATTTTCGTTTAGAATAACGAATGCTGGAAGGGGTACCATGTGAAGGAAGGCTTAGAACGAACAGGCAATTTTACGTACTATAAAATTTATTGAAGCTTTAAAGTAAATTTTGTTATTTATATATTAACACAATTTCTCAAATGATTTTGAAAATAAGCAAACAAAGCGCTGAGAAATAAAAATTTTAACCAAATTGTCTAGGAGTTTAATCGGATTTTTATAACTGATAACACAGCGTAACCAAAAACGTATCGTATCCAAAAACGAGTATAAAACGTGCAACGACACATGTTTCAGTTCTCACTGGCATGTCAAATAACGCCTTTTTTAAAATTTTTGAGGTCATTTTATTACATGTTCTAAATCTTTAACTACTTTTACATTCAAATTATTTGAACTGCTGTTTTTGATTCTGTAATTTCAGTTTTTCAAATTCATAACTAAAATTCTGTGGCAACTTTTTTCCATTCCATCTCACTGTGCGATGTGTGTAACGCCTATAAGGAGGCGTGACAGATTTAGAAAATAATATAAATTCATGATTAGCATCACTACTAGAGTCAACTCATTCCTGTCGTTTATGAATCATGACATTTCATGTACAAAGAAAGAGGCAGATCTTGGAAAAGATTTCAAGGGTATAGTCAATCGTGACTTTTATATTTTTTAAGAGGTAAAGTATTCCAGTAAACAACAGTCTGTATGCAACAGAGGCGTTCCTGGGCTTGATGTCATCCGGGGCGGATACTCATGGTGTCACTCCTATAGATAAAAATTTTTAAATGCAGTAAGAAACCAGTTCGATTGTTGCGTGCCAAAATCTGCTTCACAGATTTGTCTAGGTGTTTCTTGGAGGGCCACGGCACTGCTGAATATAGTTTTAGAGTGAAATCACTCTTCACTAATGTGATAATATCAATATGGTTTGATATTAAAATATCTTTATTTTCGGTGTTCTGATTTCACTACTAGTGTGGGATGGCCCTGTTGTGCGAAATACTCCTTTTCAAGCCAGAGGCTTGCTGGTTATTTGTGTTGCTATTTTTTTAAACGTGGCAAATATTGGTTCCACTGTGTTTTCTGGGGCTGCTTTGTATGTCGTGAGAAAAGGAAAACCCCATAATCCTACGAGTGAATGAACGCACTGAAAATCGCAACTTTCGAAACGCACTGAACATGAATGAAACTTGCGATTCAAATGTCAAATCCCTAGGCTCATTCACGATGAGGGTCGGCCGTTGTGGAATGTAAGTTTGGAGTGGTGCCACACTCACACTAACGCAGGTGCCGCCAAAATATGTTTTGTTTGGTGGGTAGGGAGGTTTTTATTTAAATTTACTCAAATATATCGCACACTAAATACAAAACAGTCACAACTCAAAAAACATAACTTTTCAGGAGAAGCGAAAAATAAAACTCTTTAGTTGAAACTGCAGAAGAAAAGCAATTTTTATTCAAACAGACAGACTTTATTCTTCCAGTTAATGAAAAATATAGTGAGATATGCGTTTTGTGAATTGACTTATATCAAAAAGTCGTTGGCGAAAAATTTTGAGTTGTGCGATATGCATGGAAAATCCTTTAAGGCATTTCAAAAATAGGTGTGAGTAAAGCCTTCCAAGTTGAATACCGGTTTCTGCGAAAATCGCATCTGCGTTGGCCGAAAGATGGCTGAGTTTAGATTTCCATTGTGTGGAACCTAACTAGCAAGATCCGCAATGTTGCCGGCGATTTCAGTTCAATCTGAACCGTGATACTGAGTGGTCAAAAAGTGATACGTGGATGAGTCACGAGATTTAGACCCGACTCCGTGGAAACAAAAAAAAAAATTAACAAGTGTACGAAGTAGTGTGCGTGAACGACGGAGGTTGGGATTGTGACAAAGTAGTTGCGGAAGATACAACCGGAGCAGCACTGGAATCTGGACCTCAGTGTTTTTCAGGGAGTATTTCGTGTTGTGTGGTGGTCACCCACCACGCGTAGCTTGATTCGTTTTGTTGTTTAGAGTGTCTAGTTATTCTAATTAATTGTCCAGGTAGTGTCGATGGTCTTTTCTCTCTTTCTGTGCCCAGTATAGTCGTGGCCGTTAAATTACGTCAATTCGTGTTCGTTCGTGTTAAGCGCTTCCCGCTCACGATCCTAGTTCGTTACGAACAGGTGAATTATTGATTACAGCCGGTGGAGTCGTGTGGCGTTCAAGTCTCTCCTTGAACCCGCAACTAGAGTGCACCCCAGAGCTTGGGTTTTTTGTGTCATATTTCAGTATAAATTTGTTTATTTTGGTGTTGTATGATTCATTTCAGGATTTGTTCAGATTGATAAGACTCGAAATAAGTCTTATCGAACTTCAATGTTTGCACTGTCAGTTTTATTTTGTGTAAAGTGGATTGTTCACTTAGTTTTATTTTGTGTGAACCCGACCCGCTCCTGAGCAGGTGGCAACATTGTCGCTACACTTCTGAAATATCTATTGTGAATAGTTTTGTGCATTCATTGTTCGTGTTGTCGGCTAAATTAATTTAATTAAAATTTTTGAAAAATCTCAACAGTTTTTAAGAATTCGAACTCTTTTTTTTGTTTTTCAACTTGAGTTGATTTAAGTTTTAAAATTATGTCTTTTTTTCAATTTGTTGCAATAATTTAACTCTTAATGTTTTGCACTGTTTAGTTTTACGCACTTAATTAATTAAATGATAGTTTAAAATAATGAGCTGATAGAAGAAATAATAGCTGAGGATAGAAAAGACGAAGAGAGATCTTAACGAAAAAAGGGTTGCTGAAAGCATTGAAAAGGAAACTGAAGACTAACAATTTAATATTTCTTAAAACTAAAATTCAAACTTAAATAATAATAAAAAATGAAATGCCGAAACAATTTTCTTATCTTTAAAATCAAAGAAGTGTGCGCCACGATGTGCTCTAGTGTTTTTATTATTATCTTTATGTTTTTCGAAAAAAAAGGTTAAATAAAGAAAACTTATAAAGGGCGGGGTAAAGTTTTGAACATCTCAAGAATATTGTATTGAATTTTGAGAACAATCGTCTTCAACTCAGCTATACCAGTGAACAAAACTTTAAATCGATTGTCCTAAACAAAGTAATTTTTAAAGTTGGTGACCACGATTCGGAGAAAACTACTGAAGCGATCGTTTTAAAAATTTCTCCACATATTGTGCAGTCAAATAACTCTCAAATGACGTTTAAGTTTTTCAATTAGTATCTATCTTACAATAAAAAAAAGATTGATTTTATTGTAAAAAACATCAACATTTCATAGCGTTCACTGCAAAAACCAATTTTTTTGAGGCACCAGCGGAGAACTGCAATAAATCTGTTATTACTTTATATTTTTGTACCAACTTTTTTTAAATAATCGTCAAATGTTGTATTATAATAAACTCATTTTCACAACAAATCTGTTATAACAATATGTCATAAAAAAATTCTTGAAAGTACGATTTTTAATGGCGCTGTACAGTGTATTCATCCTATACAAAATTAGTACAGAAATAGGAGATTATTAAATGATTCGATGATTATTAAATTTTGTATGGTTGAATAATTTAAGCTAAATAAGCAAAATTGCAAAAATGGTTGAAATCGGTTAGTTCCTAGGGTTACCTTCCTTGGAGGTATATTAATTTTTACATTATTTTGTATGCGAGTGCTAATAAAAGTTGGCCGATCTTAACAAAATTTGGGCAAAAGGCTAGGCAATTACAGAAATATTTTTGCACTGAAAACAGTAGAAATTGATGAGAACTGAGGGGTACCTTCCTTGGACCTATATTAAATTTTTATACGATTTTGTATGGGTGGTACATACAAAAGTAGCTCGATCCTATAAAAACTCAGTGAGAATGCTAGACAAGAAAAGTAAGAGATGAGAACTGAAAATTAAAGAAATTGGTTAAGCCTTAAGGATACCACTCTTGCACCTACATTATTTGTTTTTTAAAAATTCAATTTAAGACACATTTTATGTTATTTATAATAGAAAAAATAAATATGGTAACTTTTTTTATCACTCATTTCACTACTGAATTTCATCACTATAACTTTTTCATGAGATTCGGTACAAAATTAAGGAATACTTTTTTTTAATTCCTTTTGAACTTTGCGAAATTATTTTTCTATGCAAAAATTATTTAATAATTTTCTTGTTTATTGAATAATTTTCTTGTTTATAAAAAGGTACAGATAATATTTTGGAAATAAAAAGTTAATTCTTCAAATCAAATTACGAAAAATTTTCTCTAAAATTGAAGAATTGTTTTTTTGTAATTTATTTTTGAAATTTGATAAATTTGTAATATTTTTTTGTGCAAAATTTACATTTTTTTGTAAAAAAAATCACTTTTTAAATTTCCAAATCTTTCTTGTTTATAAAAAAGTGCAAATAATATTTTGAAAATAAAAAAGAAATACTCGGAAAATCCAGAATAAGTAAACCTAAACCTAACAAAACTAAAATGCTTTAAGTTCAATAAAAATACACGCAACGTTTAGAATATTGTTTGTGTTTTTCTACGGTGAAAGCATTTTGAAAAAAAAACATTTTGTATCCTTAAGTTTTAAATACAAATTTATTGAATGTATTTTAAATCTGTAGAAAGTTAAAAAATGGCAGGTTTTTATTTTTTGTTATTTGTTATTTTGCGATTTAAATACCAAAGCACAACTGAAACATTTTCTATTGAAAAGTGAATATTCAAATTTTTAAAAAAATCATTTTCTATCGAAAAATATAATTTAAAAAAGTGATTCAAAAGTGAAAAGTGAGTTATTATTTTTATTGATAAGTTGGATTATCTTGAAAAATAATTGGCTGGCACAATCTATGTCTTGGATTTACTTTTAATATAAGATTAGTGAATTTTGTATTTTTTTCAATCAAGCAGACGCAATTATTTTTCATTAAAAAAGCATTTGAAGAAGTGAAACGTGAGTGACATTTCATTTTTTTTTTGTTTATTTTTGTATTAGAAACGAAAGAAGATGACGAAAACATCAACAAAATGTGAAAGCCGACAGTAAAAGTACGTATGAAAAAATATAGAGAAAAATTATTTAGTATTAAATTATAGTATCCGGATTCATATAAAAAAACAAACTTAGCAAAGATTAAAAATATCTTGATAAATCATTATTTTAAGCCGTTAGCCTCGACGGAATTGCTAATA
Organism: Tetanocera ferruginea; assembly: GCA_958299015.1. Lineage (NCBI taxonomy): Eukaryota > Metazoa > Arthropoda > Insecta > Diptera > Sciomyzidae > Tetanocera > Tetanocera ferruginea. The sequence goes on from OY282644.1 coordinate 27,431,139, forward strand.
GGTCAGTCATATAATCAAATCGGTTTTAAATAAGCGTAAGGATCAACGAATTAGGGTTTCGTACAGCTCAGGGCTTACATACAGATTCGGATGTAGGACCGGAATAAATTTTGTAAAATAGATATATATCTGAAATAGTTTTTGTGTTGCTTTATATTATGAATTATTTGTTTAACTATATTATGCTTTAAGGTAACAAGGGGAGATAAGGGGGCGATCTTCACATGGCAACGTGTCTGACTGCCTCAACTTGGCGAGGCCAGCATTATCCATGTCGAAATCGTCTCAAGTCAACTCAAACCTCCGCTTGGTGTCTCCTGAAAACGTCAAAAAACTATCATACCGATATACTTTGGCGGCGAATCTGAGCGGCGGGCTTCCTTTGGCCATCAAGCAAAGGTTGTGCGTTGGGTTTGAAGCCCTACATAAAAATATTTCAATGAAAAGTTTAAGAATGAATAAAAGAATGATCCCCAAATCTGATGACGACTACCGCAAACGAAAAACTGATAATGACTTACGGATATAAACCTGGAATGTCCGAACCCTAAATTGGGATGGTGCCTCTATCCAACTGATTAATATCTTGGAAAGATATAATGCTGATATCACTGCAATCCAAGAAATGCGATTGAAGGGACAGGGTTGCTTACGACAAGCATCCTGTGATATCTACTACAGCGGCCATGCATATCTACTACAGAGAATACGGCATCATGTCCTGCGATTCACTCCTGTGAACGAACAACTCGCCATTATCCGCTTCAAGGCAAAATTTTTTAACATAAGCCTAATATGTGCGCACGCTCCGACAGAAGAAAAAGATGACGAGACCAAAGAAAGTTTTTACGAGCGCCTTTAAGACGCATACGAGCGCTGCCCCCGTCATGACTTAAAACTCGTGCTTGGTGACTTCAACGCCAAGGTGGGTAAGAAAAACATATTTGGTCCAACAGTCGGAAAGTTCTGCCTCCACGACAACACATCCGATAACGGAATGAGGTTGATTGACTTCGCCGCAGCACGAAACATGGTCGTTAGTAGCACTAGATTCAAGCATCTCAATATTCATAAGGCCACCTGGTTGTCCCCTGATCAAAAAACATGCAACCAAATTGATCACGTTTTGATTGACGGAAGGCACTCTTCCAGTGTACTAGACGTACGCATGATCCGTGGTGCTAACATAGACTCGGATCATGTGGACAGTGGACGCACATATCCCACTCTATGCGTACGGCTGCCGAAGAGGTGATAGGCTACCACCGCCCTCGCCGAAACCAGTGGCACGACCAGGAGTGTCGCGACGCCACTGCAGAGAAGGACGCCGCCTACAAAGCCACCCTGCAGTCGGTTGTAACGCGTGGTGTTAAGGAGCGATACCGAGAGAAGAGGAGGGAAGAGAGACGCATTTTCAAGCGAAAAAAACGAGAGGCGAAAGTGCGTGAGTGCGAGAAAATTGAGATGCATGGCGACAGGAATGAGACTCGAAAATTTTTCGAAAAAATAAGACGCCTGGCTGATGGTTTTAAGACCGGAGCCTCTTCCTGCAAGGATGAGAATGGGAATCTAAAGACAGATATCCAGAGTACACTGGTGTTATGGAGGGAGCACTTCTCTAATCTTCTAAATGGCGACACTGACAACAATTCCGCCAGTGGAGATAATATCCCGGAAACCCCAATTATGGATGACAGCGTTGAAGTTCCGCTGCCCGACTATTAAGAGGTCTTAACAGCTATAGCTCGGCTTAAGAACAACAAAGCCGCAAAAGACGATGGCCTACCGGCTGAGCTGTTTCAGACCGGTGGCGAAGCTCTGTTTAAATGCACTCACAGACTTCTATGCAGAATATTGTCGGAAGAATGCATTCCAGATGATTGGAACCTCAGTGTGCTCTGCTCAATCCACAAGAAAGGTGATCCCACCATTTGCGCCAACTACCATGGGATTAGCCTTCTTAATATCGCATATAAGGTCCTGTCGAGCGTATTGTGTGAAAGACTGAAGCCCATCGTCAACCAACTGATTGGACCTTATCAGTGTGGCTTCAGACCTGGAAAATCCACCATCGACCAGATCTTCACGCTCCGACAAATCTTGGAAAAGACTCTCGAAAAACAAATCGACACACACCATCTTTTTGTCGATTTCAAAGCCGCCTTCGACAGTCCAATAAGGAGTCACCTATATGCCATCATGTCTAAATTTGGTATTCCTGGGAAGCTAATACGTCTTTGCAGGATGACACTGAACAACACCAGCAGTGCAGTGAAAATCGGGAAGGACCTCTCCCTTCCTTTCGATACCAAGCGAGGTTTCAGACAAGGTGATTCCTTATCGTGCGACTTCTTTAATATAGTCATGGAGAAGATCATCCGAGCTGCTGACCTGAGACGCAGCGGCACAATTTTCTATAAGAGTGTTATGCTGCTGGCGCATGCTGATGATATTGACATCATTGGCCACAATACGCGCGAAGTCAGTGCAGCATTCTCCAGGCTATAAAAAAAGTTGAGTCGAATGGGTCTTGCAGTGAACGCAGATAAAACGAAGTATCTTGTGTCAACAAACAAACAGTCCCAGCGTCTTGGAAACCACGTCACTGTTGACAACACCTCTTTTGAGGTAGTGAAGGACTTTGTTTATCTGGGATCCAACATTAACTCATCCAACGATATCAGTATTGAGATTAAACGAATGATAACTCTTGCCAACAGGTGTTTCTTTGGGCTCAGTAGGCAATTGAGAAGCAGAGCTCTCTCTCGACGAACAAAACTGACGCTCTATAAGTCAATAATCATGCCCGTCCTACTATACGCATCACAAACCTGGACGTTGAGCAGCTCTGATGAAAGGACTTTGGGAGCGTTCGAGAGAAACATCATTCGCAAGATCTATGCTCCAATCTGCGTCAATGGCGAGTATCGAATACGATGGAACCATGAGCTGTATGAGCTATATGACGACATCGATATAGTCAAGCGTATTAAAATAGAGCGGCTTCGCTGGCTAGGTCATGTCGAGAGAATGAACGACGAAGCTCCAGCGAAAAAAATATTGGATTCGGTACTCAACGGTGGCCAACGCAGACGAGGAAGACCGCATTTCCGTTGGAAAGACTAGGCATTGGATAACCTGACAACGCTTGGAGTTTCCAACTGGCGCCAACCAACTGTATAAAAATTTCCTTAATATTAAGAAAAAATTTTTTTTTACAAACTATGCTTAATAAAGTTCACCAGATTAACCACGATGCAAAAAACAGTCAGTTCAAATTGTTTTGAAACGTGAGTGACACCAACGTGAAACGTGAGTGACAAAATAAGTATATGAAAAAATCTTAAAATTCTGAGAAAAAAATAATTTTTTTTCTGCAGTTAAAATTTCGACTCAATTTCGTTTCGGAAAATTACTTAATTCCTTATATTAACTCAAACAATTCGCAGATTTTAAGCAATTTGTTAGAAGAACTCGAAAAATCGTCCGGAAACGTGAGTGACACACCATTTGAAAATAGTTTTTTCGAAATGTTGTAAAATTAGACATTTGAGCAGCCGTAAAAATCATTGTTTCGACTTGCAAGCAGAATTTTAAATTTTAAAAAAGCTATTAAAAGAAATGAGACATTGTGTCATCCCTAAAACGGTGGTACCCGGGGCGGGTTGCCTCTCCTCCTCCCACCCCCATAGAAACGCCTCTGGTATGCAATATTTATTTATTTTTATTATATTTAATTCATTCAACTTTACATAAAGTGTTACTCATAATAGCACAGACGTAAATTTGTTCTACCGTGTACTTATAGTTATTTATTACAACATTTTTGTTGAAACTTACTACTGCAATTTTTCAAGTGTTGTCAACACAAACACAGCTCATTCGACACACATCCACAAACACTTGAGTGAATTTTAATGAAATGGTTTAACTTGTAGACGTTTGCTTGAGGCTAACATTCCGAAACCACACCACTTACACATGCACTCACACTACTGCACTCCATTGCCGCAAATTATTATTCTACCGCTGCTGCTGCTGCTGCTGCTGCTAGTGCTGCTCATTTGCGCGCGCGTTTCTTTTATTTATTTTTGCCAAACACGTGCGTAAAAATAAAACACAAAGAAAGTTGATAACATTTTTGCCTTAAATTTAATTACTTAAGTAAGCAGTGTGGCAGGGTTGCCAACAAAGTATAAAGGAACAATATATAAAATAAAAAATAAGCAGGCAAAAAATTAACAGCACAGAATATTAAGGTCGTTGGCAGTAGCGACGTAAAACGCAGTGTCAAGGTGGTTGCGTGCCAAGGACGAGTGCCGCCAACTAGTAGCAACTGAAGTGCAAATCTTTGTCATTCACATAAAGCAGAATGAATGAAGCAGGCGACAATTACAAATACAAACAGCAATTGTAAAATACATTTTAAGCAGCTACACAAGATTTAATATGGTTAAATTGAAAAATGTTTGCAGCGAGAATTTTCATTTGAAGTTTTTTGTGGCATTTGGAACATTGAAAAAATTACAAACATAATTAAAAACTGACTCAATTTGCACAGCACAGCGTGAGACTAAAATTAAAGCAACTGCATATTTTTTTTTCTTGGCATATTTAATAACTTTTTGTGGCATACTTACAGGCTTTATATTTTAACATTTATAATTTTGCTTTTTGCTGGTACTGCTTGTATTTTTTCAAATCATTCAACTTTACTTCAGTGTAAAAGTTTTAATTCTGACGAGCTTGTGCAATTCTTTGGAGACGCATTTTATGCCATGCCATCCATTCCAGCTCAAATCAAGTGCGTCAACACAAAGTTTAGCCCGATTTTGGAAAAGTTTGGCAGCATAAACGACTCATTAAGTCGCAATTTATTGTAATCAGAAAGCATGCAAACACACTTCACACAATACACACACACGAACACACACACACACATACACTTAAACCCACTCACACTCATTCAAGTACTTGCTTACTCACTTTCGTGCCAAGAAACACTTGCATGCAAACACATACACTACTTACAAACACACTCACACACACATCCACACACACACACCGATATAATAAAAAACATTTAGGCGCCTACGTTTTACGCTCGAAATAATTGCAGAAAAAGTTTCGAAAACCCGTAAATTTGTGATTCATTAATTAATGAAACGAAAGATTTTTGACACAAGGCCAAAAGGTGTTAAAGACAAGTTAAGGTTGTAGCTGGTTGGTTGAACAGGTAAGACGCTTTGGTTGGCGTTTTGTAGGGCGTGGTAGACGATACAGTGTGTTGGTGTTTGTTGGATAAGCAAAGCAAATGAAATTTCTACGCTTTGGCAATAGTAATTAAAGAAAATGTTGGTGTTAATTACTTGTTTGAGTGTGTGTATAGCTGGCTCACATAGGAGTAATTTGCGTCTGGGTGGGTAAGTTTATTTTTATGACCGTTTTTATGTTCATAGCAAATCAGTTCTAATGATATGTCAAAAGTTGACAGCAAGTTTTGACATTTATTTTTCCTAAGTACACACTCTGAACATTGAGTTTGTTTTATATACCATATCGTAATAAGCATATCGCACGGCTCTTGAGTTAATGTTTTATGCAACTTTTTTGCTACAGAAAGTATGTTTTTTTAAATTTTGGAAGAGGAAAAACAATGATATTTATTTGATGTGATATGGATAATCAAGTACTATATGACATGACATAAAATTATAACCTGAAAGTTAAGTTATGACATTTGACATGACATTTGACATGACATTTGACATGACATTTGACATGACATTTGACATGACATTTGACATAACATTTGACATGACATTTGACATGACATTTGACATGACATTTGACATGACATTTGACATGACATTTGACATGACATTTGACATGACATTTGACATGACATTTGACATGACATTTGACATGACATTTGACATGACATTTGACATGACATTTGACATGACATTTGACATGACATTTGACATGACATTTGACATGACATTTGACATGACATTTGACATGACATTTGACATGACATTTGACATGACATTTGACATGATATGACATTTGACATGACATGACATTTGACATGACATTTGACATGACATTTGACATGACATTTGACATGACATTTGACATGACATTTGACATGACATTTGACATGACATTTGACATGACATTTGACATGACATTTGACATGACATTTGACATGACATTTGACATGACATTTGACATGACATTTGACATGACATTTGACATGACATTTGACATGACATTTGACATGACATTTGACATGACATTTGACATGACATTTGACATGACATTTGACATGACATTTGACATGACATTTGACATGACATTTGACATGACATTTGACATGACATTTGACATGACATTTGACATGACATTTGACATGACATTTGACATGACATTTGACATGACATTTGACATGACATTTGACATGACATTTGACATGACATTTGACATGACATTTGACATGACATTTGACGTGACATTTGACATGACATTTGACATGACATTTGACATGACATTTGACATGACATTTGACATGACATTTGACATGACATTTGACATGACATTTGACATGACATTTGACATGACATTTGACATGACATTTGACATGACATTTGACATGACATTTGACATGACATTTGACATGACATTTGACATGACATTTGACATGACATTTGACATGACATTTGACATGACATTTGACATGACATTTGACATGACATTTGACATGACATTTGACATGACATTTGACATGACATTTGACATGACATTTGACATGACATTTGACATGACATTTGACATGACATTTGACATGACATTTGACATGACATTTGACATGACATGACATTTGACATGACATGACATTTGACATGACATTTGACATGACATTTGACATGACATTTGACATGACATTTGACATGACATTTGACATGACATTTGACATGACATTTGACATGACATTTGACATGACATTTGACATGACATTTGACATGACATTTGACATGACATTTGACATGACATTTGACATGACATTTGACATGACATTTGACATGACATTTGACATGACATTTGACATGACATTTGACATGACATTTGACATGACATTTGACATGACATTTGACATGACATTTGACATGACATTTGACATGACATTTGACATGACATTTGACATGACATTTGACATGACATTTGACATGACATTTGACATGACATTTGACATGACATTTGACGTGACATTTGACATGACATTTGACATGACATTTGACATGACATTTGACATGACATTTGACATGACATTTGACATGACATTTGACATGACATTTGACATGACATTTGACATGACATTTGACATGACATTTGACATGACATTTGACATGACATTTGACATGACATTTGACATGACATTTGACATGACATTTGACATGACATTTGACATGACATTTGACATGACATTTGACATGACATTTGACATGACATTTGACATGACATTTGACATGACATTTGACATGACATTTGACATGACATTTGACATGACATTTGACATGACATTTGACATGACATTTGACATGACATTTGACATGACATTTGACATGACATTTGACATGACATTTGACATGACATTTGACATGACATTTGACATGACATTTGACATGACATTTGACATGACATTTGACATGACATTTGACATGACATTTGACATGACATTTGACATGACATTTGACATGACATTTGACATGACATTTGACATGATATTTGACATGACATTTGACATGACATTTGACATGACATTTGACATTACATTTGACATGACATTTGACATGACTTTTGACATGACATTTGACATGACATTTGACATGACATTTGACATGACATTTGACATGACATTTGACATGACATTTGACATGACATTTGACATGACATTTGACATGACATTTGACATGACATTTGACATGACATTTGACATGACATTTGACATGACATTTGACATGACATTTGACATGACATTTGACATGACATTTGACATGACATTTGACATGACATTTGACATGACATTTGACATGACATTTGACATGACATTTGACATGACATTTGACATGACATTTGACATGACATTTGACATGACATTTGACATGACATTTGACATGACATTTGACATGACATTTGACATGACATTTGACATGACATTTGACATGACATTTGACATGACATTTGACATGACATTTGACATGACATTTGACATGACATTTGACATGACATTTGACATGACATTTGACATGACATTTGACATGACATTTGACATGACATTTGACATGACATTTGACATGACATTTGACATGACATTTGATATGACATTTGACATGACATTTGACATGACATTTGACATGACATTTGACATGACATTTGACATGACATTTGACATGACATTTGACATGACATTTGACATGACATTTGACATGACATTTGACATGACATTTGACATGACATTTGACATGACATTTGACATGACATTTGACATTACATTTGACATGACATTTGACATGACTTTTGACATGACATTTGACATGACATTTGACATGACATTTGACATGACATTTGACATGACATTTGACATGACATTTGGCATGACATTTGACATGACATTTGACATGACATTTGACATGACATTTGACATGACATTTGACATGACATTTGATGTCAAAATTGTAAAAATACATGAGTAAAGTGCATCAAAAGTTACGGATTTTACTACTGACTTCAAGAGTGATATTAAAAGCTAAGAAAGCTTGATCAGTAGCATCAAATACATACATACCTATTATTAGGAATATTATCACTGAAACAGATACATTCAAAATGTTGCAAAAAGTGTGAAGTTTTTGAAAAATGATACCAACATCATGATGCAATCAACTTCAAAAACTTATACGCCATAACCTTGCTCGGTAGCCAGATCCACTGATCGAAGTTTTATGCAAAAAAATAAATGACAATTTAGAAATAAGTGACAATTTAGGCATGCTTCGCGTAAATGACAGATGTCTCAAACTTGCTTTCGAACGTATTCAAAACACACCAGATTATCTTAACCAGAACATTTATTCCATCTCTGAAGAAATATCGGAAGCCACCGATTTTTCTCCATCAGCTAATTATTTTTCACAATTACCGGTTTCTCTCTCCAAAAGTGCTAAGGTAATAGATAGAATGGGACGATAGAATCAACAAGCTGAATAGCGTGAACGAATATAAGCAAGTGTATCCTGGATGCACAATTACTTTTTGGATCTCAATCTCAAACTGCTTAGAGATGGCTAGCAAGGTCATTATATTTTCCAGTTTTAAGCTGAACATTCCAACTCAATATGCGTGGATGGTTCTGAACGATCATGGTGGCAGTTTGAGGTATGAAAAGTGACAATTGCCGAATGGACTCCCAAGACTCAAGAATTGATAAAAAAAATAACACATTCCATATTAATTTTAATAAGACTTATTAAAATACAAGTTTATAAAATAAACCTTAGTGCAATAATTACTTTTATTACAATTCTAATTCAAATTTTAAATTTAATCTTATAAAATTCTATATCCTCATGTAATATAAAAAGTATTCTTAAAGTTAATGACAGAATTAATCTATCCAAAAACTTTTTGCCAGATGGCAACTGGACTTCCAAAACTTTTACTTTTCCCTAATTTTTTACTCTAAAAACAGCTTTTTACCTCTTCTGCCTTTATGATAAATAAATGAAAGGTGCACAACAGTCATCTAAGCCGAGTCTCCTTTAACTTTGCACAAAAAACCTGATACTCAACTAGAACACCCTTCTTAATTACGGCTTCCACAACACCAGCTTTTCCAATAAAAGTTATTGCAATTTAACTTGATTTCATGTTCTTTATCCTGCACTACGAAACGCTCCAGCAACATCTTTAACACAAAGATTTTTATTTAATCCTCAGATATCCATTTCTACAACCTCAGCAGTTGCACCCATCTTAAATTAACAAATTTTGACTGCTACATTGTCTTTAGATCCACCCATCCCTAGTCAACCCAAGATAGTGACGTCATGAGATAAATTAATCAAAAATTTTGCGTGTATAAGTAGCGTTGACCGATTTATTACGTCTCGTCTGAATGACCGGCGATTATATAATAATGTCGTTTTGTACCTTCTATACCTACGTAACAAATCGGATACTATTTGTATAAATGGTATAACTAAAATAAGTTTTTTGTTGTCGATGCATAAAAAAGGTTTTCCAACGGACCCAGTAGAATTAAAGAATATTTGTTTAAACTACCATGAAAGTTGTAACTTGTCTCCTAAAGATGTGGACGAGAGTATTTAGTTGTGTGTCTCATATTGGTAATGACTGATACGCTATGTGATGACACTGAGTCAACTTTTCTCAAATTGAGTCAAATTTTCAATTGGGTTCAATTCTGGTGACTGTGGGTTGCATTTCATCATATTGACGTGATTATCTGGAAACGATTTTATATCACGGATTTCACTAATGGTGTCAAAGATAATCTTCTTAGTTTTAAAAAAAAAAAATACTTTGCAAAATCAAGTTTCGGAATTTGGTGTATAACTCCTTTATAGTAATTATTTTGTTAAAACTCAATTTATGTCATTCGATGGGTGTTATTTGACTAAAAAATTCTAAAATGCGTTTGTATAAAATAAATGCGACTTAGAAAGCTTCAGTTGCAAGTAAAATTTTTAAAATTACTAAACCACAAAAATTTTAAAAGCTAGGATCTACTCGGGTAGTTATCATCAAATTACCTTTCGATATACCCGGCTTTTTTTCGAGTATCGAGTGCCCGGGTGCCCAGAAACCCGAGCAAAGCTCGAATCGAGAGCCCTACTAGGTATATAGCCTAGATCAGTGGTCGGCAAAGTGCGGCACTCTGGCCCTTTAACTGCGGCTCTGACACAAATCTCTCAAAGGATTTAAAAAGTGTGTGGGTACGCTGATCTTCTGCTTCATAACAAGGTTCGATGGTTATCAAGAGGGAACGTTTGAAAAAGTTTCAAATCACTATTACCAGAAATCAAATCCGTTTTCTTTAAGAGAATGTTCATTATACAGAACTAACAGAAGATAACACTGTAGGTAAATTTCTTACTTTTGAAATTTCTAACATTCAAAAACTCCGAGACACCCCAACTTAATTTTTGGTCGTAGAATATGGTGGCATACTCAGTTTTTTCTATTTAGATAAAATTTTTGAGATATTCGCGACTGATATTTTGTAAGTTTTGTCATTAAAATCGGTGGACTGTTGGCCTATACTTAGAATCCGAATACGAAATCCATATAAAAACGTACTTATTGAAATTTTATCACCGTTTTGAAAGTTCATGTATGGCCGAGTGTGCTGACGTGTGCGTCTAGTACTCGTCTGTGCTAGGTTCAAATACCGGCAAGGCCAACAAAGATTTTTTTTATTTACAATATTTATTTTTTTTTAAATAAAAAATTAATTTTGCAATTTATTTTCAAGATTGAAAGCAACTTATTTTGAAGGTTCTTTTTAATCAAACAATTAATGAAACGGAATCATTATTAGTTCAATGATTCCCACTCAATGATTAGTTCATGACGCCCACCTCAAAATTGCTTACTTAAACGCAAATCATTCAATCTAACAGTGTTTTGAAATAACTGCGGACCTGAACCTGAAAGGTCAGGGTATATTCACTTTGTGCAAACGTTTGTAATGCATAGAACGAAGCGAGTCCGGTATAGAAAAGTATATATATTCCTGATCGGGGTCACCTCGTGAGTCGAGCTATCCATGTCTGTCCGTCCGTCCGTCTGTGTGTTATCCGTAAACACAGGATAAGAAGAAGAGGTTGAGATAATTAAATGAAACTTGGTTCACATTGTCACATGGGCCCAAGGATCTCCACTATTAATATTTTTGGAATCCGCCTACGGAAACGCTTACCTCTTAGAACGCAAAAATTGAAAACTTCATAAATGAGCTCATAATAAGCCTACTACAATAAAATTAGGTATGTCTATATTTTATATCAAAACAAAGATGTCTTCGAAGAATGGGTGTCATCCGCACACGGCCACGCTTACCTAACATACTACCCAAAAATTTAAAACTCAATAAATAAGCTTATGTTTAATCTACAGATATAAAATTTGGCACGCAGGTCTTTTATAACAAACCAAAGATGGTTTTGAAAAATGGACGTCATTTGCACACGGACACGTCCACTTCTCTTACAACCCAAAAATTTAAAAAGCAATTACTAAGATAATGTTAAACGTACAGAGATAAAATTTGGTACGGTTGTATTTTATAACAAAACACAAAAGGTTTTGAAAAATGGATGTCATACAACCGTGTACGTGGTTGACACCTCCCACACAACCCAAAAATTGAAAACTCAATAAAAAAAACTTATTTTTAACCTATAGAGAAAAAATTTGGTATGTATGTATTTTATACCAAAACTAAGATGCATTAAAAAATTGGCCGAAACCGACCCATGAACACGCCCACCTCACATACATCCCACAATAGCGAAAATACTATAAAAGCATTAACATGTGAACTGCAGGAATAAAACTTGAAATTTTTATACATTTTTCATCATATTTGAAATGCATATAAAATATGGGCTTCATCTGTTCATGAACACGCCTATTTTCATTATTTTTATAGTAAAAATTAGGTTTAGGGTATTTCATAGTCGGGCTAGACCGACTTTAAACTTTCTTGAAGTACACCCAGGGAAAAATGAGGCAAAATTTTTCAACACGGCTCCTGTAAATCTAACATGATCATTTTTACACGCAAAACAACAACAATTTTTAAAGATTAACACTGTATTATGCAGTGTTAAAAAATAACATGAGTAAAGTGTTAATTTTGCCGTTGAGCGAATTAAGTGACAAAATGCCCCTTTTCTGAATGTCTTGTTCAGCAAAAGGACATTTTATGTGATTTTGCGCTCTGCACAAGCGTTCTTTGAACAGAGTTGAATTATTATGTAAAGTGTTATTATTAACATAACTGATCGTGTTGAATTTCAAAAACATGATTTAGTGTTAAAAAAGCGTTATTTTTACAGGATTTTTTTCTGGGTGTAACTATAATTTATATTTATCCAAATCTATCAATAATCTTACCTTTTCTTCCGTTTTTCTTATAAGTACCGTTTTTCTTATAAGCGAACTGGTCATAACTTCATGAGAATGTATGCCATACATAACGGTATTTTATAGAAAGTTCTAACAAAAATGGCTTAGCATAAAAATAAATTCAAAAAAGTTCGTTCCGTGGTTGTTTTTTACCGCAACTGTACATACTTATAAAAAATTGTAATTGTATTAAAAAACATATAAAGGTTATAATGAGATTTCCTCAAACCAACTTGAAGGTTAAAGTTTAAATTAAATAAATAGTTTACACATAATTAAAATTTAATTACAAAAAGAATACTCAAATTAATATATCAGAAGTCAAAAACAAAACCATCAAAACCAACGTATATAATTTTTTTGACAAGTTAATAAAGTAATACAACTTGTTCTGCGGCAAGAATCAGAAGACAAAGAAAAATCTGACCGATATTCTATCTACGTCTAACTTTAAAGCAAATGAAAAAAAAACCTTTGTGTCTTCTTACCACAAAAAAAAAAAAAAAATAAAACTTGATTCAATTAATTTTTTTGGTTTAGGCAAAGAATGAACAAGAGTAGAGCAAGCAACGTAAGCAATAAAAAAGAAACACGTTTAGAGAATAAACGTTACTTGGCAAAATATACAAATAAATCGCATAAATATAAGCAAGACCAGCAACAAAAAAAGTAGTGTCATGACGTCACAGCAGCAAGGGATTTTTATTAGGGGAATATCCACAGTACCTAATTTGACTTAGGTCAGTTCTCAGTTAATGATGATAGAGCATAAATTTTGGCTAAAAATAACTTAATACAATACGTTTAGCACTCGGATGATAGAGCCGAAATTTAAATAAAAAACAAATAAACAATATTAGAAACAGACGTGAATGGAAATAATTGGTATTTTTAAGATACATTTTTCAAATGATGAAGATGATTTTTTTGAATGGCACAAGGCTTGGCAGCAATAAAACGAAAACTTGTATTAAATGAGTCATGAAGAGGCTTTCAACAAAGAGAAAAAGAAGAGTGGAGCAGTGCTTGAAAAGTGAGTTATGTTTTTTTTTTTTTTTAAAACAAACTTGGCCAAGGTAAAGCAAGCAAATAAGCTGGCTTTCATACCAATGAAATTTTAATGTTTTCACAAATTTATAGCATGCGAGAAAAAGTTGCATGCGCTTAAAATGATGCCGAAATTGCAGAGCACTCTTTCTCTTTTTTTTGTGTATTAATAAAAATAATTATAAGAATTGTTTGAAATGCAGCACAAAATGCGCAAACATTTTATGAAATTTGAAATTAAAATTATGGTAGAAAAAATTATACTACGTATAAAATAAAATCATAAAAAAAATTTAACAACAAAAACACCTCATTAAACAATAAAATAACTTGGCATGAGCTGAAAAAAGACAAATATCAACACGACAATGATACGCATTTCCGTTTCCGCTTTGCATAACTGCACTGAAAAGCATAGCTTTTTTTAACCAGAATCATGCTTCAGTATTGCAGCAAATGATGCTTTGCTTTGAGTGCACTGCAGGAGCGCTGCTGAGTAGTTGCTGCACTTTACATACAACTGCTTATAAAGCCATTTTTTTTTTTTATATAAAAAAATTTTCCTTTTAAAATGTATTTTGGTTTTTTTATTTTATTGTAAAATTTGAGCAGTTTGCGCTTTTAATACTTTGGCTGAAATTCGGTTCATTGAACTGGCAAACTTCGATAAGATTCATCATTGAATTGAATCCATTTCTTGAGCTTTATTATTGTCTGTATTTTTTTTGTATTTTATTTATATTTTTCTGTATTTTCGCTGACTTTTGATTTGTTTTTTTTTTTTTTTTTTTTTTTATTTACTTCATTCCCTATTACTAGGAATTTTCCGTAGTTATTTTGCGTTCTTGTTGCATGCGTCACTTAATGGCAACGAAAAAAAAAAAACAAAAAACCACTGACGACCACTGAAATTCCTTGTATTTGTCTGGAATTCTGTTGGCTGTTCGAAAGTACGTAATACCACTTTGCTACGAGTGCTTACGTTATGCTTTACATACGTTATTTGTCGTATTTATCTTTTTATATCATCCCCCGCTGCGTGCGTGTGTGAACAGATGAAAATATTACGATATGCATGCAATATCATCAACATCAACATCAACAACACCAACACCAAAACCAACAACTTTTATTTCAGTTACAGGCAATCATTTTCTTGTGTCTGCGTACAAAATGTGTTGGCAGTTAAAAAACCGGCGATAAAATCATGTTTTTATGTCGCACATCAGTTTGATTATTTCGAAGCACTTTGATAAGGAAATAAAAAATAAAAATAAAAATATAAAAAACCAAATTTCAAGACAGAAAAATTGTTGCACATAAAAAATGTGAGATGATATACTTTATGCGTAAAATATTTTAGTAATAATTTTGGTTGAAATATGAATTTGCGTTGAATTTGCTTTTAAAATTATTTCACTTATTATAGCAAAAATTTTATGACACAGTCTGATGAATTTTTTTTAATTTATGCATGTATTTTTCTGAAGCCAGTTCAGCAACGTATCAAATATTTAACAAACATATATTAACAAATTCTAAGGTTAAATTTATATAGGGTAAGAGTGATGATGAGTCAGTGAGTCATATTCAGATACTTGTTCAAGTAAATCTTGAACACTTGTGTACTGGACGTACGCACGATCCGTGGTGCTAACATAGACTCGGATCATTATCTTGTCGCAGCCAAGATCCGCACACGTCTGTGTGCAGCTAAGAATGCTCGCAATCCTACACAAAGAAAGTTAGACGTCGATAAGCTGCACTCAAAACGGACGGCTGAAGCCTTCGCTACTCGACTCTCACTCCTGCTTCAAGAAAGCACTCCTCCGATCGACGATATATGCGGACAGTGGACGCACATATCCCACTCTATGCGTATGGCTGCCGAAGAGGTGATAGGCTACCACCGCCCTCGCCGAAACCAGTGGCACGACCAGGAGTGTCGCGACGCCACTACAGAGAAGGACATCGCCTACAAAGCCACCCTGCAGTCGGTTGTAACACGTGCTGTTATGGAGCGATACCGAGAGTAGAGGAGGGAAGAGAGACTCATTTTCAGGCGAAAGAAACGAGAGGCGGAAATGCGTGAGTGCGAGAAAATTGAGATGCATGGCGACAGGAATGAGACTCGAAAATATTTCGAAAAAATAAGACGCCTGGCTGATGGTTTTAAGACCGGAGCCTCTTCCTGCAAGGATGAGAATGGGAATCTAGTGACAGATATCCAGAGTACACTGATGTTATGGAGGGAACACTTCTCTAGTCTTCTAATTGGCGACGCTGACAACAATCCCGCCAGTGGAGATAATATCCCGGAAACCCCAATTATGGATGACAGCGTTGAAGTTCCGCTGCCCGACTATAAAGAGGTCTTAACAGCTATAGCTCGGCTTAAGAACAACAAAGCCGCAAAAGCCGATGGCCTACCGGCTTAGCTGTTTAAGACCGGTGGCGAAGCTCTGTTTAAATGCATTCACAGACTTCTATGCAGAATATGGTCGGAAGAATGCATTCCAGATTATTGGAACCTCAGTGTGCTCTGCCCAATCCACAAGAAAGGCAATCCCACCATTTGCGCCAACTACCGTGGGATTAGCCTTCTTAATATCGCATATAAGGTCCTGTCGAGCGTATTGTGTGAAAGACTGAAGCCCATCGTCAACCAACTGATTGGACCTTATCAGTGTGGCTTCAGACCTGGAAAGTCTACCATCGACCAGATCTTCACGCTCCGACAAATCTTGGAAAAGACTCTCGAAAAACAAATCGACACACACCATCTTTTTGTCGATTTCAAAGCCACCTTCGACAGTCCAATAAGGAGTCACCTATGTGCCATCATGTCTGAATTTGGTATTCCTGCGAAGCTAATACGTCTTTGCAGGATGACACTGTACAACACCAGCAGCGCAGTGAAAATCGAGAAGGACCTCTCCCTTCCCTTCAATACCAAGCGAGGTTTCAGACAAGGTGATTCCTTATCGTGCGACTTCTTTAATATAGTAATGGAGAAGATCATCTGAGCTGCTGACCTGAGACGCAGCGGCACAATTTTCTATAAGAGCGTTATGCTGCTGGCGTATGCTGATGATATTGACATCATTGGGAAAAATACGCGCGAAGTCAGTGCAGTATTCTCCAGGCTAGAAAAAGAGTCGAGTCGAATGGGTCTTGCAGTGAACGCAGATAAAACGAAGTATCTCGTGTCAACAAACAAACAGTCCCAGCGTCTTGGAAACCACGTCACTGTTGACAACACCTCCTTTGAGGTAGTGAAGGACTTTGTTTACCTGGGATCCAGTATTAACTCCTCCAACGATATCAGTATTGAGATTAAACGAAGGATAACTCTTGCCAACAGGTATTACTTTGGGCTCAGTAGGCAATTGAGAAGCAGAGCTCTCTCTCGACGAACAAAACTGACGCTCTATAAGTCAATAATCATGCCCGTCCTACTATACGCATCACAAACCTGGACGTTGAGCAGCTCTGATGAAAGGACTTTGGGAGCGTTCGAGAGAAAAATCCTTCGCAAGATCTATGGTCCAATCTGCATCAATGGCGAGTACCGAATACGATGGAACCACGAGTTGTATGAGCTATATGCCGACATCGATATAGTCAAGCGTATTAAAATAGAGCGGCTTCGCTGGCTAGGTCATGTCGAGAGAATGAACGACGAAGCTCCAGCGAAAAAAATATTGGATTCGGTACCCAGCGGTAGCCAACGCAGACGAGGAAGACCGCATCTCCGTTGGAAAGACCAGGCATTGGATAACCTGACGACGCTTGGAGTTTCCAACTGGCGCCAGAAAGCGCACAACAAAAGAGGCTGGCGCAAATTCTTAGACCAGGCCAAAACCGACCAACGGTTGTAAGCGCCATCTTAGTAAGTAAGTAAGTATCTAGTTTACTTTAAAACCAGTTACCCAGAAAAAGGCGGCGGTTTTTAGCTAGCGCTGGGCATGTGCAGAGAAGGTGTGTTTTGGATTCTTACTCCTACTCATCTCTACAGCTTCTGCAAAAATCGTTGTGGAGGATGTTTAATCTTCGGGTTTGGTTACCAAGCGTTTCAAGTTCAGAGTTGGCCAAATCTGCGCGCCGTGTTGCATGTTATTCTCCCGTGAATATATTATGTTGGTTCTTTAAATTGATAGCTCATTTGTGAGTAATTTGAATGTGGTAAAAAGTGCATCAACTATTTTCTTTTCTCTCGATAAGTTATTGGTAGTTCCAGTTCGAGCTAGTTCATCTGCTCTGCAGTTTCCTGGGAAGTCTCTATGTCAGGGCATCCAGCATATGAAGATTTTGAGCTGCTCTACCATCTCATTTAGAGATCTGCGGCAACTAAGGACTGCTTTTGATGTTATTTGAATAGATTTCAGGACTTTCAAAGCGGCTTGACTATCAGATAGAATGCAAATATTCTTAGCTGATATTTCATTCATCTGAAGCCGTAGTTACAGCTTCATGTATAGCAGCAACTTTCGCTTGGAAGACACTACAGTGGTTAGGAAGTCTAAAGGCGAAATTGATGTTTAGTGATCCAGAGTAGAATCCTCTCCCACTTTGCTATTCAATTTTGATTCATCGGTGTAGATTTAAATTGCATTGCTAGGTGGAGGGCTTCCAGTATCCCATTCATTTCTGGAGGGAATGGATACATCAAACTTTTTGTAAAATAAAAGTTTTTGCGTGATGTATTGTACCTCCCCTCCATTGGCTCCATTGGTGGCTTCCAGACGTATTGTCATGCTTCTAGCTATCTTTTTAGTTAGAATATCAAGTGGCATTGTGTCGAGTGCGTCCATAGCAGTGGTTCTCAGTGCTTCGCGAGTGCACAGCTCGGCTGGTCTTTGAACTTTGCGAAGTATATTGAGGTGTGTTTGTTTGTTCAGTGCAGCCTACCAGACTAAAGCACCATATAGCAATATTGGCCTAATTATAGCTGTATAGAGCCAATGTGTAAAACTTGGTTGTAGTCCTCATTTGTTACCCACTGCTTTTTTGCATTTAGTTTTCTATCTAAGATAAGACCCAGGTATTTTGCTTGATCTGAGAAATTAAGTCTTGTATTCCCCAGTTTTGGAGGACTGATAGTGGGTAAGTTGTGTTGTCTAGTAAATATAACTAACTCAGTTTTATCTGGGTTAACGCTGAGTTCACAGATGGAAACCCAATTTACGAGGGTGTTAAAACAGTTCTGCATAATGTTCCTAAGAGTAGATATATACTTTTCTGTGGTAAAAATAGCAACGTCGTCAGCATAGGCTATCACCCTGCAGCTTTCTCTCTCTAGTTTAACTAGTAGTTCATTCACTGCTAGATTCCAGAAGAGAGGCGAAGGAATTCTCCCTTGAGGGGTTCTCCTTGGTACAGTTCCGAGATTTGCGCTTATAATCTTGCCTCCTAACATTTGCTTTATAAGTGCTATCAGCTCAGCATCTACCCCAAGCTTCGTCTGTGCATAAATGATAGTCCCTGCCTTGACGTTGGTTAAAGGCACATTCAATATCAATGAAAGCTATCATTAAATATTCCTTGCGGTGAAGGCTTTTTTCAGTGGTAGAGAGTATGGAGTGAAGAGCTGTTTCCACGGATTTGCCTTTAGCGTTAGCATGTTGAGTAGTCATGCTAATAGCATGTTAGTAGCATGTATGTAGTCTGAAGTGGATATCTATTAATCTCTTGAGAGTTTTAAGAAGGTAAGATGAGAGACTGATTGGTCTAAGGCCTTTTGGGTTAACATGTGAGCTCTATCCTGCCTTAGGTATGAAAACCTTCACGTATCTCCATCGTGTTGGGATGTGATTCAGCTCAAGACAGCTTTGGTAGATCATCAAAAGCCATTGATTTATGATGTCGTAAGTTTTTTATAATTTCGATTGGGATTATACCTTCTGGACCTGGTGACTTGAACGGTTTGAAGCTTTCTATTGCCCATTTTAACTTCGATTTTGTTATAATGTTCCCTATCTTTGAACAGCCTGGGAAGTGAGTTTCTACTTGTGGCAAAAATGCTGTAAATAAATATTTTTTTTTCTAAAATTATTTATTGCTAATACATAGCATATGTTTTTGCAAATAATTGTGTTTTAATGAAGTACAAGTTATTTTATAGATTTTTTTTTTCTTTACGAAAAATATTGAATTTCAAAAATGCAAAATCATAACTAAAACTCATCTGAAATCATTACCGCTAATAATATTAGCATAATTATCTTGATATTTATCAATTTCATGATGAATGAATCTCAAAATAAAGCTCGATCAAGGCTAACTAAATTAATCACATCCGTTGGAAGATGATATCTTGAAAATTTCAAATGCTTCTAATTGATTTCGAAGTTGTTATCTTCTGAGCATAGCTCCAACGAATCTCTTTACTTTGCTCTAACCAATTTTCGAACAAAATGCCAGATTACTTTTGGAAAAAATTATCGATTTTTAAACAATCTTTAAGTTCTCAATTTCTGTTGGCCAAAGAAGCTAAAGAGAACATGCTTTTCACATATTCAATGTCTGCCACTAAAATGTGGTCTTATTTCTAAGTAAAAAATAAATACTAAAATTTCTTATTATATGGTGGCTTTATGCTTTTTACACAATTCATACCTGTCTAAGGTTATATCAGGCCTGCGAGTAAAGCTTAATCATGCCTTCATCGCGAAATATATCATGCAATAAAAATGTTTAATTAGGCAATTTATTCATTCATGAAGGTTTGAGCAGCACTGTTATAACAGAACAACACGATGACACACCCACCTAAAATACTTACAGCCTTTCCAACTTTTTTTATTTCCAGCCACTTATGAAAAAAACGAGCTTTTTACTGAGTGCTGCTGTGTCATCTTCTGCTCTGTTGTTGCGCGTCACAAAAACAAGCTATTTTTTTGTATCGCCAATATTGTTTCAACTTTTTTTTTCTACAGGCAATATTTTGCGAAAAATTTAAATATGCGCTTGCGTACATATGATAAAGAGTTAATGGTGGAAATTCCCAATACCGCAAGTAAAACCCAATTAAGAGCACAACCGCATATTATAAACAATAATCACAACAACAAACAACCAGTAAGACTGTTCGTCTAGTAATACGCCAGACAAAAACACAATTTTTATATGAGTCTTGCTTGTGGCGGCAGCTCAAATGCCTGTTCGAGCACAATGAGAACCTCTTATCTTGAAACCTCAAATGTAAATTGAAAATAAAATAATTATTAAAAGTGTCATCATTGAGTATTCAATAGCTTAATTCTAGCTATTTCATTATTTTTAATTGTTATGTTTTTGCTGGTCAAGATTTTGCGGTTTATAATAATTTTATATGCGACACTTTTTCGAAAGAACTCCAAGCATTAGATAAAAAAAAAATATTTAAAAAAATTGTCCCAGCTAGTCATAATTTTTTTTTATTAATCGTCCAACCGCATTGGGTAAAAAAAAACTGGTTAATTTTGTGGTTTACATTTTTTATGCAAAAAAATTATGAAGATGGTTTAAGCACGAGAGAGAGCAAGGCAACTGGCAGTGATTGCCAAACTTTTTGCAAAATAATATTAACATAAATTATCGAAATATGTATATAAAATGTTCAAATTAACGTAAATTAAATTCAAATAACGTAAAAACAAAATAGTAAAAAAAGAGCAATCAAAGATTAGAAAATAGAGAAAAAAAAATATAAAAAATTTGTTTCCAATTATTTATATGATAATGAAGAAATGT
The DNA here is from genome assembly GCA_958299015.1 of Tetanocera ferruginea. Lineage (NCBI taxonomy): Eukaryota > Metazoa > Arthropoda > Insecta > Diptera > Sciomyzidae > Tetanocera > Tetanocera ferruginea. The sequence goes on from OY282644.1 coordinate 27,453,135, forward strand.
TTACTTTCAAAATGCTCTGTGACGAATAATATTTCAAAATAACACTCTTGAAAGCTGATTTCCCAGCTTTTGAGTTTATTTGACTATATTTGAAGCCAGCTTTAGGATCAGCAGTCTGAGGCTTTAGTAGCGGGAAACAACGACTGCAGAACGAAGGGGTGTACACTAGAGTGGGATGGCCTCCATACAAAAAAAAAAAAAATTTGAAAAAACCACCCCCTATTTTAAAGTGGACATCGAGAGGATTCCGAAAACAAAAAATTTTTTTTTTTGGACCACCGGAAAAACAGCCAAAATGGTCTTTTTTGCATAACTTAAGCATTACATGTCAGATCTTTAAAAATTATATGTCGTTGAAAAGGACTTTACGAGCACTACAATGTCTTCTCAGGACATTGTTATTTTTGAGTTCATATTCAACTAGTAAGTACCATTAGCCCGATTTATCCCTCTTAAATTTCTTTTTTTTTCCCATATAATTAAACTCCGTCAAATTTGTTTAATTTGTGTTCAAAAAATTATTTATTCAGTTTAAAAACAAAGAAGTTATAATAGTTGAAATATTTGATATAAGTAATCCTTTTTTTTTTTAAAAATTTACTTTAAGTTTAGTCAACGAACAATTACATAACATAAGCAAAATTGTAAAAGAAACTTAATAAATAATTTTTTGAACACAAATTAAACAAATTTGAAGGAGTTCAATCTTATGAGAAAAAAAAAAAAAAATTAAAGGGGATAAATCGGGCTAATTGGGCTTACTAGTTGAATATGACCTCAGAAGTAAAAATGTTCTGAAAAGACATTGTAGTGCTCGTAAAGCCCTTTTCAATGACATATAATTTTTTAAGATCTGACATGTAATGCTTAAGTTATGCAAAAAAGACCATTTTGGCTGTTTTTCCGGTGGTCCAAAAAAAAAATTCTTTTGTTTTCGGAATCCTCTCGAGGTCAACTTTAAAATAGGGGGTGGTTTTTTCAAACTTTTTTTTTCGACCCACTCTAATGTACACACTCAGAAAAAAACCCACATATCATTCTCCGATAAAAACTTTTTCTTTTTTCGATAATAGCAATTTTCTCTTTTTTTCTAATAAAATTTTTTTCAATTAGAATAAATTTTCACATTTCCGAAGAAATATTTCTTCACTTCTGGGAAATTTTTCGCACAAAAAAATTCTCATTTATGAAAAAAAATTTACTGAAAATGAAAATTTTTTTCTATATTTTGATAAAAAATTCATTATGAGTAGTATTTTCTTCAATAAAAACAAATCTTCTCTCAAAAATAAAAAGTCTTTTTCTCTAAAGAGGATATATTTTTATCTTTTTATGTTTTTCATAAAAGCTTTTTATTATTTTTAGAAAAATTTTAAGGATCACATTTAGAGAAAAGTATTCTCTGGAGCAAAGTCTATGCCATTTTCTTCTAAATATGATGCCTTTTTTATCATATGCCGAGAAGCTTTTTTCTGTGAGCAGGGATCGCCAGCTTAATTAAATCACTTCATTTGAAAATCATTTGACATAGAGAACAAATTAATTAAGCGTAATATCATGATCTGTCATTTTGTACTGTCGTATCCTTTAATAACTTATGAAGGGCTCTGGTTAAAAAACTTAAGCAAAAGTTCATTAAAAACGACTGCTTTATTTACTTTCTCCGCAGCAGAAAATTGACTCTAACAGATCAAAATGTACACGGTTAAAAATTTTGGACTAGTTTTTAATCCAAACTTTGGTTTAAAGCAATTTTAATCCTAAAAGTACTAATTTTTATTCCATATTTCAGTTTAATTTTTTTTAATCCGAAAAAGTTTAAGTTTAAGACTATTTTGGACTACAAATTTGTATTAAGGTAGTAATTTCAGGAAAAAGTATTTATGTTATTTAATAGCTGAATTACAATGTATCAGTGGCAGAGACAGCAGCTGTGTCAGTGGCAGCGTCAGCATCAAAATCAGTGAATGTTGAATTTTTCTAAGTAGTTTAATTATGTATGTTGGCAGTGAATTTAAAAATAGGGCTGACCTCGGCAGTACTGCTTACTGCCACTGCTGCTATGTAAATTTTACTATTGAACAACAGTATTCCTAAAATAACAGCTGATCAATGCCACTGCCACTGACGCTGCCACTGCCGCATTGTAATTCAGGTATAAGATTGAAAACTACTACTACTACAAAGTTTAAGCTAAATATAATTGTAAATGTTGTTAAAGCATCCGAAAGTTATTTTTAATAAAATGAAACAAATTGTTTATTAAAATCTGAACCAAAATATTATTTTATACATTATTACAGTAAACAGTGTTTAAACCTTTGTGGATGAAATAGTAATCCCTTTTCGGATTACAATGTTTTAAACTTTTTTGGACTAAAATCTAATCCTTTTTGTATCATAATATTTTAAACTTTCTGTGGATTAACAATTATTCCTTTTTGGATTAAGAAATTTTAAACTTTTTGCGGATTAAAAATAAATCCTTTTTAGATTGAAAAATTTAAAACTTTTCATTGGATTAAAAAATAATATTTTTTTGGTCGTGTCCTATATGTAATCCAAAAAAGTTTAAAATTAAGTCCAAGATTTCTAACCGTGTAGGTATGTCCAAGATATTATTTTGGTTTAAGATATACATCAATGTATACAAAATTTAACATGCTTTATAAATACAGGGTGTCCCGCAACTGAGTGCAACTATTTGCGGAGGTGAAAGTTAATGTCGAATTGAGCAAAAAATCGTATGGACGGGGGAGTCTATTTTCACATTCTTAGGAGCTACAGGGATAATTAGTATTTCACGATTTTGATGCGAATTATTGTTTCTAGCACAAAAACTAACTCACAGAAAATAAAAAAAAAACAGTATCACTAGTTATTCAGAAGATGATATCATTGTTTTCTTATAAGTATAATTTTTTTAGAACAGTCAACTTTTTTAAATTTAGGGATATATTTATGTTTTTAGTGTCATTGAAAAGAGAATTAAGTAACTAACAAGATTTATTATGAAAAAAAATTTAATTTCTTACGTGAAATTCTGAGAAATTGGACTCAAAGTTGAAATTTAATAGTTTCCACCGATTGACTTCATCTTCAGACGAGCATAGCTCAGGAACGGTTAAGTCGGTGGGGTTTGTTGATATACCGTTAGAAAGATGATTTTATTGCCTTTACAATGAGTTCTGAAAATAAGTTTTCTGTGAGTTAGGTGTAATATTTGTTTGATAATTTTTCAAATTTAAAACAAAAAAAATATATTGCATAATTCTTATCTATTCATACATTTTTGCATTAAACCATTTTAATGAGAGGTAACAAAACAAATTTTGACTTAGATCGGAATTGATAAAAAATTACAGCGAGTGGTATTTTTTTAAAGATCTATCAAAAATATAATGTTTTTTTTACAAAAATCATATCAAAACGAATTTAAGGCGAAATGCACTATGAAGGAAGTGGACTTATTTTTAAAATGAATGTTTTTTATTATAAAATTTAAATAAAAAAAATTATTTTCATATCTGATGAGTTATTAATTCACAAAGTTGAGGGTTTTGAAATTAGAAGAAGATTTTTATGATTTTTTCTGCTAAAAATCAAAACATTTTTTTGAAAGAAATGTGATAAAATGCATTCCATTTCTTTTGCATATCGTAAAAATGTCTATATTTGGTACTTTGTATTATTAAAACTATTGTTTACTGGTGCGATGAGACTAACAAGAAAAAAGCACACATTTTGTATGGAAGCCCTATGAAATGTAAACTTTTCAGATAAAATATTTTAACATGAGAATAGGCCATAAAAAAAATTTGTACCCATATTGAAAACTTTTAATGTAACGAAATTTTTTCTTTAAAGAAAATAAATGCATTTCAATAAAAAAAAAATTTTATTATAAACAGTAACAGATTAAAACAAAAAAATCAAAAAAGGTAAGTTTACAAATTGCCTTAAATCCAACATAAATTAAAATGAAAGAATTGATACTTATTTGATATCGACTAAAAATTACAACAACAAAATTACAACAACATTTTTTTTATGAAAAATTTGTGCCATCGTGTGTGATTTTGTAAGAGCTTCCGTTTGGTTCCAAATTTGTAAATTTTTCCATGGAAAATAGCGAAATTATATCAAAAAAAACGAAATTTTCGCTGATTTTTCAACGCAAGTTTGAAACCCTAAACCATCAATTTAGCACGTATAAAAAATATGTCGACCTTAGATTTTTGTCTTCTATCACATATCAGAAAATCATTCAAATCGGAGACTGTCAACTGGGGACCTTTCCTTGTCAGTAAAAAGTTCTTTTGGCGCATGGAGTGATTTTTGTTAAGAAAGATCTTATGATTTCGCAGCATCATTTAGCGAGTAACTGTATTTCACTTTAAGCTCTATCTTAAGGCTGTCTTTAAGTCAAGACACAATATCAAGATTAACAGCAAGTTAATACACGAACCATTTTTAAAGCTTTACAGCTTTTGATACTGCATAAAATTTTAATTTGTAATACTTCAGTTAATTTGAAAATAAAATAAATACTATAATTTAATTTAATTTACGAATTAAAATATTGCGCTTCGAAATTAGATTTTTGTTTATTTTGACAAAATATAGGATCTCGACAACTTACGATTAGGCTCTCGTCATTTTTAGCTTTTGTATTGTATGCCGTACAATAAGAATCAAGTTTGGAATTAAGGCGGTATTTTAGGCTAGAAGTAAAAATTTTGGGTGATTTTTTTAAAAATTCAATAATTTTTGACAACCATTTTTTTATAAAATATTTATGGATATATTAACAAAACAAGAAAAAAACAATAAAATTTAAATTTAAATTTTCAAACGCGTTTTTCTCGAAACTACATTTTCTAATACGTCTGACGTTATTTATCCAGTTCTTATGAACCGATTACTTTAAAATTTGGTGTGGATCGTTTTTATATATCGCTCTATGGATCATAATTATTATAATATTTTCTGTTTTAATATATTTTAAACTTTGAAAAAGGGCAAAAAACCAATTTTTCAAACAGTCGCCCTTTTTTTAAATTTCCTTAATTCAGACAATAGCGACATTCTTACTTTGTAAGCAATTTTTTCTTTTCTTTCTCAGATTACCAGAAGGTTTGGAATGAAGTTAAGAAGGACGCATTCTTATTTTTTTATCCCCCCCTCCTAAGTAGGGAGTAATTTTGTAAATTTTCAAAAATTGTTTCTTAATTTTTTTTTGTATTGTTAAAACATTGATAAATATCTGATAAAAACATGGCAACTAACACAATTTTTAGTTATTTTTTATCGAATTTTCAAAAATCTCACCAAAAATTTGTACCCCTAGACAAGAATACTGCCGTGACAAAAAATGTTACAAAGTTAAAATCGAAGTGAAATTAAAATCTAGTGTTAATCACAAAAAATTTTTTAACTTTTAAGCTCTTAGTTATCTGTCATTGGAACAAATTCGAAAACAAGAATCCGAACCTCTTCCAGTCCTACCAAACTCATGGCAGACAGCGATAAAATATTATTTTGTTCTCGGAAGTACGGTATCAAAATTTGGATCCGTGCCTTGAACAAAAAAAAAAAAAAATATGTCATGCGAATAAACATAGGAAACTTAACTTAATCGATCTTAATTAATAATTTCGAACATTTTAAACTATTTACTTCATATTAAATTTATATACTTTGGCTTGTGCCTACTATCAGTTAAAAGTTTATGTAGCACTGGAAAAACATTTCGCTCTTCCAGCAACTACCAGATACTATCAGATGCTCCGTCATAGTTCAAACCTGTTGATATATTTATTATAAAAATAATTAAAAGTGGCAACAAAACATAAAAAAAGGAAAATGATGGTTTATTCAAATAAAAACAAACTAACAACTGGTAAAAATGGAGAGAGAGAGAGAGAGAGCTGGTAAGGCCGCTTCCACAGAGAATAAGCGTTGCTGAAGAATCACCGCTCAATGCTCGAGCTTCAAAAGATAAGACCTGATCTGTGCTGAACTTGTACTTGATATAAAATAAAGCTCTTCCACAACAGCGAGCAACAGTTCAAGTGCAGCACAGTTCCAAGTAACAACAAGCAAAGTCAAGGCAATCAAATCAGCAAAAAACAAAAACAGCAAAAACTTTAAAAGAATAGAAGAAGAATTCAAGCAAATCAAAAGTGATAAAGTGTCTATTTTTTAACAATCACAATTAAAAAAAATATAAAACTTGTTCTATAAACAATCGAAATACAAAATTAAAAATGTCAGCAACGTGGTTAATTTGTGCCAGCGCAGTATTTTTATTCACCTTTACAAACATATTCAACACAGTGGCTGCCCAACGATCTCCGTATGCGGGTAGTCGGCCCGGTGGACTTAATCAAAGGGATAAATATCACATACCACAAAACAGCAACGCCACCATGGACGTTGCCAGTCGCTTTGGAGTGCCAGAGAATAATATTCCATTCGGCACCGCCCAACGTCCACCAGTTGGTTTGCCAGTAGTTATGCCAGAGGGAGCTTTTGTGCCACTGCAGCCAGCTACAGCTGATGCAGCAGGTGTTAGTGGCATATCTTTTGCACAACGCCTTGGCGAGACGACAACAAATACACAAAACCTGGCTGGCGGCGCAGGCTTGGCGCAACCACAAGTGCCTCAACAGCCAGCACAAGTGCCAACAGCAGCACCAGCACTTGCTCCACTGCCACTGGATGCTCATGGCGATCAGGAGTTGATCAATCAGCTGTCTATGTTGCCTGAGGATAAGCGTCCCTTTTGGTTCCTGAACTATCAGGCGATCGAGGCGCAACGCAATAGCAGCGCGGGCTTTAATTCAGGCATCGTACAATCACGTGGCTCGTTCGCGGGTTAATGAGTATGTGTGGATATAGTCAACAGTCTGCTCTTTCAACGATATTTAAGTTTTTTTTGTAAACTATTGTAAACTATATTAAAGTTTAGCTTTAGAAGAGCACAAGTTTTTTAGGTGCTTTACTTTAATTAAGATAAAATAAAAACAATTACTATTTATAAGTAAACATACGAATTTAATTAATTTTTATTTAAAAACTTGGAGTTTTACTTTGTGAAAAATGTTGTGAAGAATTAAAAAATTCTATAACGGTACCATGTTGCAAAACCAGCTTTTTAATTTTGAAAATTTAATATGTTTTGAAAAAGTTTTGCTGCGGATACTTTAGTTTATATTGAAGCAGCATTTTAAACCTGCATTGCATGAATGTTTTTTTTAAAGATGTTGCTATATGCATAAAATCATCAAAATAACTGGATTTGTTTGTATTTTTTTCGCTTTGATGGTTTGAAGGAATTTTCACAAAAAAAATTCTATAAATTTTTATTGATTTTTTTATGCGGCAAATCTTATCTTGTCTTAGTTTCGATCATTCCAGATGATCCATCTAAACTTTGTCGATATCAATGAAACATTTGCTCATAACATCTGATCATAACTTCAGATGCAATAATTGGCCAAAAATTAATACATTATTAAATGTATTTGCTTGTACGTTTTTCGTTTTCGGTGTTTGTCAACGTATTAGAGGTTCATATCCGAGGCTGGTTTGGTTTTCATTGGGAAGTTTTAATGTGGTGGTGACCCAAAACCCTACGCACATTCCATTTTTAAGGTCTTGTAGAGATCTCTCAAGTTTAGAGTCTATAGGAGACAGGGCTTTTTGGGCATGGAGCTTTTGAGGCGGCTCCGAATCGCCTTGACAGTGCCAGTTGCGGGCTATGTGGTTTCTTCGATCAAGACACAGTGCCTGTCCAACACTACGCCCTTTCAAACCCTAAAAAGTCACCGAGGCTTATCTCTATATCTAGAGGCCGTCCACTATCCGCGACCTGTGACCCGTCCGGCAGCTTGTTGCTCAGCCCCCGCAAATTTTTTATAGAATTCACAGTACCGGAATTGAGTCTTAAATCATTCAAAAATGTGTCTACAATTTTTTGAAATCACTATATCTAGCTACCTTTAAAAGCATTTTGGTGTTCGTATGGAAAGTATTACAAGCCGCTCTGAACTATTTTACAAGATTCATTGGACCAGAGTTACAAAATAGGCTGGAAAATGTTTAATATTTTTTAAAAAATTCACAAATTTAAGCAATAATAATTTTAAATTTAACGTTATTCTGTTAGACATTGAACGAAATATTAACATGAGAATATTTAAGAATTTATGTACTTCGAACATTTTACGTATAATTTTAAACATGTTTCTTTAAAGAATTCATAAAAAATTCTTTTAAACACAACACATACTGACTATTTGCAATTCAAAATAATACTAAATAATAAATAAAATTGCAAATCTAGTAAGCCATGAGTTCCAATCAGACTAACATAAAAAAAAATTGTTTGGCAAAATAACAGCATTCTATGCACAGAGCCAAAACAACCTTATAAAATAGGAGCAAATCAATAAGATTTCTCTATGGTTTTCATTCAAGAAGACTTTCTTATAAAACCATAGAGAAAATTTTATTAAAACTTTGACCATTTCTTATTAGGAAAATCACTTAATTTCAAGAAAAATTTTATTGTTTTTCCTAAGAAAACTTTTCAAAACAATAAGAAGATCTTATTAAAAGCATGAGATTACTCATAGATTTTAAAAGTTGTCTTCTTAAAGTTTAAAAAGAAAATCTTATCGATTTTATAAGATTTGTTTTAGAAATTTAATAAGAAAATTTTATTGATTTGACAAGACTTCCTTTAAAATTTTAATTAGAAATTTTTTTGATATAATAAGATTTCTTTTCAAATTCTTATAAGAACTCTTATTGATTTAAAAAGATTACTTTTCAAAATTGCTTTATGGAGAATATACATCTAATTGCCTATAAAATTAAAAAATAAGCACATTATATATTATTTTGTTTCAATTTATTAAAAAATACAACTTTTATATAAAAATATAATGTCAAAATATACATAATTATATCAAGCAAGCCTTGAATTTGATTTTTTCATCAAAGTATCCGGCGCTATCGAGGACATCAAAAAGGCGACATACTCTATCTCATTTTTTTCGAGAACATCAGTCGAGTTCACCCCGTAAATTTTTAATAAAATGGAAACTGAATCACTCAAGCCCACTACCGAAATATGGCTTGAGTTTCCACAATTTCAAATTCATCAGGTGAGAGTTCTGGAATACTTACCATTATTGCTTTTTTTTTTGTAATACACATGCACTTGTTGAATAACGAACTTCACAATTACGACTGAATGATAGAGCAAAGAGGGCAAAGCAAGTAGCATTTTCACCGGTATTGCCTTCTTAAAAAGTATTTAAGAAGAAAATCTTATAAAAGTAGATCAATAAGATTTTCTTTTTAATTTGAAATGGCCTCTTCTTAAACTTTATGCTCACAAAAACAGTATTTGTCTCATTCACTCCTTTGTGTTGGCTATTCAAACACAAAAGCAAAAGTTCCCGCAGGAATAGGCTACGAGCAGCACTGCTTTAGGGAGTGAAAAAAAATTTTTCTTATTAAAGCTGAGCTTTAATAAAGATTTCCACATCATTTCATTCATTTAAAAGGAAATCTTATTAAAAAATGTTTGATAGTAGCTTTGAATTTTTAACAAGATTTTCTTCATAAAACTAATAAGATTTCTCTAGAAAAATTCTTATTATTTGGTTTTATTAATAAGAAATCCTAATAAAATAACTCAATAAGTTGATTTTATTGATTTTATGTCGTAGTTTTTGGCTCTGTGTGGTATTGATTCGATACTATGATCAGAGGTGAAAAAAACCCTAGATTGGTTCCGTGAGTTTGGTGACCGTTTTTTTATGGCCCTCAACATTTTTTGCATCAAAGCTTTGCAAAAAAACCGGCCATTTTCGAATTGTGTGTTCGCTTTTTAGAAAGAAGCTTAAATACCTAATTTCCTTACGGGCAGACGGACATGGCTAAATCAACTCATATGTTTTTGCTGATCAAGAATACTTATTCTTTCCTATACCTACCACGCCTTATTATGGGCGTTACACAATTCGTGACAAAAATAATATAGCCCTTATGCAGCAGGCATGAAAATGTTATAAGAGAATAAGTTTTGCACAAATCCAACGGTACATTTTCCATTTTTATAACTAACTAGCAATACACGGCGCGCGTTGCTACGCCTTAGATAAACAAATGTACTTCATCTGTGACTTCAAAACCTACTCGATAAAAAATTAAGCTTACATGGTGAGGCCTACCAACTTGTCCACAGCCTTGCCCAGTTTTTTAGAAGAAGGACATGAAAGGTAACTCCATTTTGAATTTCAATGCTCAGTGACTTTTACTTTCAAAGCTATTTGATATCAAAAATTTGGCTTGTATGGGCGGAGCCACACCCTTTTGTCTATTGGCCGTTTCAGTTTTCAAGAAGAAACAGTTTTCAAGAAAATCACTTAGTAGTTACTCCATTCCGAGTTGGAAGTACTTGCGACTTATATTCATAGCTATTCTGTATAGTAAATTTGGCATGTATGGGCGGAGTCACATCCCGTTTTCCAATGCCCGTGCTAATTTTCTGGTCGAAAGACATGACCAAAAAGTTACTTTATATTGAGTTTAAATGTTATAGAGACATGCAGCACCAAAACTATTGGATATAAAACATTTGAATAGTATGTGTGGTACCACGCTCCCTTCTTTAATGCTCGCTGAATTTTTCCAGTGGAAGGATACGGTTAAATATTATATCCGTATCAGTTTCATAAATGTGTGACTTATATTTCGAAAATTATACTGAAAAGTTTGAATGCTTAAAAAGTGACACGCCCTTTTTTCAACGCCTGTAAAATGTTACCAGCAAAACAGCGCGTGGAAATTGAGTTCGAATACTGAATTTTTAGGCTGTGCAACATGTAGTTTCACAGCAATTCGATTTTGAAAATTATGGTTGTATCGGAGGTGCCACGCCCCATTGTTAATCAGTTTCAAAAATCACAGGAACACTCTCAAGACTTTGCTTAAGTTTCCCTGAAATGTCATAACAATTGATTTAGCGGTTTCGGAGTCTACTTCTAACATACAGACATTCATTTTTATACCCTAAACCTGAAAGGTCAGGTTATATTAACTTTGTGCAAAAGTTTGTAACGCATAGAACGAAGCGAGTCTGGTATAGAAAAGTATATATATATTCTTGATCAGCGTCACCTCATGAGTCGAGCTATTCATATCCGTCCGTCCGTCTGTGTGTTGTCCGTAAACACAGGATAAGAAGAAGGAGTTGAGATAATTGGATGAAACTTGGTGCACATGGTCATATAGACTCAAGGATTTGCATTATTGAATATTTTTGGAATCCACCCACGGGCACGCCTACCTCCCATACAACACAAAAATTGAAAATTGCATAAATAAGCTCATAATTAACCCACAATAATAAACTTTGGTATGTATGTGTTTTCTACCACTACAAAAATGTCTTCGAAAAATGGGTGTCATCCGCTCACGGGCACGCACACCTCCCATATAACCCAAAAATTTAAAACTCAATAAATAAGCTTATGTTTAACCTAGAAGGATAGAATTTGGTACGCATGTTTTTTATAACAAAACAAAAATATTTTTGACAAAATGGGTGTCATCCGCCCACGGGCACGCCCACCTCCCATACAATGCAAAAATTGAAAACTCAATAAATAAGCGAATGTTTATCTTACATAGATAAAATTTGGTACGTATGTATTTTATAAAAAACGGAGATGGTTTTGAAAATTGGGCGTCTTTCACCCACGAACACCCACCGGTACAACCCAAAAAATTTAAAATTTCATAAATTAACTTATGTTTAACCTGCAGAGATAAAATTTGGTATGTATATGTTTTATAACAAAACTACAATGTGTTCAAAAATTGGGTGTAGTCCGTCCGCAAACACGCCTATCTTCCATACAATCCACAATAGCAAAAACACTATAAAGGCATTAACATGTGAGCTACAGCAATAAAACTAGAAATTTTTATAAATTTTTGACAATTGTTCATCAAAATTTAAATGCATATAAAATATGGTCTTCATCCGCCACAGACACGCCTATTTTCAATAATATTATTGTATTTTGAAAAAGTAGGTTTAGGGTATTTCATAGTCGTGCTAGACCGACTATAGACTTTCTTTATTTGTTAAAGATTATTTCGTGCAAATGTTGCCTCGGCTACGCCTGAGTTGCTCTATTCGTAAGCTCCAATTTTGACATTTTTCCAGCATTTCGGCTTTTATCTCACCAACTCAGCAATCGCAGATGTTATGTTGTCTTCCAGGGATACAATTGTAGCTGGCTTGTCCCTGTAGACTCTGAAAGACTTCATGTAGCCCCACAAAAAACATTGTAATGAGGTTATATTGCACGAGCTTAGCGGCTATGAACTGCTTCAAAACGTGTGATTAATTGCTCACCAAACTCGCCTCTCAATAGGTCCATGGTATCGAATGCCGTGTGGCATGTGGCACCGTCTTGTTGAAAAGACATGTCAACCAAGACTAATTCTTCTATTTTGGGAAAAAAAAGTCGGTAATCATCGCACGGTACCTTGCAGCATTGACAGTAAGAACGGTCCAATTATGCCGCCGACCCATAAACCGTACGAAACAGTACATTTTTCAGCGTGTATTAGCGACTCTTGAACTGCCTCTAGCTGCTCTTCAGAGCAAATTCGGCAATTCTGCTTGTTGGCGTACCCAAAAACAAAAAAAAAACAAATTGGCCATTTCAGCCCTTGAAAGGACTTTGACCGAGCATCTTAGGATCGATTGTGTTGTGTGTGTTATTAAATTTTGCACACAATTGACCGAGAACTGGACCTACATGTTTTATGCCGACTCCGAACGGCTCATGTTCTCAAGAAGCTTTACATGGCATTATTTTACTCTCTGAGGTTTGCCATTGTCTGCAGAGAGGTGGTGACCGATCAGAAAAATTTTTTATTGAAAAAATTTTTCGCCACGGCTGGGGATCGAACCCGGGCTCCGAGCATGCTAAGCCACACACTTAACCTGCATGCCACGGTCACCACTGGCGTACCCATCCAACCAAAAATGAGCTTCGGCACTGAAGATAGTTTAAAAAAAAAAAATGGATCTTTATACAACTTTTCTGAGGCCTATCACCAAACAAACGATGTTGTGGTAAATAAAAACTCGGCTTTAGTTCTTGCACCAGCTGTATTTTGTATGGTTTCATACCGAGGTTTTTACGTACAATCTACCAGATGATTAAGGGGGACATGACATTGACCGTTTTTTTAAATCGACTTTTTTATAATTTTGTATTTTAGTAAATATTCTTAAGATTCTCAGAAAAAAGGAGGTAAATTTCATGGAAAAATTTCTACGGATTCAAAAGTTACAGCCGGATTAGTGAGAGCGCATTTTTAATTTTTAACCTTTTTTGCTTTTTTCACAAACTTTGAACGCGTTTATCTAGAAACCATGTTTTTCGTACTGGTTTCGGCACTAGTTGTTTGTATTATTTAAACTTCATTCGCTTTCGTATAGTCTGTTTCAAAAGAGAAGAACATTTTCGCGCATGTTTGAGAATAAGAAAATAATTTTGAGAGTGTTCTTCATTCTGATTGGTCGACATTAAAAAGAAAATTTATTATTCTCTGAGCAGCAAAATATATGAAAAAAAATTATTGTATATTCCTGAATTTTGTTGTTCATCGCAACTGCGCTGCGAAAGTACTGAATCTTATTTTTCAAAATCAACCAATCAAAATTGAAAACAAAATTGGTGTCAGAAAATAATTTGTCAGCCGGAATTTCACTTCACAATTTTTTTCTCAAGAAATTTATTTATTTTTAAAATATATATATTTTATTAAAAAAAAATATATATATTTGAAATATAAAATATAAAATTTCTAGCTTTAGAAATAATTTCTCACAAGATGTATTTAAAGAAGGTGGCAGAAGTAGATTGACGTCTATCACATCCCCACCGTAGTGCTGTCACACTTCATTGCAGTGCTGCTATTTTTCCTTTTTCTTTTTTTTTAATAATTCTACATTTTTTCAAACTATCTTTTTTGCAAACACAACAAATAACACACACAAGAAAAATCACAAGCTAAGTACAAAAAAAAAAGTCTCTCAAAACGCATTTTATTCACTCGAAACCGTCAGTCCAAGTAACGAAATATCAGTTTTTAAATATTTTTAATATATATTTCGTATTAATCGCAACAAAAAACTACATAAGAAAAATCACAAAAAAACATATAAAAACTCGAAGCTGTTTGACAAAGGAACAAAGCATCGGATTTTTAGGATTATCGGATTATCGATCAAAATACGGCATCACTACGTTATTTCGATTTTGACATTACAGCGGTGTTGACTTTTTTGACGCCAATCTACTTCTGCCACCTTCTTTAATACATCTTGATTTCTCACTGCGCATCGAAAAATGAAACTAAAACATGTTTTTCTCTTTTGAAACGGGCACATATATGACAAGAGCTTTTTTTTTAATTGTTTTTTCGATTTGTTATGAATTTTTAAAGTCAATATTTTTTTCGAAAAAAACACACTTTCAAATTTAAAAAAAGTACTTTTTATCCAGATCGGACAATTTTTGCGCCTTCCAGCGCTGCAACCACGAGGCCCCGTTTTTTTTTCTCTGCCACCAGCTTGGATCTCTATAAAACCATGTTGGAGTGAAAAATATATTTTTTTAATTTTTTTTTTATTGTAAAAATGTTTGTTTTTGACTGAGTTATGAATATTTAAAAAAAAAATCTGTTTTTTCTGCCGCGTATGTTATGTCCCATCTTTAGGCGGCGACGAATTGGAATATCACAATCTTCATTGACACTGCCCGATAAGCAATATTCTCTTCGGCACGCACTCTCGATGTAAGTATTAAACATAATTATTAAAAATAATAAACCGAGTAGCAAACGGTGCTGCCGTTTTTGGAGTTTCTTGACATCCTACTTCTAATGTACGGATAAGAAAAGCTTTTTCAAAAAACTCATATAACGTTTACATTAATTTAGAAAACAAGCAGGTTGTTAAAATAAATTTTTGTCATTAAAAACAAATATGGCCAAAAAAATCAAACAGCCCCCTTAGGAACCTGCAGCAGCACGTTAATAACAGCCCGAAAATATTCAATACATTTTTTGTTATGGATTTAAAAATATGCGTACAAAGTTTCATCATGATATCTCTGTTTATAATTTAAACAAATTCACTTTCCAACCAAAAGCTTTCGAATTTCCGGGGTGTTGTTCCGGGGTGTCGACAAAATCGGTTGATTGACTTAGAGTTGTTTAACACAAGGAAACTCTTTGCAGTTTAATTATAAAGATTAAAGATTATGCAAAACGAGCAACTCGGATGAAAAAAAAAAAAACATATTTACAGTGTGTGCAAAAGAACTTAAATGATATAATGGGAAAAATACTGATATTTTGATATTGAGCTATTACGCATTTGCGATGATGACTAGGCATAATAAGTAAGGTTCAAACGGATCTTCACTACTAATACAGCTGTGTTCAATGAGTATTTTTCCATATAAATGCACAAAATTGGTATTTTCTGAATTATGCAGGATCTTAGTCGAAGCTTTTTACGGCGTAAGACGTATGTCGTATGACGTAAATATCAAAGAAGCTTACTTAGAACTAATAGCATGCTTAAACAATATCACGTTTTCTAGAAACATAAAAATTAAACTTATTTGTTATTGTTCATCGACACAGAATTAATTATTTACCAAAACTAAAATACGTCAAACAAAGAAAATTAACTGTTTTTATCTAAAAACAAAAAAATAAAAACATTTAAAAGTTCTGAATTTGAAAGTTCATTACGAAACTGACCAAAAGAGAAAAGGAGTAGAATGATACAATTTTGCTCAAGTTGCCAGGTGCGTTCATATAATTTTTTTTGAGGGGGAGAGGAAAGCTTATGCGGAGAGCCTATATGGAAAGTTTTTTAGGTTTTGAGATATTTTAGGGAGTTATTAAAATAAAAATATGTAAAAATATGTTCACCAGGCACGGTAAAAGTGTTACTTTAATCCAAAAAAGTAGAGAGTTCTAAATTGTTAATTGATTTACTTTTTAATATAGACTCACTTAACAAGTCCCATTTAATGTACAGGTAATAATAAGAGTAGTTTTAATCTGTTTTAAGACAATTTCCAAAAATTTCAAAGATATTGTAACATCAACTAATCATAATATATTCATCATCAACTTTTATTTCTTGTAGAAACCATTATCGAAAAATTTTCAATAGGCAACTGACAATTTGCAATGAATTGCTTGTTATAAAAGGGAAAAAAGTTGTAGAAACGCATGTCTCTTAACAGTCAATTTTTTGTTAAGGTAGACAAATGGCAGTTTGCTGTTTTAGAAGTGTTCGGAAGATTTAGCTTCTTTGTTATGAAACTATGTAAAATTAATTTAATTTAGACGAGACAATTTGGGGCATGACTAAAAGCACGTTCAATGCAGTAAGTAGTAGGTTTAAACCGAGGTTTTAAGCCTTTTAGTTCAGTTTTACCCCGTTTCAATTCGCTGTATTACTCTTTACACAGCTATTACGTACTCAAACCATTGTGGTTTAGTTCCTTCAGTCTTTAATTTTGTTAGGTCTGTTAATTTTGACTCAAACCATTGTTTGATAAGTTTTATCTCGTCCATTATAATCTGGCTCCGATTTTGCAATTGAATTAAAAGAACGAAAATCAATGAACATATCGTTCAATTATAATAGCTTGTGCGTGAACTTACCAAGTTTTCAGTTGAGTTCATATTGCTGTGAACGCAACTGAAGAAATTTTACTTCAAAAAACTTAAACTTTCGATCACCTCATAATAACTTTTGAATTCGCTTCGTTTCATTAGTATGTAACATCTGTTTTACTATTCGTTTTTTTCGCCGTATTGTTGTATACGAGGCTAAAAACTTTCACACCAAAAAAGGATACATAGATAAAGTTTTCGTAGAGCCAATAATTTTGGAGAGACAAAACCACCAAATTACAACAAAAGAACAAAACCACAATTGACCATTTCCGTCCTTGAAAGAACTTTTACTGAGCTTTTTTAGGATTTTGTTATGTCTGTTATAAATTTTTTGTACACAATTGATTGAGAAACGGACCTTCATGTTTAATGCCGACTCCAAATTGCTAATGTTTATGTTCTCAAGAAAATTAACATGTCATTGCCTACTACCTGAGGTATGCCGTTGTCTGTAGAGAGGTGAAGGCACACTGTAAAAAGTTTGAGGATAAATTTAATCTTTTTTATAACATTTCTGTTGTATAAACTCGTTTTATTCCCAATTTATTATAAGTTTTATCCTAATCAATATTATAAAACTTGCATTTCCATTCAAACAGCTATTTTACTCCAAAATAGTATAAATTTTATACCATAAATTTATAAAAATTACATATATATTCCAGTTATACACACGAAAACCTCACGGAGCCACTCGACTTTCACGTACAAGTCGAGTTTTCGAAGCTACCGTACTTCAACGATGCTAGCAGGCAATCCGTTGAATATTTTTTGTACACACAGATTAAGACACAAATATTGCACTTGAATTGAAAGCTCTGCCAACATGATTAAACATGCAAATTTTTGAGTTAAATTTTTTACGCTTTATTTTTCCTGTCAAATTGTTTTTGAAAATATAAAAAAAATAAGATATCATGAAATATACCAATTGAAATCTAAATATTACTCATGATTTATGACATTAAATGTAACACATATTAATATATTTAATGTATGTTAACAAATGTGCCACATATTTTTATACAATATTGCTATAAAATGTAACCAAATGTGGTTTAAAAAGATTTTATGCTTTTGCTTATAAAAATGTATACCAACCTGGTGTAAACACATTTTATACACTTTTCGGATAAAATCTATACCAACTTTGTATAAATTTTGTTTATACGATGTTATGATATAAATTTTATAACATATTTGGAATTGATTTATATTTATACCAAATAGTAAAAAATTTATCCTCATATTTTTTACTGTGCAGACAAATTTCTTTCTTTTGAAAAAACCTTTTAACCAAAGTTTGGATTGAACTCGGCTCGCATTTCTTACACTTAGCACACACGACCATAGCCGCCATTATGTCTTGTGGTCCTAATGTCCTAATGGATATAGATTGTTTAAATTGTGGTCACTAAAAGCATAGAGAAGTTCACATTTCCATTGTGAATAAACATGAGCTTAATTCATTTTTGAAATTTATCTAATGAACTATTCTTGCTGCACTTGTTTTATTTGTTCTTGGATTATATTAATTTCGATTTGTAAAGTAATTCACGTTTTCCTTGTATTTATAGATGAGATTCATGAATTCTTCCACTTATTTCATGATTTGTTCTTATTCTCCTCGTATTTGTACATTAATTGTATGATTTTTTATTCACAAAAATTATGAACGTTTCATGTTTTTCTTGTATTTCTTCATGCTATTGACGAAATATTTTGTTGGTTCATGTATTTGTTTACATACTTTATTCATTTTATGTACTTCGCTTATGAAATATTCATGTCCTCTTGTTTTTGTTTTTTGCCTTTCTTGCATATTATACATTGATTTCATTAAAAGTTCATGTGACTCATGAAGCAAAATTCATGAATAAAATTTCTGCAGATCATGTAAAAATGCATAATTATTAGGTACAGTTCTAGTTCAGTGTGTACATTAATTAGTGTGTCTCAAAAAAAAAATTGGTTTGCTCAAGCTGTTTTGCAAATCTTTTGGGTGAAGTATTTTTGAGATTTTTTTCAACTTTATATAACAAAGATTTTCTTAGTCTTTGAGTAATTTTTTCGAAAAACAAAAGTCAAAACTTTATTTTAAGGTACATAAGTCAGAAGTTTTGACACTTTTTTGTTCATTTGGGTAACAAATATTTTTTTTAAATCAATAAATCAACCAAGGACTTATCAATTCAACCAACGGTTACACAACTTTAAATATATCTGATATTTTAGTACATATATTATCTTTGAACGATGAGTTTTAAAGGCTGTGGGTATACCCTTCAGTATTGGTCAAAAACGTTGCATGGCCTTGAAAAATTTGTTAAAACGATGCCATACAAACCGCACTGTAAGACGTAATTCTACGTCAAAAAAATAGTAATGGTTATGTTTATACTTATCAATTCTATTAAATTCAATAGTTGTCTTAGAAAGTGAATTTATTTAAAGGGACTTTTGAGAGAAATTGTTTAATTTTAAGACAAAACTTTTGTTAAAGTTTAAAAAAAAAGTTCAATAAAGTTCAAGAAAAACTCATCATACATCGATGAAACACAACACAACATCTTATATTGCGATTTCGTGCGATATTAAAAAAAATCGTATTTTTCTTAGGTAAAAACAAGTAAAGAAATTTTAAAGTCGGTCTAGGCCGACAATGAAATACCCTAAACCTACTTTTCAAAAACAAAAAATTTTTATTGTAAATGATCGTCTCCGTATGCGGATGAAACCTATACATTTTATGCATTTAAATGTTGATGAAAAATTTACTCATACCAAGTTTTATTGCTGTAGCTCACAGTTAATGCCTTTATTGTGCTTTCGCTATGGGAGGTGGGCATGTTCATGGACGGATTACTTCCAATTTTTGAACACACCTTAGTTTTGGTATAAAAGCCATACATACCAAATATAATTTCTCTATGACAAACATAACCTTATTTATTGAGTTTAAAACTTTTTGGGTTGTATGAGAGGTAGGCGTGTCCGTAAGCGGATTACGTCCGTTTTTCAAAAACTTTTTTGTCTTGTCATAAAAAACATACGTGCCAAATTTTAGTTCTGTAGGTTAAACAGAGGCTTATTTATTGCGTTTTCAATTTTTGGGTTGTATGGGAGGTAGGCGTGTCCGTGAGCGGATGACGTCCATTTTTCAAAAACTTCTTTGTCCTGTCATAAAAAACATACGTGCTAAATTATAGCTCTGTAGGTTAAACAGAGGCTTATTTATGGCGTTTTCAATTTTTGGGTTGTATGGGAGGTGGGCGTGTCCGGGAGCGGATGACGTCCATTTTTCGAAAACATCTTTGTGTTTGTATAAAACACATACATACCAAATTTTATTGTTGTAGGCTAATTATGAGGTGAGTTATGCAGTTTTCAATTTTCGCGTTGTACGGGAGGTAGGCGTGTCCGTGGGCGGATGATGTCCACTTTTCAAAACTATCTTTGTTTTGTTACAAAAAACATATGTGTCAAATTTTAGCTCTGTAGGTTAAACAGAGGCTTATTTATGGCGTTTTCAATTTTTGGGTTGTATGGGAGGTGGGCGTGTCCGTAAGCGGATGACGTCCATTTTTCAAAGACATCTTTGTGTTGGTATAAAACACATACATAGCAAATTTAATTGTTGTATGCTAATTATGAGCTCAGTTATGCAGTTTTCAATTTTCGCGTTGTACGGGAGGTAGGCGTGTCCGTGGGCGGATTCCAAAAATATTCAATAGTGCAGATCCTTGGGTCCATGTGACCATGTGTACCAAGTTTCATCCAATTATCTCAACTCCTACTTCTTATCCTGTGTATACGGACAACACACAGACGGACAGACGGACGGACGGACGGACGGACGGACGGACGGACGGACGGACGGACGGACATGGATATCTCGACTCACGTGGTGACGCTGATCAAGAATATAAATACTTTTCTATACCGGACTCGCTTCGTTCTATGCGTTACAAACGTTTGCACAAAGTTAATATACCCTGACCTTTCAGGTTTAGGGTATAAAAAGAAGCCGAGAGCATTTGGGTACATTTGACATTTTCGATTGGGGTACTTTTGACAAATGTTGGTTGTACGAGTACAAAGATCGAGTAACATCGAGATGTTACCATTTCATTTAAAAGTTGTTTAATATATTTCTAAATTGGTTTAAATAAAAAATGTGGTTTCAAACATCAGAATAGGAATATCATTAGCCGAAGAAATAAAAGGACATGAAGAGAACAGAACGTTGGTTAACGAATAAAGAATGAAAGTATAAGGATATTATTAATTCTGAGCTTTGATTCTTTTGGGTTGTTCTGTGATGCAAGTCTTATTTTTTCCCAAGTATTCAGCCACTTCACTTTTAAATTATTTTTTTCGTAGAGCATTAACATCAGTGGAATTCCCATAAGCGTTAAAGACACTTGTGGTTATCGTTAACTGGCCCTTAACTACCTAACCTGTTATCTCGTATCCATAACATCTTTGCTAGCAATGTTCGTTAAAACAGTTCGTTAAAGATAACTGTTGCTTGCTTAACTACTCGCTAACTGAAATTATAAAGTTTATATTTTTTTATTTCAATTAAGTAAATTTTACTTTATTTAATTTTGACATCAATTGTATCGAACTGATCATGTTACATTCGATATTTTAACTCTATTCTACTCTTACAAACACGAACTAAAGATATATTGAATTTTGTACGAATAAGGCTGGTCTATTTTGAGAAGTAAAGCATGACTTTCTCAAATTTTTCAATTTCTTCACAACAAAATATTTGTCAGAATTTTCACGTAACAAAAAAATGAATGTTGCTAGTGAAATTTCACTCAAACGGACAGAGTACTAGAATTTACGTGTTTTTTAAAGATTTTATAAGATTTATAAGATTTTTAAAGTTTTTCTCACTTTTTTCAAATATTGTCGCATATGTTGAAATATATCTTGTATACTTCTTGTTCAATATTAATAATCACGCTAAGCCAAATAAAATTTCTAATTTTCTTCTTGTTTGTTCAACAAATTTTTACATTTGGATGAGTAGTTTTTGCGCTATCATAATTCATAAAAAATAGAAAACTATTTTCATTTTTAGTGGAGAATATAAGCTACCGCGGAAAGAAATGCGTGCAAAAATACGGTCAGGAGATGCATTTGAGTGAAGACGCTTAAATTCGACATTGTACTTTATTTTACATATTTTATTCAATTTTACACTGATTGATACATTGATACTGAAATAGTAATAAGTATTTGAAGTGCTACTCTCAGGTTTGGAAAAACATGTTTTTCTTTAAATGGAAGTTCTCTTCCATTTAAATCTATATTATCGTTGTACGGCTTATCCTTACTTAATAAATTTTCAACGTCCAGTAAATACCAAAATTTAGAATTCAGGTCCCTTGTCGTGTAAATTAAGAAATTATTTCCTGATGCAGACGAACAAGAGCGCTTTTCATAACGCCAGATTTTTCGAGTCAATTCTCCGCGCATTTGTCGGCAACATTTTATACGGATTGTTGTATCGATTCCCCATTTCTTACAAAGATTTTAGCCTTTTCGATAACTTTTTCACACATCTCGTTACGAATTTCTGCAAGTTCAGTCGCCAATAATTTGAGATCATGGAACGCTTCTTTAAACTTAATTTTAGGACCTTGTAATCTGAGCTGCACACGGTCAATTCTCTTAGAGTTCATGCCAGATATATGCGGGAAAGTTATGATATTTAAATTCGGTGTAAGATAAAGATTGTAGCATTTCTGGTGTACCACTTGTGGAAGTATTTTTCTGCTAATTTTTCTTATAGTTCTACGTATTCTTCCAGTCCCTCGACAATAACGCTAACTGCTTGCGCTCTGACGCTCCATCGTGTTACAGATTCTTTAACAGATTTTTTAAAGCATTTTTAACAATTTCCATCGTATTGTTGAACGTGAGAAAATGAGACGTACGTATGTAATCAATTATTCCAAAACATGTTACAAAGATTGAATCTTGGTTAGCTGTAGTAACTCCTACTAAATTTAATGTGTGGTTATCACAATTTACAAAAGTTGCCTTGTTATTTTTTTCTATTATTCTTTGTTGAACGCCAGATATGTAAGTGCTGATATTAAATAAGGGCAGCATTATCATACATTACCCTACAGTTGGCTAACTTAATTATTGAATTAATTAATTAAAACAAATTTTTTGCAAAATTTTGTTTATCTTGAGAATGATTTGGCGCCCCTCTGCGAGTGGCGCCCGGGGCATGATGACACCCCCTGCCCCCCCCTCGCTACGCCACTGGATACAAATTATTAAAATTCATAATTATTATGTCCTTTTTTGGCTCATTTGGGATTATTATTAGTTCTACTTTTTTAAGAAACATTTTTAGTAATTTTTTTATATATAAAAAATTTAATTTACAGTTAAAAACCTGTTTTTAATAACTTTATTTATGAAAAGCAATTCATTTGATTGCAAGCTTGAGATCCTATATTAAAAAAAATATTAATTTTCACCAATATTTTTGGTCATATCTTGGGTTCAAAAGAATGGCGCAAATTCAAAGTTTATCAAAAACGGTTCATTGGTTAATTGGCAGTCCCAATATC
The DNA here is from genome assembly GCA_958299015.1 of Tetanocera ferruginea. Lineage (NCBI taxonomy): Eukaryota > Metazoa > Arthropoda > Insecta > Diptera > Sciomyzidae > Tetanocera > Tetanocera ferruginea. The sequence goes on from OY282644.1 coordinate 27,476,555, forward strand.
ACTCGATGAAGGAAGAAACACCACAGAACTGTAGTTTATTCAAAGCATCCTTCATGCAATTATTCTTGGTTTAATTCGTTGGTTTTAATAAAAGTTTTAAAATATTAAAATTTGTGTTTTCTCTTTTCGAGACAACTACAAATTTTGCAGTTACGTCATTATTTTTCGGAATAGCCGATATATCGAGCCATAACCGCGAAAAAGATGTAACCAGCAATTTACAAAAATTTGTTTTCTTGTCGAAACTTACAATTTATTTCATTATAAATAATCTATAATTATAATAATATAGTTATTTATATGTAAGGATTGTGTAAAAACATTGTCATAACAAAAAATCTTAAGTCGAAAATAATTAAAAGAAATTTTCTTCTTTAAAATTTTGGTGTTGATGGTTACATCTTTTTCGCGGTTATGTCTCGATATGGTCATAAAGAATATTTTTTTATATATATTTTTCTGTTTGTTATAATGATATCATTTTCATTTGGTCTGCTTTTGCTAAAGTCTAGAGTGGTGCCGGTGCCCCACACCACCCTTTCAACGAGCACCCATGCATGGAGGTGAATAATATTATTTACTTTTACCAAGTATCGTTTGTTTTTTCCATTCACATCATTTGAATAAAACGACCGTTTTAGTGCTAAAGCTTCAAAAAACCTGATCTGTGCTGAACTTTTACGAGATATTAAATACAGAACTTCCACAACATCAAACAACAGTTCAAGTACAGCACACTTCGCAGTAACAACAAGCGCAGTCAAGACAATTTAATAAAAATACAACAAGAATTATAAATAATAATAAAAGATAAATAAAAACAATCAAACAAAATCAAAAGAAGAGAAAGTGTTAAAATTTAATCAGTTATATTAGGCAAAAAATGAGACAACATGTTATCGACGTGGTTCATTTGGTCTAGTGCTACACTATTATTCATCATAATTAACACTCTAACTACAGTGGCTGCCCAACGATCGCCATATGCGGGTTCACGGCCCCCCAATGGACTCAGTCAAAAGGATAAATACACAATGAATTCGTTTCAAAGGAACAGTATTAGCCCTGCTTTCAACAGTCGCTTTGGTGCACCCGAAAATAATGTGCCATTTGGCATAGCAGAACGTCCGCCAGTGGGCTTGCCAGTAGTCAGACCACTACAATCGTTTGTTCCAATTCAGACAGGATCAAGTACAAGAAGCCAAAGTGTTAGTTTTGCAAATCGTATAGGCGGGACGTCAGCTCAACAGCAACAACTTTCACCACTGCCAATAGATGCTAGAGGCGATAGTAGATTGGTCAATCAGCTGTTAAATGTGCCAATAGATAATCGCCCTTTTTGGCTTCTAAACTACAAGGCTATTGAAGCACATCGCAATAGCAGAAGACCCTTTGGTCCGGCTGTTGTACAAACACGTGGTTCGTTCGCGGGTTAGAGAATAAGTGTTCAGATGAAAGTTATCCATGCAACAGTTTCAAGGCCATAGCCTAGAGGTAATACCAATACCATAAGCTATGGTTAATCTTTTATATTAAGACTAATAATAATAAACACCAAATTGTTGGGTGTTTGTTAGCTTTTATAGTATAAAATAAATTCATCAGTATTTTAAACCAAACATAAAATTACGTGCGTTTTTAATTGAAACAATTCACTTGTGAAAAATATTATGCTTAAAAATGTGACATGATTAACAATTCTGGAAAAAGTTAAGGAAAGTATAGTATACAATTGAAGTTTTTATACTTTTTACAGTAAATAGTCATTGCTACAATTTTATGACGGTGGTAGGTGTGCGTCTAAATGTGTGTAGTGCGAGCCAACGGTACGCGGTAGCCCAAGTTCTATCCTCACATCTGGCAAGAAAGTTCTTTCTATAGAAATAAATTTTTCTGATCAGCCGTTGTTACGTTGTTTTTTAAAAAAATGTTTTTAAAATATGTTGTATACATGATAATAGTATTATTCAAAAGTTTTATTTTGCCTTTAGAACTCGCTCTTGTCACGCATGACTTAATTTTAGCTCCCACCGTCCCAATTCAAAGAATAAAAAATAATGGAAATTTACATTTTCCCAAACTTATTTTCACAGATATTCAACAAAAAAATACTTCCGTTATTATAAGCAAAAAAATTCTCATAATTGAACTTACAGATAAATGGAATTTATGTGGTAAGCATACAAGTTCTAGTTTTTTAACCGAAACAGATGTTTAAGTTTACGTAATAATAAGACTTGTACAAACAAATGGTTTCTGTTTAAATATTTTGAAAACTTAGAACACCTACTTAGGAACTCTACAGTCAATTGCTTAAATTCGAAAGGGTAAATATTAGAGTGGGCCGCTTTATATGGGAACAAAAATTAAAATAAAAATACACCCCCTAGAATGAAAGCTTACATCGATGTTTCAGCATTATAAAAATGTATGTGGGTGTCCAGAAAAACAGCCAAAGTGCTTTTTTAGTTAAAACATGAGTATTTTAAGTCTTTTAGTTATAGCTTAAAGTTATGTTTTTTTGTATGCGAGGTGTTGTTCACATTTCTTGTTCACATCTTAGTTTTGATATATTCTACTCACATGCCAAAGTTTATCGCTGTAGCTCAAATATTAATCTCTTTATAGAGTTTTTACGGAGAAGGGCATGATTGTGGAGCGATGATGCCAATTTTTCGCACACATCTAAGTTTTGATAAGACATATTCTCATACCAAGTTTAATCTGTGTATGTTATATAAAAACTATTTTAAAGTGTTTTCAATATTGTGGATTGTATGGGAGGTTGGCGTCTTTGTGGGCGTATGATGCCCATTTTCCGTAAACATCTTTGTTTTAGTATAAAATATATACATAACACACTTCATCCCTGTAACTTAAATATAAGTCTTTTTATAGATTTTTCAATTATTGGGTTCTATGGAAGGTGAGCGTGTTTGCCGGCGAATAACGCCCAGCTTTTGTGTACTTTTTAATTCTGATATAGAATTCTTACATATCAAATTTTATTACTGTAGATTAAATACAACCTTCTTTATAGTGATTTCAATTTTAGCGTTGTATGGGAGATAGGCGTGTTTGTAGACGGACCACGCCCATTTTTAATAGGCATCTTAGATTTAATATCAAATAGACAAATCCAATTTTATTTCTGTAGCTAAAACGCAACTCTATGTATTGTGATTTTGTCAATTTTGTGGTTGTATGGGAGGTAGGTGTGTTAATGGGTGCACCACGGCTATTGTTTTGTGTACGTCCTTAATTGGATAAAAAAACATACAAATAAAATATTAATTCTATAGCTTCAGTAGAACACTCTATAAAATGATTTAAATTTTGTGTTCGTGTGGAAAGTAGGCGTGTCCGTGGGCGGATTCCAAAAATATTAAATAGTACAAATCCTTGGGTCAATGTGAACATGTGAACTAAGTTTCATGCAGTTGTATCAACTCCTTCTTATCCCATGTTTACGGCCAACCCACAGAGGAACGGAAGGACAGACGGACAGGACTAAATCGGCTCACGAGGCGACGCTTATCAAGAATATATATACTCATCTATACCGGACTCCCTTATTTCTATGCGTTAAAAACGTTTGCACAAAGTTAATATACCCTGACCTTTCAGGTTTAGGTATAACAAGTAAAGAAAGTCTAAAGTCGGTCTAGCCAGACTATGAAATACCCTAAACCTACTTTTTCAAAATACAATAATCGTTTTGAAAATGGACGTATCTGTGGGCGGTTGAAGCCCTTATTTTATATGCATTTCAATTTTGATGAAAAATTTTCACAACCAAGTCTTATACCTGTAGCTCACATGTTGATGCCATTATAGTGTTTTTGCTATTGTAGGTCCTATGGGAGGTGGGTGTGTTCGTGAATGGATTACGCCCAATTTTTGAACACGTCTTAGTTTTGGCATAATAACACATACATACAAAATTTTATCTCTGTAGGTCAAACACAAGCTTATTTATAGAACTTCAAGCTTTTGGGTAGTATCGGAGGTAGGCGTGTCCGTAAGTGGATAACGCCCATTTTTTTAAAACATCCTTGTTTGTTATATGGTACATACGTACTAAATATTATCTCTATAAGACAAAGCTAAGGTTACTTATGCAGTTTTCAATTTTTGGGCAGTATGAGAGGTAGGCGTGTCCGCAGGCGGATGATTTCCATTTTTCAAAAACATCTTTGTTATGTTATAAAAAACATACGTACCAAATTTTATCTCTGTAGGTTAAACATAAGCTTATTTATTGAGTTTTAAGTTTTAGGGTTGTATTGGAGGTGGGCGTGAGCAGATGACATCCATTTTTCGAAGACATCTTTGTTTTGATATAAAATACATACCAACCAAATTTTATTGTAGTAGTTTAATTATGAGATTATTTATGCAGAATTCAATTTTTCCATTGAATGGGAGGTGGGCGTTTCCGTTGCGGATAACGTCCATCTTTCAAAAACATGTGTCTTTTGATATAGACTACATACGCACCTAGTATTATTGTTGCAGGTTAACTATGAGCTTATTTATGCAGTTTACAATTTTTGGGTTATATGGAAGGTAGGCGTGTCCGTAAGCAGATTCCAAAAATATTCAGTAGTTCAGATCCTTGGATCCATTTGACCATGTGTGCCGAGTATCATCCAATTATAAAGAAAAAATAATTTTTTAAAAAGAAAATACAAAGACTCAATAAGTACTAAATACTAAATTATCTCGTCTCCTTCTTCTTATCCTGTGTTTACGGGCAACACTCAGACGGACGGACGGACGGACGGACGGACATGAATAGCTCGACTCAAGAGGTGGCTTTGATCAAGAATATATATACTTTTCTATACCGGACTCGTTTATTTATATGCGTTACAAACGTTTGCACAAAGTTATTATACCCCGACCTTTCAGGTTTAGGGTATATCAAGTAAAGAAAGCCTAGAGTCGGTCTAGCCCGACTATGAAATACCCAAAACCTACTTTTATTAATAATGGTATTGAAAAAAGGTGAGTCCGTTGGCGTATGAAGCCCATATTTTGTATAAATTGCAATTTTGCTGAAAAATGTACAAATACTAAGTTTTATTCCTGTGACTCACATATTATTGCTTTTATAGTGTTTTCGGTATTGTGGGTTGTGTGGGAGGTGGCCGTGTTCGTGGATGGATTACGCCCAATTTGAACACATCTTTGTTCTGATATAAGATACATACATACCAAATTTTATCTCTGTAGGACAATTATAAGCTTATTTATGGAGTTTTCAATTTTAGGTTTATATTGGAGGTTGGCGTGTCCGTGGACGGATGACATCAATTTTTCGGAAAGTCTTTGTTTTGATATGAAAAACATACGTACCAAATTTGATCTTATAAGTTAATTATGAGCTTATTTATGTTGTTTTCAATTGTTGCGTTGTATGGGAGGTAGGCGTGTCCGTGGGCGGATAATGTCCACTTTTAAAAAACACCTTTGTATTGATTTTAAAAACATACGTTTCACATTGTATCTCTATACGATGAACAGAAGCTACACTGAGCTAAAAAACAACGTAAAATCAAAGAAAACCACTTCGATTCAAATATTTTTCGGAACAATTTGGCACCAAACACGAAAATATTCAATTCGAAGTGTTTCCACTTCGAAAAACAGAAATCCAGTTTGATGTTATTTTCACTTTAAACTAAAGTTTTAAGCACTTTGAAATGAAAAGCATTCCACTTCAATTTAACGTGGATTTAGATTTATTTTAAAAAGGAATCATATTCAATTCAAATACTTACATCTTTATTTTAAATGCACTGTAGCTTTGATTCAAAATCGTTATATGAATGAATCAAAGTGAAAATAACTTTGAATCAAATCCCCACAATTTTTGATATCAAATGGATACATAAAAATAAGTAAAAAAATAATATTTTTTCTCAGAAATTTTCTTTTATTGACACATAAAAAACATTTGGTAAATTACTTTAACTAATTTATTATTTGGAAATACTAAAATATATTAATCTAAATAAGTATTGTATTAACAGATTGTATTATGTCGAGTTCTAGCGATAACTTGTACCTTAAATATTCAAAAAATGTCGTCTTGTTTCCTCCATGAAGAACTTCTCTCAGAATTCAGTCCAGAGCCCAAAGTTAGCAATTACTTTTGAATAACGTCTTTATTTGCATTTACTGCTTTTATTTTTACACAATACCTTAACATGTACTTAAGCAGGATTTACTTTCCAGCTTCCGCTCTTTATTTCAAAAAACTAAAACTATTTTTATATATTATTTTGACAAATGAAAGTATGCAACTTCAAATTGAAGTGTCTTCAACTTCGTTTTCACTTTTAACGACTTCAACTCTAAACAATGTAATTTTTCAACTTACTTTCGAATTTGATATACTTCATTGAAAATAAAAGTAAGTGCATTCATCATTATTTTGAAGTTTTTCTACTTCTTTTTGAATAACAAAATGTTTTCATATTTGATTTGAAGGCTTTCATGGTGAATTTAAAGACGATTTTTTAAAAATGGAACAACGTAAAATTGATACGATATTATTTAATTTTAAGTTGTGATTTTTCCCTGAGTGTAATTTATTCACTGAGCTAAAAAATAACGTAAAATCAAAGAAAACCACTTCGATTCAAATATTTTTCGGAACAATTTGGCACCAAACACGAAAATATTCAATTCAAAGTGTTTCCATTTCGAAAAAAAATATCCAGTTTGATGTTGTTTCCACTTTAAACTAAGGTATAACACACTTTGAAATGAAAAGTATTTCACTTTAATTTAACGTGGATTTAGATTTAATTCAAAGCGGAATCCTATTCAATTTAAATACTTACGTCTTTGAAATACGCTTTAGCTTTGAAATAAATTATTTCATGCTTTGATTCCACATTGTTACATTAATAAATCAAAGTGATTACCACTTTGAATCAAATCTTCAACATTTTTGATATGAACATACAAATAAGTAAAAAAATATTATTTTTGAGAAATTTTCTTTTATTGAATTATATGAAAACATTTGATAGAATACTTAAATTAATTAATTATTTAGCGAACATAGAATAAGTTAATTTAAATAAGTATTTTAAAAGTATGTTGATTATGTGATATCAAGTTCCAAACAATATATGTGTACCTTAAAATAAATATTATAAAAATGAAAATTATTTCTTGCTTCCTCGATACAAATAACATCTCTTTAAATTCTGCCCTGAGTCCAATGTTATCGCTTACTTCTTTATTGTCGTCTTAATTTGCACTCACTGATTTTTTTTCACAAACAAACATTTTTTTTCCAAGAAGATTTATTTTCCAGCTTTCGCAATTGTTTTCAGAAAATTAAAATTATTGTCATAATTTATTTTGATACACGAAAGTATGAAGTTTCAAATTGAAGTGTCGTCCACTTTAAGACAAATATATTTTTCTTCGTTTTCACTTTTTATAGCTTCAAATCTAAACAACGTAATTTTCAACTTACTTTCGAAAAGGATACACTTCATTGAATATGAGGGTGAAGTGCTTCATCATTTTAAATTTTAAATTTTTTCTACTTCTAATTGAATATTAAAATGTTTTCTTATTTGATTTGAAGATTTTCAATGTTAATTTAAAGACGATTTTTTGAAAGTGGAGCAACGTAAAATTGAGACGATATTATTTAATTTTAAGTTGCTATTTTTCCCTGAGTGTTGATTTTTCAATTTTTAGGTTGTATGGGGGTGGGCGTATCCGTGAGCAGATCACAACTATTTTTTGGAGGCATCTTTAGGTTGATATAAAACACATGTGTTCCGAAGTTTTTTGTTGTAGGCTAATTATGAGCTGAGTTATGCAGTTTTCAATTTTCACGTTGTATGTGAGGTAGGCGTGTCCGTGGGCGGATTTCAAAAATATTCAATTGTGCAGACTCTTGGGTCCATGTGAGCATGTTTACCGAGTTTCATGCAATTATTACTCCTTCTTCATATCCTGTGTTTACGAACAACACACAGACAGACGGACGGATGAACGGATATGGATAGTTCGACCCACGAGGTGACTCTGATCAAGAATATATATACTTTTCTATACCGGACTCGCTTATTTGTAAACGTTTACAAAAAATTAATATACCCTGATCTTTCAGGTTAAGGGTATAAAAATTGGGTGCAATACTGCAATATTTGCCTTTTTGACATTTTTTACTGCTATTTTTGTTGTTGTTGTTAAATTATCTTCAAACTTGTTTGGGAGAAAGACAACATGTATGTGTATCAATAATGTTATAAAATAAAACTATTCAATTCATTACCATGTCGATATAACAGCTGCTAAAATGAGAGGCCCTACACCATTTTACAGTATTGCTTTTCAGTGTATGGTTTAAGCGTTTTGAGTTAAAATTTGCCAAAATCTTATGCGAATTCCTCCTACTTCCCATACAAAGTGATGTCGTCACAGTACCAAAACATTCGTAAATTTTACTGAAATTAATGTGTTGAATTGATGTATCACATACTAGGCTTAATATTTTAAACGTCCAATAAATTTAAAAAAAACAACCGAAAACCACACCTGTTTCTCATATAAAGTGACGTCATTAAAATAATAAAAACTAAATAACTTAAAATATACTTCAAATATATTTGACCAAGTCTAACTACATTATAAGTTTTTGAATTAATATGATTATTTCAATATGATTAATACGACTTCACCAGCCTCGGACCGCACCAAAATACGTAATATCATAATGCAATTTTTGCTTACAAAAAAAAAAAAAAAAACAAATTGGCCATTTCAGCCCTTGAAAGGACTTTGACCGAGCTTCTTAGGATCGATTGTGTTGTGTGTGTTATTAAATTTTTGCACACAATTGACCGAGAACTGGACCTACATGTTTTTATGCCGACTCCGAACGGCTAAAGTTCATGTTCTCAAGAAGCTTTACATGGCATTATTTACTCTCTGAGGTTTGCCATTGTCTTCAGAGAGGTGGTGACCGATCAGAAAAATTTTTTATTGAAAAAACTTTTCGCCACGGCTGGGGATCGAACCCGGGCTCCGAGCATGCTAAGCCACACACTTAACCTGCATGCCACGGTCACCACTGACTAATTTTTGCTTACACACTTAGAAATTTGAAGTCCGAACGGGGTGCTTCAGGGAGTCCAACTCCATTCGGTGCGAATAAAATCCGATTGAACGGAGTTTAAAAAAATGTACTCCGAACGAATTTTATTTTCAGCACCAAACGGTGTTCAAGTTTTTTATTCTATATGTGTTACAAATTATGCATAAAGTAAAATTTTTTTTTTCCATTTTGAAATCTTCCCAAAATAAAAAGGTTTAAGTTTGGCGATAAATTATATTTGAACCATAGCTCAAAATTTAACATTCTGAATAGCTCAAAATTTGAACTCCGCTGAATGGAAGTTCAACACCTATCGATGCTTAAAAAATAAATATCCGGTCAACGGAGATCAAAATTTTCGAAAATTTTTTTTTAAAGTGTGTATGAACATACCAATTGAGCCAAAAGTTAGTGTCATCGCTAAATAAAACTTTTCCATAAAATAGTAAATGGACTGCTCTGCTGAATCTTGTAAGCCTTTAAGTTGTTAAAATCTCTTTCGTCCGGCACTATCATCTGTGCGTTAAATTTTCTTTAAAATGGACCGACAAAAACTAAACTATTGTGAAGGACGTTGAATAGATACATTTGAATATTTTTTTTTTAATGATCTGCTGATCCGTTGCAATATTATCTTATGCAAGCAATTTTCGTATTCGTCTTAGTGTCACGGTGCCATTGTGTGACGATGCGACAAAAAAAGGTTGGGTGTAATATACCATTCTGCTTAGAATTAAAACCTTGTATGTTGATATAACTTTCCGCAAGACATAGAACATCCCACAGTTGTTTCACTTGATTACCCTTACTTTGCTTCTTATCCAACATCCTATTTACGAACCAAAACAGACTTGACTGAATAGGTGCAACAAGTGAAATTCTTATTCTAAAATTTTAAAATTTGTTTCTATTTTATTTATATTGTTAATCAAAATCTAGAATTGGTGAATTTGGTAGAGAGAACATTGGTTTGAATTTCACTTAAAAAGCTAATAAAATTTTTCTGATGAATAATTTTCAGTTTTTCCAAATGAGTTTTTTTTTTGAGAAATCTATGCAGCAATAAGTACTTCTTTTACTGACAACGAATTTGAATCACCAAAAACATTCCCATTCCTTATGAATTTCAAAGTAAATGATTCCTTATCTACTATAGGTAAAAGGTGATAAGTTTTTTAGTGCTTGTTTAGAATTGAATAATTTTCAATGGAAAAAACTGAACAAAAGCTTGGTACTTAATATTCAGTTAGAGTGAACTAAAAACTTTTCGAATATTTGTTATGCAGTTTCTTGCTGTGAGTCATACATATGCCATAGAGCTGAGTAAAACAAATCAATATAAATGTGAAACAACAGATAACGCTGTAACAACCATTTTGGGCTAATTAAAAATAACTGCAAATATTTAAACCTAAATCCGTTCTCGGGGTACAATTGTACTCCAACTCACTTTTAACACAAAATTCAATAATCTAAACCTCATTTAACATCAAATTAAGTTTTTTCCGATTTGGTAATTGTTATTGTTTTGTGCTTTTTTGTTTTATTTGATATTTTTTTTTATAAATAAAGGCATTCATTTATTTAATGTGGATTTGAATTCAGGGTTAAACGGCTTCCTAATTGTACCATACAAAAGTTTATACAAAACTCTTAAGGCGTTGTGCTCATCAAATTTACAAAACATATGAAATAACATACTCTTATATTATTATTTATTTTTGGGAAAAAGCTATTTTAATCAAACTGTTTACTATAGTTAAGAATATTATCTGACAGTGAATAATTAAAGCGAGAAAAATTAGGAATATTTATGAAGATTTTTTTTATGAAGAGTCTTGTAAGTTTTGTAAATGTGTGTTTTCTTTACAAAATATTATCTCATTATCAGGTTGTGTAGATGTTGTTTTATTATTACAGCTTAATATTTTGTTTGCTTTTATTATAACGAACATCTTAAACGTGTTTCGCCGATATTTACATAATACTGCATTAATTTTGCTAAAGTCATGTCTAGAGCAAGATTTTAAACGTGCTAACAAATACAGTGAGAGACATTAACATGTTCTAAATTGTGTAAATCATATAATTTAATTGAGTGATTTATTATTAAAGCTCAAGAGTTTCAACATATTTAAAATTCTTGATTATTGTAGTTGTTTGTGATGAAATTATAATTTTTGAGCAAACAAATATGAATAAATTAAATGTTCTCTATTTTGTTCTTTATTCTAAATTATTTGCATGTATTAAAAAAAAAAAATGAATAATTTAAAAAAAATATTCCCATCTGAACGTTGGGCTCTTGATGAAAACAACTTGATGTTAAGAGAAGCAAACAACTTTATCAGCACTCGTTTCGGCGAGCTACTAGAATATTTCAAATGAAGTGAGATTTGCGATATTTTTTTTTTTGCTTTTTTTTATTGTACTCGTATACGTGAGATCAGAAATTCATTTTCAACATCTCTCACTTATTAATTTTTTCTTTTGTTTTGATATAACATAAGCATGAATTATAAAAACACTTTATTTTTGTTAATGCCAAGAGTATCATTTATTGTAGATTAAAGGTTCTATAAATAAACTGATAAATTCTTAAAAGAAGTAGCATTACGTTAAAATTAGTTCTCTCAACTTTGACATATTCTTACATACATACTAGCTGATATTACCTGGCAGCTCTCAGTTGTGATTCTTTTTTTAAGTTGTAAGTTATTGTGTGCTTTACGCTGCACTGTCAAATTTTAGCTTTATTCTTTTCTTTAAGAATTTCTGGTAATATTTATTTAGGTTTTCAAGTTTGAAACTTTATCTTTTATGATTTTTTTTTTTTTGCTTAGATATTTTGTTATAGTTATGGAATTATGAAATGAATGAGTTGTTTTTGTATGGGAGATATCACATTAAGTGACCCGATTACCTTTATTATTTTTAAATACATGTCAGGTTTTATGTTTTGTTGTGCAATCCTTTTCATATTTTCATTGTTCTAAAAAATTACTTCCAAGATTTGCTATTTTAATAACTGAGGTATGGGAGGTATAACGCCCCATTTCAATCTTATTCTTAGTGATATGTTATACTATTTTGTTACTTAGGTATGAAGTTCTCAAAGTTGTATTGATCTTTAGCCAACTGTTTTTTCTGCAAAAGCTTGCACAAATGCACATGTAATTGTTTTTTTCAAAAACATAGATATATATAGGACCAGATCGAAATGTATAAACCCTATTTTGGACCACAGAATGGCTTATATCAGTCAAATCGAAGTATATTCATCGGAACGGTTTAGATTTTTTGATGTTGCATGCCAAAATTCAAACCAAATCTGGTTAAAAGTTCAAGATTTTAATGCCAGTGTTTTGGCATAAAAAATTATTTAAAGTTATGTAACTTCACTTTTAATTTTCAAACTCTACCTCCTATACATGACAAGCTATTGCATTTATCATGTTAAAATTATATGGAAGGCACCACTCACCATTATTAATCTAGGTAGTGGGTTTGCTTTTTCAGTTGGTTGTGCCTGATGGTATGTACTTTCATTCTTTAGTTCAAGTGTGTACTTTCCATATTTGGTAATTTGTTGCTTTGTAAGTGTCAGACTTGTATGCCTGGTACCACGCCCCATTGACCAATTAATACCATTTTTCTTTCAGTAGTTAAGTTCAACAGTATAAAGGTATAAACTTCCGATTTTAAAGTAATAACTTCCATATTGGGTAATTTATTCCATTTCACGTTTAAAATGTGTAAGGGAGGTACCGCTCACAGTTTTCGAATATTAACCATATTACTTAGAATAGTTATGTCTGATCGTAAAAACTCTCGTTATAATTTGTAAGACTTCAACTGTCATATTTGCTTATTTATTCCATTTTATGTCTCAAAGTTGTATAGGAGATGCCCATTTTATTATATGCACTTACGGTCTCAATTTTCAGGTTGTAGGTTTTTTATGTAGTAAGCTATTGCATTTTTAATGTGAAAGTTGTATGGAAGGTTCCACATGTCATTAACTAAAAGAAAAAATATTTAGTTATAAACACTTCTGGAGTAAAACTCTACGCTAACTCTACGCACACATAAATTGTCTTTTATATATGTTTATAGATTTCGAGTTATTTGAATATTATTGAAAGTGCTCTATGGGTTATGGTTATTATTTTTATTACATATATTATTTTTGTATGAATATTTAATTGGATTTGGATTTCACATCAACACAAAAAATGTTCTGGCTTGGGGTCATACCATGTTTTCTATGTATTTTTTGGGTCATTAACTCGAATTCAAACTCCGTTTTACTCTATCGCGACAGGGTTTTTCCCTAATTTTAAAAAACTTTGCATGTAATTGATATTTTTAATTTTTTTATTATAGTTTAACATTTAGTTCGAAAGAACCACTTGACTCTACTAGGCAAAGACAGCGGCAGAGGCAAAGGCAAAGGCAAAGGCAAAGGCAAAGGCAAAGGCAAAGGCAAAGGCAAAGGCAAAGGCAAAGGCAAAGGCAAAGGCAAAGGCAAAGGCAAAGGCAAAGGCAAAGGCAAAGGCAAAGGCAAAGGCAAAGGCAAAGGCAAAGGCAAAGGCAAAGGCAAAGGCAAAGGCAAAGGCAAAGGCAAAGGCAAAGGCAAAGGCAAAGGCAAAGGCAAAGGCAAAGGCAAAGGCAAAGGCAAAGGCAAAGGCAAAGGCAAAGGCAAAGGCAAAGGCAAAGGCAAAGGCAAAGGCAAAGGCAAAGGCAAAGGCAAAGGCAAAGGCAAAGGCAAAGGCAAAGGCAAAGGCAAAGGCAAAGGCAAAGGCAAAGGCAAAGGCAAAGGCAAAGGCAAAGGCAAAGGCAAAGGCAAAGGCAAAGGCAAAGGCAAAGGCAAAGGCAAAGGCAAAGGCAAAGGCAAAGGCAAAGGCAAAGGCAAAGGCAAAGGCAAAGGCAAAGGCAAAGGCAAAGGCAAAGGCAAAGGCAAAGGCAAAGGCAAAGGCAAAGGCAAAGGCAAAGGCAAAGGCAAAGGCAAAGGCAAAGGCAAAGGCAAAGGCAAAGGCAAAGGCAAAGGCAAAGGCAAAGGCAAAGGCAAAGGCAAAGGCAAAGGCAAAGGCAAAGGCAAAGGCAAAGGCAAAGGCAAAGGCAAAGGCAAAGGCAAAGGCAAAGGCAAAGGCAAAGGCAAAGGCAAAGGCAAAGGCAAAGGCAAAGGCAAAGGCAAAGGCAAAGGCAAAGGCAAAGGCAAAGGCAAAGGCAAAGGCAAAGGCAAAGGCAAAGGCAAAGGCAAAGGCAAAGGCAAAGGCAAAGGCAAAGGCAAAGGCAAAGGCAAAGGCAAAGGCAAAGGCAAAGGCAAAGGCAAAGGCAAAGGCAAAGGCAAAGGCAAAGGCAAAGGCAAAGGCAAAGGCAAAGGCAAAGGCAAAGGCAAAGGCAAATTTTAATGAGGGATTACATCTTCGTCGGACATTCATGTTTCGCAAGCATTCGTATTCGTCATCGCTCGTACACTCAGAAAAAAGTGTCTCGGAATATGATAAAAAAGGCATCATATTTAGAAAAAAATGGTATAGCCTTTGCTCCAGAGAATGCTATTCTCTAATTGCGATACTAAAAATTCTCTAAAAATGATAAAAAGTTTCCATGAAATAGAAAAATATATCGTTTTTAGAGAAAAATACTTTTTTTTGAGAAAATATTTGTTTTTATTGAAGAAAATACTTCTCATAGTGAATTTTTTATCAAAATATAAGAAAAGTTTTTCATTTTCAATAAAATTTCTCTATAAATGAGAAATTCTTTGTGCGAGAAAAATACTTATCATTATTAGAGACATTGAAATTTTTCCATTTTCTAGAAGTAAAGAAATATTTCGACGAAAATGTGAAAATTTATTCTAATTGAAGAATTCTAATTGAAGATTTTATTTGAAAAAGAGAAAATTGCTATTATCAAAAATTGAGAAATTTTTTACCGGAGCAAGGTATGCGTTTTTTTCTCAGTGTACTCAGAAGGCACATTCGTAGCTCGTTTTTTTGACGAGACATTCAAAACGTCATTTCAATGCACTCAAGTAGTTCTCTTCTTAGGACAAGCATTTGAGCTATCAAGAATTTGAACAAGGATTTGAACAAGAGTTAGGACAATGATGGGTAAAGATTGTGAGGATTTTGACAAAGATATAACAACTTTTTGGACAAGACAAAGATTGGAACATGCGTTCTGTCAAGGATAAGGTCATAATTAAAGGTATTCTAATTATTACCTTTTACCAAGGATTGGGATAAAGGTTAGGCCAAGCAGTGGGCATAATGTGAACTAAAATAAGTATAATATATTATAAAAGGCTTAAGACAAGGTTTTGCACTAGGGTTATGGATGACGAAGATTGGGACAAAGTTTTGAAAAAGGGTTGTGACAAGGATTTAGACAGTATTAGCACAAGTATAACAGCAAATATTTTGACTAGAATTAGGAAAGAACTTACGATAAGAACGAGGAGAAAGAGGAAAAGATAAGATGTCATGTTGCCGTTGCTAGAATTTTTCCTTGGTGGGGGTTTTGATAAAAAAAATATATAAAAGTACTTAACCCTGCGCCGTCTTCGATCTTTGCCTAAGTATCCCATAATTTCAATTTCAAATTAACAAGTAAAGAAAGTCTTTAGTCGGTCTAGCCCAACTATGAAATACCCTAAACCTACTTTTTCAAAATACAATAAGAGTATTGAAAATGGGCGTATCCGTGAGCATATGAAGCCCATTTTTATATGCATTTCATTTTGATGAAAAATTAACAAAAATTTATATAAATTTTAAGTTTTATTCCTATAGCTCACTTGTTAATGCCTTAATAGTATTTTCGTTATTCTGGGTAGTATGGGAAGTGGGCGTGTTCTTGGACTGTTTACGTCCAATTTTTAAATGCATCTTAGTTTTGGTATAAAATACATACATACCAAATTTTATCTCTGTACGTTAAACATAATCTTATTTATTACGTTTTAAATTTTTGGGTTGCAATGGATGTGGGCGTGTCCGAGGGAAAATGACGTCCATTTTTCAAAATCATTTTCGGTTTGTTAAAAAAACATGTGTACTAAATTTTTTCTCTGTTGATTAAACATAAGCTTATTTATTGATTTTTCAATTTTTGGATTGTGTGGTAGGTGGACGTGTCCGTGTGCGGACGACACCTATTTTTCGAAGACATCTTTGTTTTGAAATACAAATAATAAGCTCATAACTCAACTCAATAAATAAGCTCATGTTTGAAAATACAAGGTTAAACATGAGCTTATTTATTGAGTTTTAAATTTTTGTGTTGTATGAGAGCTGGGCGTGGCCGTGGGCAGCTGGCATCAATTTTTCGAACACATCTTTGTTTTGATATCTCGGACATGAATAGCTTGACTCACGAGGTCACGATTATCAAGAATTTATATACTTTTCTGTACCGGACTCACTGATTACTAAGCGTTACAAACGTTTGTACAAAGTTAATATACCCTAACCTTTCAGATTTATGGTATAAAAATTAAAATTGCAAAATATCTGCTTGAAAGCCACCGAAGAACACGATGTAGTATTCTTTCTGACCTATTCAACAATATGCTGCACAACTCCATCGGACTAAATATACTGATGTTATAACAAAAAAACTATTTTAGCTGTTTTTTCGGACATACAAAAATTTTTTTAGGGGGTGCCTTTTTATATTAATTTTTTCCCCATTTAATCCAACACACTCTTCTATACATTATTTGTATTAATTGTTATTTTGTTTTTCTCTAAAAATTTTCTGTGAACCTACATCTGCTATTAATTAACTTTCATAAGTCTAGTAGTGTTGTGTGCATTAGCTCTTCCAATTCTTTAAAAAATCTGTTTTCTGTGTATCGGAAGCGACGATTCTGTAGAATTGTAGAATTCGCAAAAAAGTTGAGTTATTGTTTATTTTTCTTCGGGATCATTATAGCTTCGACAAAAGTCTGGTGCTGGAAATGTAAATAGTCTGAAGGTATTTTATAAATCTATTGAGTTATCATGCTGATATTTCTCTCGTTATTCTAGGAAATTTAATTAAAGACTGCCCCAGAAATAACTGTCCTTTAAAAATCCATTAGTAAAATAAAAAAGCTGCTAAAAAAAGAGGTCGCCTCAACAAGAAGAAAATCGGAAAGCAATTATTTGCAAATACCTGGAAAATCCAAACACCACGTACAAAAAAATTGCTAAGGAAGCTAACGTGTTCGTAAAAACTGTCGGAAGGACCATAAAACGATAAAAACAGCTTACCCCTTTATCAAAAACGCCAGGCTCAGGGAGAAAAAGTGGTCCAGCGAACCAAGCGGTGGCCCAGAACGTTAAGCGGCTGTTTACTCAGAATCCAGGCACTTCGGTTCATGATATGGCAGCAAAAGCGGGAACATCGAAGTCAAGTATTCAACGGATTACAAACTTTTACAACCTAAGGAGCTATAAAGTACTAAAAGTACCTGCTAGGTCAGAAGAAAAGGACGCCGAAGCCAAGAGGAGGGCTTAAAAACTGTATCGCGATTACCTGCTCAAATTTGATTACGTGATCATGGACGATGAAACGTACTGCAAAGGGGATTTCAAGCAGTTACCTGGACATGGATATTACACTGCGGTTAGAAGGGGTGGAGCATCCTCTAAATTTACCGCCGAAAAACATACCAAATTTCCAAAGAACTACATGGTGTGGCGGACCATTTGCAAATGTGGCTTTCGAAGTAAGGAATTTGTGACAGATCGCACAATCAACACCGAAATTAACATCAGAGTGTCTGGAGCGGCGTTTGCTGCCTTTAATACGTCAGCACCAAGGTTCAGTACTATTTTTTCCTGACCTAGCAACATGTCACTACGCCTAGAGAGCGATGGATTGGTACCAAGCCAATAAAGTCACCATGGTAACAAGAGAAGCCAATCCTCCGAATTGCTTTGAACTTCGTCCAATAGAAAGATATTTCATTGGGCTTTAATGAAAGGAAATCTTAGGAAGACCAAACAAACAAACTGCGAAAAATATCGAAATATTACGACGTAAATGGCGTCGGGCATACACTTAAGTCAACGAAAGGTCGGTAAAAAACCTAATGAAGGACCTGAATCAAAAAGTGCATGATTTTTTTCAAGTGTTTTTTTTCAGTGTAAATAAAATTTTAATTTATTTTGTAATGTTCACTTCATAATAAACATTACAAAATGTTGAAAGAATATTTTAAAAAACATCATTGGTTTTTTACAATAAAAAAAAAAAAACAAAAGGACAGGTTTTTCTTGGACAATCTTTACTGTCTTAATGGTTTACCAATGCAGACAAGATGTAGCACATGAAGGAACCTTTTTTAGGCCTCCACACCTATGTCGCAACCTTAGGATTATGATGAAAGATAATTATATTAGTTTATAATTCTTAAAAAACATATTTTTCTAGAATTAAATTTAGAGCTTGATTATTAGCTTATCAAAGTTAGTGGACTGCATAAACCACAGAGACTACTGATGAGTTTAAATAGCGTCCGACGAAACCATTGTCAAGTCTGCTGGGTGGTTTGTTCTGCAAAGAACATTGTTGTTGTAGCAACCTGTTTGGCTTCACAAAGTACTTGCCATCAAGCTCTAAATATAATTCTTGAAAATATGAAACTACTTCTGAAATTTTTTTTTATTGTGACAGTTTAAGTATATTTATTCAGTAAATCAAATCTTACAGATGCCATGTTCACATTGTTAAATACGATTTTGATACCCATAAACGGAACTAAAATGTATTTTTTGTGATGAATGGTTCTTTCTATGACTGAAACCACCTCGTGCAGTTCAGTTTCTACCGATCTACATTTGAGGTTGGAGTGTTGTGCTCTAGAGTGGTTAGTATTGTTCAGAGATTATTTTATGTGAAGGTTGAAAATATTAAATTCCCTCCCCGATATGGAAATAAATACTTCTCTCCAGGTTAACGGAACATGATCATGGCCGGCAGAACTCCATTAGGCCCCGCGGACTTGAAAGGTTCAAAAGCCGACCATACAGCTGATCTTTTGATTATGCTGAGGAGTTCGAGTAAAGGTCCTGATAGTATCATTTCAGTTATCATTTCATCATTTCATTTATTGAAAAATGATTTTTTATAAGTAGCAATACCGGTTCAAAGCTGCACGCAGAAAAATTACATTTTCGACTTTGATTGTAACAAACATATTTCCCTTTACTGTAAATATAAATTACATTTCTGACCATACTTTGTTTGTTATTCATGTTGTTTCTTTCGTAACAATCATTTCAATATTTGCTTCTTATGCCAGTAAACATGTTTTGATAGATGTGATAAAAAAATAGTTTTGTTGAAAACATAGCCGCAATATGTTTGCAACAAAAACAGTAATTTTTTTGCCATGATCGTATCATATTTGTCAGAAACATACAACATGATCGTTTACAACATTATATTTTCATGAAATATTCGTGTTCGGTTTGCTTGTTTTGTTTGCGCCATCAAGCGATTGGCATAATGGTTAGTGTGTTGGACTATGATGAGCGACGATCCGCGTTCAAATCCCGGTGATGGAAAATTGGTCAATGGTAATGAAATGCAATTATTCCTTAAATTATTTGCTTGTATAAATTTTAATAAAAATAAAATAAAATAAGAGCTGCCTTGGAATTGAACCTGGGATATCAAAATTCAAATCAAATTAACAAGCGCTTAACCAACTGAACCACGAAATAAAAATTTTGCTCGCGATCTAATTGTATACTTAGCTTACTATGAACTAAGTTGCCTAAAAACCGGTCACCGTAAACATAATATATTTAATGTATCAAATTAGCATAGTTGCTAGTGAACATAATATATAAATCGTAACAAAGTAACTTGCTTACGCAAACTATTAATGGTAACCGTAAAGTAGAAACATGTTCTAGTAAAAATAAACTTGTTTACTCTTAATAAGATTTCAAACATAATAGTTTCCTCTCCGATTATGTTTGTGGTAAAAAAATTTTTTTGCATGTGCATTCTATTCATGATCTGTCAGGCTTCTTAATGTATCACGGGAACCAAAGGTTTCAAGAGTGTCTTCAATAGACACAAATAATTTTGCCCAAGATGTTCGCTTTGCTATTCTTACTTCTTTAGTGAAGGCATTTAACAGGGATCTAAAGTTTATCCTGTCCTCCTCTAGTTTGCTTAAAAAAGCCTTCCGGTAAAGTTTTCTGATCTCTGTTCGTATTTTTTAAGGTTGCTTATCCACCAACTTGCATTGTTAGGCGTACGATTTTGAGACTTGGGGAAAAATTTCTTGAAAGTCTAAATTTGCCATATTTTTGCTGATCCAACCGCTTAACCGGTTAAAGCCGGTTTCTTAATTTTAAATATTCGGAATGACGGTTATTAAATAATTTTAATTTTCGGTTTATTGGTTTAGCTCAGTCTATACCACGTTTATTGGCAAGCCTAAACCTCTGTTCAATTCCATGCTTTACACGCGTATGTCATATTTGTGATCAGGAGCCTTGAATTGTTCAAATATAGTTGTCGATTCCTTACTAACAAGGATAATCACAAATTTGAGTAACTTTTTCACACAACCGCAAGAAAGTTTTGGAAATCTTAATAAAATTAAGTATTTTCATAATTTTTCTCATTTATTTTAAGAAATGAATCAATCCATTTTTAAGCTAATAATTCAATTTTTAGCATACATAACTATTATATGTTATGTAAAAAGTTGAAGTGAGAATTGAAAATTTTTCCAAAAAGATAAACAAAATTAAGTATGCATTAACAAAACGACTTTGTCACCATCAAATCATCTTGTTCTTCCTTAACAAAACCTTTTCGCTTTGAAAATATTGTTTTAATCCTTAACAACTAGTTAGAATTGTTTTTTTTTTTATGTTAAGTGTAGAAAACATCTTTATTTAAGAGTTATAATAAAAACGAGCAGAAAAAAAACACATAAAATAATTTACATACCAACATGACTACTACTATAAAGTAACGTTATTGCTCTCAAACTACCCTTCCAACTACTCGTAAAAGGCCTGCTTTTCTTGTGTCTAAGACTGTGCTTTTCCAAAAGCATTTTCAACAAATGTGCCGCATAATTTGTGATTACAGTGCGGTGAATTTGAAGTCGTTTGGCGCACATTATTCGGTTGCTTTGCAAACTTTTTCTCACCCCCTCTCCCCTCCCTCCCCCCCTTGAACATTCACTAAGCTACGCAGTTTGGACAAACTTACATGAAACCAAATAAATTCATTGTCAGCAAAGACGGCTGGCAACAGTCGGTGTGGACATTAAGTTGGGAATTTCTATTTAAAACTAAAAAAAAAAAAAAATAAAAATAACAAAAATAAAATAACAAAAAACAGAAAGGAGCAAACCATTGGAGTTGAGACAAACCATTGAGATGATGCCACTCCACCCACACCGCCTGCTTTTGTTATACACTTAAAGTTATGTGCACTGAGTTAAGCTCATCATGCGTGTAATCCGGTCCATAATCTGGAAGAGTAGCCCTGGACAGTGTAGTTGCTGTGAAGTTATATGAAATGCTGGGTTGGTTGGCTAGCATGATTTGGTAATGCTTACTTTTGGATACTTTTTATGTTGCCATAATTTTTATGACAAGATTGTGGTGCTTCAAGGTTTTATATTAATTTATGTTGTTGCTGAAGTTGCGTTGGTTTTTTTGTTTTCCTGCTGAAAAGCTAAATGATGTTAATATTTTGTAAAAAATTAAGTCCTTTTTTTGACTGAAAAAAAAATAACGGCAAATCCAGAAAAAGTAAACCTTCACCTTGAAAAATAACAATGCTTTAAGTTCAATAAAAATACATGAAACGTTAAGAATATTGCTTGTGTTTTCCTACGGTAAAAGCATTTTAAAAAAACATGATGTATCCTTAAATTTTAAATGATTTCATTGTATGTATTTTTTAATCTGTAGCAAGTTAAAAAAAAATTGTGGGTTTTTATGTTTTGTTATTTCGTATATCGCGATTTAAATATCAGAGCACAGTTATATTATATCCATAATTGAAACATTTTTTATTGAAAAAAGCATTTTACAATTTTTTAAAAATATCATTTTCTATCGAAAAATCTTATATATTAATACGTGAAAATTAAAGCTTGTCGTACGCTTTTTTGGTATGAATTTAAATTCAAAATAAATGAAACTTATATCATTCGAGAAGTTATGTTGCCCAGATGTGCAGAATGTATATATAAATGATATATCTGATAGAGTGGGTTCCCAACCTTCTGAAAGAGCAATTACATTTTTGAGAAAAAATCTGAGAAAAAAAGAGGAGAGTCCTTGAGTTGGTCAAATTTGAATTTTTTTTAAAAGTAACAATTTCTTAAAAAATGTAGTTTTATGCATTCGTCAATTGTGAAATTTGTAAAAAAATGTGTTTTGAATTAAAAAATTTGACTTTCCATGTGAATGTCTTGGTTAAATTTTAACGGTTTTTCAATTTTTCTAATATTTTCTGAAAGTTTGTTAAATTTTCTTTCAAATGTTTTAACACATTACTGCAAAGTTCTAACCAAAAGTATTTTTAATGAATTTTCTTAATATTGTCGTTAGTTATTTAGCGTGTGCTTCAATCAAATGCCAAGAGAGAGAACAAAACTGTCTCAAATTGAATGTTCTACATTTGGAAGCTAATATCTCCGCTATCTGTGAATAAATTTCATTTATTTCTTTTTTGTATTTAAGTCTTATCAGTTAACTTAAAAAACCTTTTGAAAATAATACCGTCTTTTGTTTGTTTATATTTAAATTATTCCTTTTAAGAAAAGACCATAAAATTTGATTTATTTTTAACATATGGGGTAAAAATTATTTTTTTTTTGTAAAAAAACAAAAACTGAAAATTGCATTTTAGATTTTCTTTAAAAATCTATTCCAGATTTTTGGTGAATTTATTTTGTCTTGGCACTAAATTAATAAACTGTCGGTACCATCAAAAAATCAAGGCTACTCCCTATGATTTCTTTGACAAAATTAAATTTTTTTAAAATGTTGTTTTTCTGTTTTTGAAAAAAATAATAAAACAAAAAACTTATTTTTTTGAAGAAAAAAGCTTTTAATCTCCAATCAGTTGAGAGTTTTAGCCTCGAACTAATTTAAACCATCTCGCATATAATTAATTAATAAATTGGCCGAATTTCGACCCCAGGCGATACTAGTATAATTTAAAAAAGTGATTCAAGAGTGAAACGTGAGTGACAATTTTTATTGATAAGTTGGATTATCTTGGAAAATAATTGGCTGTCACATTTTATGTCTCGGATTTACTTTCTATTGCCCCTATCACCGTCCGCGAGTCGAATGTTGCAGTCGAATCGACTCAGCTGGCGAACTATTATTCTTGCGGTATCATCGTTAGCGAATACACTTATTCGCCGTAAATTCAGTGCTGCCGAAGCAAAAACTGTTAAAATATATAAACAAACGTCAAAAAAATGTTTATGATTCGCCAACTGCTCACCAAGTATTTTTATTCGTCTGTTTTTGACTTTTGAGTCGAATCGAATTTTTGAAATTCGCGAACAATGATACCAACTTGGCGAATTTTATATGTTTTTTATTCGATTCGCGGACGGTGATAGGGGTATATATAAAATTAGTGAATTTTGTATTTTTTTAAATAAAGCAGATACAATTATGAAACGTGAAACGTGAATGACATTTAATGTTTTTTTTTTTTTTGTATTAGAAATGAAAGAAGATTAGGTGAAAGCTGACACAAAAAGAACGTATGAAAAAAATATGGAGAAAGAATATAGTTAAATCCGGATTCATATAAGAAAAAAAACTTTGCAAAGATTAACAAGTAAAGAAAGTCTAAAGTCGGTCTAGGCCGACTATGAAATACCCTAAACCCACTTTTCAAAAAAAAAAATTTTTATTGTAAATGGGCGTCTCCAAGGGCGGATGAAGCCTATATTTAAAATGCATTTAAATGTTGATGAAAAATTTACACATACCAAGTTTTATTCCTGTAGCTCACAGTTAATGCCTTTATTGTGCTTTCGCTATGGGAGATGGGCGATTTCATGGACGGATTACTTCCAATTTTTGAGCACACCTTTGTTTTGGTATAAAATACATGCATACCAAATTCAATTTCTCTATGACAAACATAACCTTATTTATTGAGTTTAAAACTTTTTGGGTTGTATGGGAGGTAGGCGTGTCCGTAGGCGGATTACGGTCATTTTTCAAAAACATCTTTGTGTTGATATAAAACATAGACATACCAAATTTTATTGTTGTAGACTTATTATGAGCTGAGTTATGCAGTTTTAAATTTTTGGGTTGTATGGGAAGTGGGCGCGTCCGTTAGCGGATAACGTCCATTTTTCGAAGACATCTTTGTGTTTGTATAAAACACATACAAATCAAATTTTGTTGTAGTTGGCTAATTATGAGCTGAGTTATGTAGTTTTCAATTTTCGCGTTGTATGGGAGGTAGGCGTGTCCGTGGGCGGATGATGTCCACTTTTCAAAACTATCTTTGTTTTGTTACAGAAAACATATGTGCCAAATTTTAGCTCTGTGTGTTAAACAGAGGCTTATTTATTGCGTTTTCAATTTTTGGGTTGTAAGGGAGGTAGGCGTGTCTGTAAGCGGATGACGTCCGTTTTTCAAAGACATCTTTGTGTTGATATAAAGCATAGACATATCAAATTTTATTGTTATAGGCTTATTACAAGCTCAGTTATGCAATTTTCAATTTTCGCGTTGTATCGGAGGTAGGCGTGTCCGTAGGCGGATGATGTCCATATTTCAAAACCATCTTTGCTTTGTTATAAAAAACATATATGCCAAATTTTAGCTCTGTAGGTCAAACAGAGGCTTATTTATTGCGTTTTCAATTTTTGGGTTGTATGGGAGGTGGGCGTGTCCGTGAGCGGATGACGTCCATTTTTCAAAGACATTTTTGTGTTGATATAAAACACACACATACCAAATTTTATTGTTGTAGACTTATTATGAGCTGAGTTATGCAGTTTTAAATTTTTGCGTTGTATGGGAGGTGGGCGTGTCCGTTAGCGGATGACGTCCATTTTTCGAAGACATTTTTGTGTCGTATAAAACACACACATACCAAATTTTATTGTTGTAGACTTATTATGAGCTGAGTTATGCAGTTTTCAATTTTCGCGTTGTATGGGAGGTAGGCGTGTCCGTGGGCGGATTCTAAAAATATTCAATAGTGCAGATTCTTGGGTTTATGTGACCATGTGTACCAAGTTTCATCCAATTATCTCAACTCCTTCTTCTTATCCTGTGTATACGGACAACACACAGACGGACGGACGGACGGACGGACGGACGGACATGGATAGCTCGACTCACGTGGTGACGCTGATCAAGAATATATATACTTTTCTATATCGGACTCGCTTCGTTCTATGCGTTTCAAACGTTTGCACAAAGTTAATATACCCTGACCTTTCAGGTTTAAGGTATAAAAATATCTAACTTAATCATAATTTTAAGCCGTTGGCCTCGACGGAATTGCTAATAGTCCAAATATATGGTCATATTTGGCACGGTTTTTGATTTTTAATGAGCATAAGGATCAACGAATTAGGCACAATGTATATATACAAATTTAGATGCAGAACCGGAATAAATTTTGTTGAAATGTTATTGTTCTGAAATAATTTTTGCATTGTTTTAATACAATAAATTATTTTTTAACTTTATTACGCTTTATATAATTTTCTTTCAACAAAAATTTTTTTCTTTTTTTGTATAAAAATGTCCTTAGTGTTAAGAAAAAATTTTTTTACAAAATATGCTTAATAAAGTTCACTTTATTAACCAGGATGTAAAATAAATAAGATTAAAATTGACTTGAAACGTGAGTGACACTGGCGTGAAAAGTGAGTGACAAAATCAGCATTTGAACAAATCTTAAAATTCTGAGAAAAAACTAATTTTTTTTTATACAGTTAAAATTTCTACTCAATTTCTCAAATAATTATAACTCAAATAATTAACTATTGTTATTAAATAACTCAAATAATTTGCAGATTTAAAGGAATTTGTGAGAAAAAGTCGAAAAATGCAAATCTTTCGGAAACGTGAGTTTATATTTTGAGCTTTATGCCAAATAATTCATGAAGTAACAGGTTGCTACAACAACAAAAATCTCTCAGAAGAACCGAGCAGACAAACAAAAAGCGCAACAACAAAATCTTTGCAGAAGCAATGCAGTCAACTTTTTGAAATTTTGCGACTAGCAAAAGAGTAGAAAAACACTGCTTTGATAAAGTGAAAAGTTCATTGGGTAATTCCACTTTGGTTTTGTGGAAGTTGCACTTATTAGCTTTTCAAAGCTAGTGGACTGCATGAACCACAGAGACTACTGATGAGCAGTGTGACCAGATAGTTTTTAGAAAAAGCGCGAACTACAAAATTTTTATCGCCCAAAAATCGCCCAATTTTTCAGTTTTTAATATTTTGTAGCCCAAAAAAGCGCAAATTGGGGGACATTTACAATATAAAGTCCCAAAAATGTTCTCTTAAGCTCATTTTTAAAACAAATTGTTTTTATTTGTATGTATTGAAAATTTGCAATGTGTTAAGAAGATATAATATAAATTAAACATTTTTTAAAAAAAAAAAACAATTCAAAGAAATTTACATAAAATAAATAAATTTTTCTTTTAAACACAAATAATTAAAACATATCAGGGGCATTCCATCGTGACGTACACGACATTTGTACGACTTTTTCTATGTTTTAAAGGAGCTTGCTAAATATTCAAGTAATTATTCATTATTCTTTTGCATTATATTAATAATTTAAGACCTCTTACACTTTTAGAAATAAGTTTAAGCAAATTTCTCTTGATGGTTAAAAGAAAAAAATGATCAAATGTTGGGTGACGTACACGACAATGAATCAACCAGTTTTAATGTTAAAACGATTTATCACGAAAATTCAGCTAAACCGGAAATGCAAAAACAAAATATGGATATAATAATAAAACTAGTAAGGTATATCTTCGACTTGGTCGAAGTTAAAATACCCCCACGGCCGATTCTTAAGGGTGGAAGAATCTTAAATTGATGAGCTTTTTGTATGTGATTTTGAGAGATTTTATTATTTTTATGTGTCTAAAATACATACATATCAAATTGTTTTCCTGCAGCTTATATATAAGCCTTTTTATAAATTTTTAAATTTTGGGGTTTTATGGGAGGTGGGCGTGTTAGATTGTGTATGACGCCCATTTTTCTAGCATACCTCAGTTTTGACATAGAATACACAAATACCGAGGTTCTGTCTTGTAACTTTAATATTAGCCTCTTTATAGATTTTTCAACTTTGGGGTTGTCTGGGAGGTGGGCGTGTTAATGGGTGGAGAAAGCCCATTTTTATAACACACCTCAGTTCTGACATTAAATACACAAATACCGAGTTTCCATCTTGTAACTTTAATATTAGCCTCTTTATAGATTGTTCAATTTTGAGGTTGTATGGGAAGTGGGCGTGTTAATGAGTGGATGACGCCCATTTTTCTAACACACCTCAGTTTTGACATTGAATACACAAATACCGAGTTTCCGTCTTGTAACTTTAATATTAGCCTCTTTATATATTTTTCAATTTTGGGGTTGTATGGGAGGTGGGCGCGTTAGTGGGTGGATGACGTCCATTTTTCTAAGACATATCAGATTTGACATAGAATACACACATACCAAATTTCAGTATTGTAGCTTTAATATTAGCTTCTTCGTAGAGTTTTCAATTTTGGGGTTGTATGGGAGGTAGGCGTGGTTTTCATCCGATTTAGCCCATTCTCGAACTTGACCTTAGTTTTTTTAAAAAAAGCTTAAATATCGAATTTCATTACGATAGCTTTAAAATTACGGCTGTAATCGTGTCGACAGACAGACGGACAGACGGACAGACGGACAGACGGACAGACGGACAGACAGACGGACATGGCTAAATCAACTCAGGTGGTGATGCTGAGCAAGAATATATATACTTTTCCATACCTACCACGCCTCCTTTTGGGTGTTACACACGTCGTGACAAAATTAATATACCCCTTACGCAGTACGCGTGGGGGTATAAATATGCATTTTGAAGATAACTATACAAATTCAAATTCAGAAATTAAACTTAAAGAAAATGTGAAAATTTATGAAAAGCAAGCGTGACGTACACGACATAATGTGTGACGTAAGCGACACGTACGAATTTAAACTACTTTATTGGTGTTTTTTACTTTGAATATTGGTGTTTCGGCATTCATGTTGTATTCTTGAGTGTGAATTTCGTCTCCAATGTACTGCAGAATGCGAAGTTTATATGTCGGAAAGGGGTTGCATAGGCATCCATGGGGATTTCTCATTGGCCTGTCACTATTACAGAAACTCCGTATCTCGGTTAATATTGACACTATGGTACTGAAATTGAAATGATATGGGGGTAGGGAGATTCAGTACAACGCACGATGAAAAAGTGGGATGAATTATACATAGGGCGTGGCACTTTTAAAAAATTTTTTTTGATTAATATTCATACTAGGGTTCTGAAATTCGGTAAAGGTGTAGGTAGAATTTTTACAAATCACGATTAAGAAAGTTGGTGGGACTCACATAGGGGCGTGTCACTATTAGAAAAACTCTGTTAATTGGTTTATATTGTTTCAAGGATAGCTATTTGGTACATTGAAACATTTTTCTAAATATCTCTAAAACTGCCAAAGATTGAGATATAAAATATATATTTTTGATAAAAAGTTTTCTGTAAAGTTTTTATAAAGAGTTTTCCACCATATAAAAAACAATTTTGAAAATTTAAGAGAGGATAAAAAGTTACAGTTTCAAAATATGTTAAAATTTTAATATTTCTCAGCTTTCAAGGAGTATATTTCGCAAACTAAAGAAGATAATTAAACGATATCATAAGTATGTATATATATCTTTATTATTGCAGTGATGAGCCAGAAAAAAGATATTGTACCATTAGGGACTTAACTCATGTAGGTTCACTGCCCTGTTGTTAAAAATTAGAAATTTTGCTTTTTTTTTTTGCTAAAATATACCGCTTTTCGTGGAATGCCCCATCAAAAGTTTCCTGAATAAGATATTCAATATCTTCTTCGATTTCATCAACTTCCTCTTCATCTATTTCTTTTTTTTCATATATAGAGCTATTGCACTTATTTAAATCATATTTTCTGTTGTCGGAAGAGTCTTACAGCAAACGTTTCAGAATTTCATGTGACATTTTATTCGTATAATAGACGAAAGGGATTCCAACATCATACGATTTCTCATGTTCGTTTTAGTAGCATTCATCACAGAAAATACTCTTTCAACAAAAGTGTTTGAGTGAGGCAGCGATAGTAAAATAAGTGCTATCTTAGAAATAGTTTCCAGCATTTTGCCTCCACCAGCATTTCTTTAATCGTTCGCTTTCAACCAAAATTCTTCGGTATCTGACATAATGTTTTTTTTTTAAATATCTTTCCATGGAATAACCAATAGCGAATCGTATTCTAGCTCTGCTGCACGTCTCTCCAACTGACTTAAATAATGAAGAAAAAGTTCAGAAAACGGTTTTCTAAAGTGGTTTAAACATCTCTGAAATGAATGGAATGACTGAATATAATATATTCATATTATGTAATTTTTTCACGAATCTTCTGACAAAAGTAGCCCAAAAAAGCGCGAGGCGCTTTTTAAATAAAAATAAGCGCAAAACTATAAAAAATATCGCCCAATTGGCGCTTTATCGCCCAATCTGGACACACTGCTGATGAGTCGGAGTAGCGTCCGACGAAACCATGGTCTAGTCTGCTCGGTTCTTCTAAGAGATTTTTGTTGTTGTAGCAACCTGTTACTACATGAATTATTTAGCATAAAGCTCAATATATAATTCTTAAATAAGACGTTCTTTAAGAATTATAAAAATAAATTAACAAATTAAAATGCCACAATTTTATAACTCATTTTACGAAATTACCTACCAAAATTACTTCGGATTCGATAGTGACCAGTGCATTTTTTATGTGCCTATAAATAAGTACGTTTTCTTATGAGCATATGACTCTTTTATTAGATTTTTATGACTGGTCTCAAACAATAATTAGTCTTTGAAATGTGTCAGAGAAGACCCTGTTATGACTCTTTTTAAAGTCATATTTCAGACTCCGATCAGGTTGTAGGAAGGCATTGCACATAGACTAATAAAGTCATCAAAAAATCTGAATATTTATTATATTTATATTTAATACTCAATTTTTTGAACAATTTACAGTCCAGTCTAATAAGAATAATAAAGTCATCAAATAATCTGAATATTTATTATATTTATTATATTTATATTTAATACCCAATTTTTTGAACAATTTACATTCCAGTCTCAAAGTTTTTTAAAAAAAGTTATAGTAGTAGCCTAAAATTAAACTTTTCTTAACCTTTTTAATTTTGCTTTTAGCCGGTTAAAAAATTCTGAATCCAGCAAGAAGAAATTAGAAAAATATGCAAGAAAATACCAATAAAAAACAACGACTTGAGAAATTGTCTTCTTTCAACTGACAGTGAAAATTAATGCAATTCCGTACAAGTGAATGCGAATTCATTGTCATGAGTTAAGAATATTCAACGCCATGTTGGAGTGTTAGTTGCCCGGCAAGGTGACAAGTTGAGAAATATGGGCCGCACCTTCAATGAGCCGTAAGCGAACAGACAACAAATAAAAGCAGCACAATAAAAGCACCTCAAAAAATAGCTCCGCTTTGCGTGTAACGTAGTAAAAATTCTTTTTTTAAGGGGCCGGAAATATGATGGTACTATACAGAAATGAGTATCAACAATATTCCTACTTCTTCCAGATGAAAACTTAATTTAAACATTATATGAGTTAATTATGATTAAAAACTTAGAATTGAACTTTACAGTGGAATCTCGTTTATCCGGCAATCTATTAACCGACATCTCAAGTATCCGGCGCATCCAAATCGGTTAAAGCTAACTGTACAGACGCTTCTGCGCAGTTTACGTACTTTGGGTCAAAAGAAATCCGAAATTACTCTCAGACTATTATTTTTATAAGAGTTTTTAATATGAATATTCGTATTATTTGTACATAACCTCAATAAACTGGTATCTTGTAGATGAAGATGCGAAAATATCTTTTGTTTACAATATTTACAGGTGATTTCGTTGGTTAAACGAGGTTATACTATATTTAATAAAGATCTAAGAAAGTTTAACATGATGTATGCCATGGCTAAATCCCAAAAGTTTAAATCTGCCTTTTTGACGCAAACCAACGATTTTATCCAGGAAAAGAAAATTGGCCGCAAAAATTATCTTTGTTGAGGAAATATGAGTTGCCTTCAAATCATTGTATGTATATTGTTATTGCCACACTTTTTTTAATTTTGGACACGGAAGAAAATTTACTCAGAATATGTAGGAGAGGTGTGTTCATAGTCTAATATTGGTCAAGTCAAAGACAGAAGTAAATTGATAATGCCAGATAGATTTCATATAAAAACAGCAATCGAACGTTTGAACGAATACGATTTTGTTATAATCAGACAGAGCGAAAAAACGTTAAATTAAATACGTTCGCAACGATTCGTTTGTAACGATCTGGGAGAATCGAAAATATTTAAAATGTTCAGATTGTTGTTGATGTTAATGGTGACCGTGGCATGCAGGTTAAGTGTGTGGCTTAGCATGCTCGGAGCACGGGTTCGATCCCCAGCCGCGGCGAAAAGTTTTTTCAATAAAAAATTTTTCTGATCGGTCACCACCTCTCTGCAGACAATGGCAAACCTCAGAGAGTAAATAATGTCATGTAAAGCTTCTTGAGAACATGAGCCGTTCGGAGTCGGCATAAAACATGTAGGTCCATTTCTCGGTCAATTGTGTGCAAACATTTAATAACACACACAACACAATTGATCATAAGAAGCTCGGTCAAAGTCCTTTCAAGGGCTGAAATGGCCAATTTGTTTTTTTTTTGTTTTTTCAGATTGTTAAAAAACTTATTCGACGCGAATATTTATTTTTATTCCTATAAAATACAATGTCGACATAACATACAGTCGTACCAAGTTTTGTATGGGAGCGGGTTGTATGGGAGGTGGGCATATTCTTAAGCGGATGACGCTCATTTTTATACCCTAAACCTGAAAGGTCAGGGTATATTAACTTTGTGCAAACGTTTGTAACGCATAGAACGAATCGAGTCCGGTACAGAAAGTATATATAAATTCTTGATCAACTCGTGAGTCGATTTAGCCCTGCCTGTTTGTCCGTCTGTGTGTTGTCCATAAACACAGGATAAGAAGAAGGAGTTGAGATAATTGCATGAAACTTGGTGCACATATTCACATGGACGAAAGGATCTGCACTATTGAATATTTTTGGAATCCGCCCATGGACACGCCTACCTTACACACAACCAAATAGTTGAAATCACTGTATAGAGGGTTCTATTAAAGCAGACATGAGCTTCCAGTAGCTCAATTAGCTCAGTTGGCTCAGCTACAAATTTGTTTTGTTTTTTCAACTTTGTGTTTGCACATTTGAAAAAACAACAACGCGTGCAAAAAATAACAACAACACGTACAAAGAATAGCAACAAAACCGACGTTCACCAAAATTCTAACTTGCTAACAACAACAAATGCTTGCAAAGCCAAGCAAGCCTTACTCGATTGCGCAGCGCTTGAAATGTTTGTACACATGTAGCACAAAACGCACATGATTTGTTTTTGTTTTGCAACAATGAGCAAAAACAAATATGAGGATAATTTTGTGTTTGTTTTAAAAAAGAAAAACCTTGGCTCACTAAATTTATTTTCCTGCTCATGACTGTATTAAAGCAACAGAACTGAAATTTAATTTGGGTGCTCTTTGTAGAAAATATAAGACATGTACAAAAATGGGCGTAATCCACTAACAAACACGCCCAGCAACCATACAATCCACAATATTTAAAATACCATAAAGAGCTTTATATATGACGTACAGAGATTAAACTTGGTATGGGAGGATTTTATATCAAAACTGAAGTGACCACATAAAATGGGCGTCAGCCGCCTAAGAAACGCCCACCTCCCATACAACTGACAATATTGAAAATATCATAAAAAGGTTTATATATGACCTACAGGGATTAAACTTAGTATGGGAGGATTTAATATCAAAAGTGAAGTGAGCAAACAAAATGGGCGTCACCCGCCCACGAACATGCCCAACTCCCATTCAACTCACATTAGTGAAACCTGTTTAAAACTTTAAGGGAATTCATGGATTTTGAAAAGTTATTTATATATGTTTAAGTATATCAATATATTTTTATATATAATAGGAGGTTAAGGGTATTCCGTAGTCGGGCTGGACCGACTTTAGAGTTTCCTTTCTTGTTTAACATGCTTCAGTTTTGATATGACATGATTCCAAATTAAGTTTAATCTCTGAAGGTCAAATATAAACCTCTATAGTTTTCTATACTGTGGGTTGTATGGGAGTTGGCCGAGTTTGTGAGGAAATTAAATACCTAAAGCTTATATATAAATAAATTTTTAGAGGTTTCAAAAATTTTCAATTTGGTGTTGGTATTATGGGAGGTAGACGTGTACGTGGGCTGTTAACATGTTAACTAAGATTCTTGCAATAATCTCAACTCTTTCGTTTTACGCTGATTTAGTTACAACCTTCAGATGGACGAACCAATATCAAACGTGAACATAAAAAACAAGTTATTCCAAATTTAACATAATAAAAGGTAAAAAATTCTATGAAAAAATGCAAAAAACAATTTTTGAAAAATTGCCAGGCCTGTCCTTAAAAATCCAATTACTTTAAATAGCTATTAGATTTTCTAAAGGTGCAGACGGATATGGATATGGATATGGATATGGATATGGATATGGATATGGATATGGATATGGATATGGATATGGATATGGATATGGATATGGATATGGATATGGATATGGATATGGATATGGATATGGATATGGATATGGATATGAATATGGATATGGATATGAATATCGATATGGATATTAATATGGAAATGGATAAAGATATGGATATGGGTATGGATATTAGTATGGATATGTATTTGGATGTGAATATTAATACAAATATAAAAATATTCACGCGTAATTCACAAGGAGCATATTAATTTCATCCCGACGTTTTTAACATCCATTACAAGACGTGGCAGGTATGGAAAAGTAGGTAGTTAGAAAATTAGATCTGAGTCGATTATGTTACTTTATCTGTCCTTCTGTCTGTTTTTCGACACGATTACAAGGGCGTTCAAGATGCTGTCGGCCTCCAAGTGACGGCACTACCACTCTTCAAATGCATGACATTTTTGACGGGTGGCAACCTTAACATGAACACATCATAAATGCAAGATGGATCAGTCAATTAATAGTGATTTTACAGCGTTATAATTAAACAAATTTTGGTTTTTTATAAAAATGGATACTGAAAAATTATCATGAGAATAAACATTACTTTTTGTGTAATAAAGTAACAAAAGAAAAGCTCGATATATGTTATGGTGAATCTGCTTCGTTGAGACGCGTCATAGTCAACCGTAAAATATTGGATTGCGGAGTTCAAAAGAGGTCGAATCAGCGCAAAAGATGAACACGCCAGGGCAGCACCAAAAACATTAAACACTCCGGAATGGATGGGAAAAATTCACGATTTCGTATTGGCCAATCCAAAAGTGAAAGTGGGTAAGATATCTACAGCCATAAGTATAACAAGTGCGTCAGTGGTTTCTATTTTATATTAAAATTTGGATATGAGAAAACTGACTACAGGATGGGTACCTACCGTATTCGTTAACAATCAATCAAAATCATGAAAGTGTTCGCACTTCCCGACAATATTTGGTCATGTTTGAACACAATCCGACTTATTTTTTGCAAAAAATAGAGACCATGGATGAAACATGGATCCACTTCTATATAAGAGAATTGAAGAAATCAGAAAAAAAAGTATGTAAGTGTGGTGCACTTTCAAAACGGGAAAGGTGTTTTTTTTTTATTCAAGTGGCATTCTGTTCATTGATTATTTGAGAAAAAGGAAAAACATTCAACAGAGACTGTTACTGCAAATAAGTTGACCGTTTGAAATCATAATTCCTAGCACTAGCTAAAAGGGGTCTATGTGGAAGAATAAACAATAATTTTGGGAGAAATATAGTGTTTTCTTTAAGCTGGCGGCATCTTGAACGCTCTGTTAAAGCCGTAATTGCAGAGATATCGTACTGAAATTCAATATCTAAGCTTTTGTCGTAAAAATTTAATCTATGGTCAAGAAATTTTTCACATAAGCCTTGATCTTCAATACGCACTCTGAGTTTGCATTTCTCAAAATCGAATGAAAACTTACACTACCTCTCATATTAAGTGACGTTTACCAATATATATAGATTTTATAAATTCCTCAAAAATAAATACTTATCCGCTGGTTTTGATATATCAAATATACTTAAAGTTTGTAATAAACATAACGACTACCCCCGGACAAAGTAGCGACATCAAAATAATAAAACTCAGATAACTGCGACTATATTTTAACTTGGCTGAGGGGCTTTTTTCATTTCTCTACAAGTTTTGTAGTCATATTCTTGTCAAACTTTGTTGCCTTGTCTCTTAATTGTTATTCTAACTACGCCTCTGAAAACGCGTATAGCAACCTAGTGCGAAAGCAAATCAGAACAACGCAGCATAAAATATGTTGCTACTTAGCTGGCTAAAAGGATATTCATTGGACGCTGACTGCTTGCAGCCAGGAATAAACTTATTTATTCAGCAAGCAAACGTTGAGCTCGATGCAAGAAGTTAAAAAATCGCACTAAAATGTGCGAAGAAATGCAGAAAATTAAATTGCATGAGAAAAATGCGAGAGATTTAGAAAATGTTAAAGATTTGCGAGAAGAGAAAGAGACTATTTTCGAATAGTTTTTTTTATTAAAATTATAAAATTAAATGTGTGGAAAGAATTTATTGTGTAAATTTTAAAACCTAGTTAAAAGAAATTAAATAGAAAAAATTTATCAAAAGAGTTTTCATTTAAATAATTTTTGTATAAATATTATAAAATCAAAACACAGTGAGCTCATTTCGACTTTCAATTTCTTTATTTCAACATATCACAATATATTCGTTTTTTTCAAAAAATGCCATCGTCAGTCTTGATTAATCTACCAGCTCTGGAATTGAGCAGAATAGGCAAAGGGTTGGTTTACCACAAAAAAGCGCTGAGCCTGCACAGGTGCAGCTGCAACGGCAAAGGGCACAGTTGGGGCTGCCACTACAGAAGCAACTGGTACAGCGGTCAAGCGTTGAGCTTTGGCCAAACGCTTGCGCTGTTGCAGTTTCGACAAACGCAGGCGCGAAGAAATCTGTTGTTTGCGCGTGCCAGCACTTTGACGTTGACGTAGACGGCTGGTTAGGCGTGATGAAACCGAAGTCTGGGTGGTTACCTCAGCAGAACCAAAATCTTCAGCTTCAGCTGGTGGCGCAAACTCTTCGGGTGCATCCTCTGTTGGCAGCTCTTCTTCTACGGGTCCTTGTTCAACTTCTGGTGGTCCATAGGTTTGATCAGGTGGTCCATAAGTTAAATCGGGTTCTTGAGCTCCAATAGTTTCCTCAAATGGCACTTCCGGCTTTAGCTCATTGGCTGAGGGATAAGGCGTGGGCGCAACTTCCTGGCGAGCCAAGAAACGTCGTTGAGTACTCAGCCTTCTAGAGCTGCGAAAACGTGGTGCCTCTGCACTGCACGCAGCTACTGTGAGTGCCAGCATAAGAACAGTTGCTTTAAAGAATTTTGTCATTTTTAAAGAAAATAACTTTTTAAGTTTTGCTGCTGCTTCTACGACTACACTTGGAACTCTGATGCCTACTTAAGTGACCACTGGTCACTTTTATACAACTTATTCTAGTTGTGGCGGCCCGTTTCATACTTATTGTTCGTTGACATTCAGTATGTTTTGAATGTCAGCCTGGTGGCCATTGATGTTAATATTGTTGCTGTTTTAGTTGTTCGTTGCCCAAAATTATGTATTAATTGCTCGCCATGCTTCAGATTCATTTTATGAGTTATGAATATCAATGAGACGCACTCGAAAAAGCAATGCGTACCGCCAAGTTAGTCTAAGGTTTAGTCCAGATTGCATTAGTATTCAATGCAATGTTCGCATAAAACGCGTTGTATCCAAGCTTGGAGTTGGGCGTTAAATAACATAACTTTCAAACTGTGTTTGTGCCAAAATGGAAGCAATTTTTTAGGCCTAGTTATGTTTGGAATTATAAAATAGAAAAAAAAAATATGTTAAGACATTTATTAAGACTAATTTACTAAGTGAGCCTTGACTTTCAAAGTTTTTTCAACCCAAAATGCATGCAATTCATTAAAGATTACTTTGAAACCTTCGAAGGCAAATAAGAATGAGCTAATAATTTTTTCTTTAAAAAAAAAATTCAAAGTTCATGAATAAAATCATCGAATTCTTTGAGGTTCTCTAAATTTTTCTTATTAAAATTTCGAAAAAAGGAACGCATACCAAGAATTTCAAACGCTTTTAAGGCAACGCCCTGCTGCCTATTTCGGCTGAAAAAAGTTATGAATCAGAAGCTTAGAGACTTTTTTATTTACACTTAAAATATACTAAGACCACTTGGCCTAAGCTTTGACTTCACAAGTTTAAAAACTGTATGAGTTTTTTTATCTGTGGCAAGTTAGTTTCAAACATGTCATGTCAACACATTCGCGTATCTGTACATAAACTTCGCACCCAGTCTTTTCTTTTCTTTCAGTTATTTTGAGTAATATATTGAAAGAAACATATTATTTTTTCAACTCAAATGCTCATCATCAAAAATATTTGGATATTATTCAAACAATACAATCCTTTTTGGAAACAAACTAATATTAAATTTTGAAAAACAATAAAATTTCAAAAAAATGCTAAGTTAATTAGAATTCTTATTAAAATAAAAATTATTTAAATACTTCAACACTTTTTTAAAAATTAGCTTTATAGAACAATTTTTATGACAATGCGAAAATATCAAAAAATCCGAACCGAACAATATCATAAGTGATATACATAACAGTTAAATTTTTTTTTTCCCAACTGTGGAATATATATGTTTAATTTCTACAGTTAACCTGACTTGGTCCTAAATTGACTGACAAATAAGCTGAAAAGAAAGCAAAATCGATCACGAAATAGAGTGAAAAGACTTACATACGTAAACAGTAAAAAATATGAGGATAAATTTTATACTATTTGGTTTAAATATAAATCAATTCCAAATATGTTATAAAATTTATACCATAACATCGTATAAACCAAATTTATACAAAGTTGGTATAGATTTTATCCGAAAAGTGTATAAAATGTGTTTACACCAGGTTGGTATACATTGTTATAAGCAAAAGCATAAAATCTTTTTAAACCACATTTGGTT
This sequence comes from Tetanocera ferruginea, assembly GCA_958299015.1. Taxonomy (NCBI): domain Eukaryota; kingdom Metazoa; phylum Arthropoda; class Insecta; order Diptera; family Sciomyzidae; genus Tetanocera; species Tetanocera ferruginea. Next base: position 27,515,211 of record OY282644.1, read on the forward strand.
ACATTTTATAGCAATATTGTATAAAAATATGTGGCACATTTGTAAACATACATTAAATATATTAATATGTGTTACATTTAATGTCATAAATCAGGAGTAATATTTAGATTTCAATTGGTATATTTCATGATATGTTATTTTTTTATATTTTCAAAAACAATTTGACAGGAAAAATAAAGCGTAAAAAATTTAACTCCAAAATTTGCATGTTTAATCATGTTGGCAGAGCTTTCAATTCAAGCGCAATATTTGTGTCTTAATTTGTGTGTACAAAAAATATTCAACGGAACTATTTGTGCATAACATGATTATTGACTGAAGAACAAACGCAAACTGATTGCCTGCTAGCATCGCTGAAGTTCGGTAGCTTCGAAAACTCGACTTGTACGTGAAAGCCGAGTGGCCCCGTGAGGTTTTCGTGTGTATTAACTGGAATATATAAGTGATTTTTATAAATTTATGGTATAAAATTAATACTATTTTGGAGTAAAATAGCTGTTTGAATGGAAATGCAAGTTTTATAATATTGAGTGGGATAAAACTTATAATAAATTTGGAATAAAACGAGTTTATAAAACAGAAATGTTATAAAAAAGATAAAATTTATCCTCGAATTTTTTCCTTTGTATATCACGAAAGACTGAAGACACAAAAATTTCAAAATTCTTGAATTGAATGGTACTTCTCATATAATTTCCACCATTTAATTTTCAAGCTTGTCAACAAAATTAAAAAAATTTAACTTGAGATTCTCCAGTATTTATGGCAACTAATAAGATACTCACCGAAGTCTTTTGTGCATGATTAACAGGAAGCCATGGTTATAAAATATCAATTTAGCATAAAAGTGTAATAGTTTTGCTAAAGTGTGTTTTCTTTATCATTGTAAGCATGGCGATATCTCCAAAGTTGAACGCCAGTGAAAGTACAAGAGCGCCGCAGGAAATTTTCAACACAACTTTTTCCAACTGTAACAAGTAAAGTAAGTTTAAAGTTGGTCTAGGCCGAATATGAAATACCCTAAGCCTACTTTTCAAAAACAAAATAATATTATTGAAAATGGGCGTGTCCGAAGTCTATATTTTATATGCATTTAAATATTGAAGAAAAATTTACACATACCAAGTTTTATTCCTGTAGCTCACAGTTAATGCTTTTATTGTGCTTTCGCTATGGGAGGTGGGCGTGTTAATGGACGGATACCTCACAATTTTTGAACACACCTTAGTTTTGGTATAAAATACATACATACCAAATTTGATTTCTCTATGACAAATATAACCTTATTTATTGAGTTTTAAACTTTTTGGGTTGTATGAGAGGTAGGCGTGTCCGTAGGCGGATGACGTCCATTTTTTAAAACCATCTTTGTCTTGTCATAGAAAACATACGTGCCAAATTTTAGTTCTGTAGGTTAAACAGAGGCTTATTTATTGCGTTTTCAATTTTTGGGTTGTATTTGGGAGGTGGGCGTGTCTGTGAGCGGATGGCGTCCATTTTTCGAAGAAATTTTTGTTTTTGTATAAAACACATACATATCAAATTTTATTGTTGTAGGCTAATTATGAGCTGAGTTATGCAGTTTTAAATTTTTGCGTTGTATTGGATGTAGGCGTGTCCGAGGGCGGATGATGTCAATTTTTTTTTTAAAACCATCTTTTTTTTGTCATAAAAAACATACTTGCCAAACTTTAGCTCTGTAGGTTAAACTGAGTCTTATTTATTGAGTATTCAATTTTTTGGTTGTATGGGAGGTGGGCGTGTCCGTGAGCGGATGATGTCCATTTTTCGAAGACATTTTTTTTTATATATAAAACACATAAATATCAAATTTTATTGTTGTAGGCTAATTATGAGCTGAGCTATGCAGTTTTTAATTTTCGCGTTGTATGGGAGGTAGACGTGTCCGAGGGCGTATTCCAAAAATATTCAATAGTGCAGATTCTTGGGTGCATGTGACCATGTGTACCAAGTTTTATCCAATTATCTCTACTCCTTCTTCTTATCCTGTGTTTACGGACAACACACAGACGGACGGACGGACGGACGGAGGGATGGACGGACGAACATGGATAGCTCGACTCACGAGGGGGCGATGATCAAGAATATATAAACTTCAGAGATGATATTTTGAGTGGAATAGTACTTTTTTTAGTACTATTGACTCTACAAAAGTACCCGAGTACCTTCTTGCCGAACAAAGTACTCTGGTATATTGAAGAATTTTAATTGAAAAGAGTTAAAGAGTTGTCAAGAGTTAAAAAAAATCATTTTTGAAAACTAATTCAAAAACTTCTTGCCAAAATTTTCGCCCAGTCACATATTATTTGCCGTTGATTTGTGTTCTTAGCACAAAAACTTTTTTTAAAAAAAATTCTAAAATTTTCATTAAAATTCGCAATATCTTTGGTCAGGCGGCAAAGATTTGAAATTTTTTTCAATTAGATAGTAAGATCTTCTTTAGTACTACTATTTTCAACCATTTGTTTATTTGTAAATGCTACACCACGCCCATTCCAAGCATAACGCAAAACGTGTCTGTCTCATGGCTTTCGATTTGTTTTATTTTTGGGATATAGATTCCTTTTAAAATTCTAATGGTTAACCTTATTAAGACGAATATTTTATTCATAATTTTTGATGACCTTACACTTGACCTTGGTATAGAAAACGGGTAAAAACCGAAAAAACAATAAAAAACACAAACTATTTTTTTTAACTTTTATTTGTATAAGATTAAACAAACTTTTAACTGCCTTATTAAAGATAATTTAATTTTAATTTGTTTTGATACAAAAATTTTTAAAATCGGGCTTAAAACAAAAAGTTATGATGGTTACTCTGACGCTCTTTCATTAAAAAAGTTACAATGATTTGTATGGGTTGACAAGTATGAGCCCCACCTCGAGTCTACTTAATGCCATGTCTACACAGAGAGTTTAGTTTCTGATTTAGTTTAGATCTATAGTCTAAATTAAACAAATCGAAAGGCATGAGGTCAATTTTTGAAAAAGGTTTTGCGTTATGCGTGGAATTGGCGACCAGCTAATATTTTTACGAAAAACTTGGTTTTTGGATGTTTTTCAAAATGGTTTAGATCGCTTGCGTCTATCGTTACAGAAAAAAAAAATGTTGTACATTCATCTTAGAATCGATCAAGGTTTATTTTAAGTTGGTGGTAATGATAACTTTGTTCTCCCCCATAGAAGTTGAGGCATCCTAACATACATATTTAACGGGTTCTGAAAGAAAGCCTGATTATTTATTGTTCCTTTAGGTGATAAATATAATAAAATTTAAAAAAGTATTATTTATTTATTCACATATCATTACTTAATAAAGAGTACCCTAAACAATAAAAAAGTACTATTATCCTTTGTAAAAAAGTACTCTCGAAAATGATTCGATATCATCACTGATATACTTTTATATATCGGACTCGCTTCGTTCTATGCGTTACAAACGTTTGCACAAAATTAATACACCCTCACCTTTCAGGTTTAGGGTATAATAATAACCTTGCTTGAAACCTTGTCGAAAAAGAGCAGGTCATTCCTTATTTTTATTACGCTGCTGGTGTCAATTTTCCGTTTTCTGTGTCATCTTGCATGCTTGCAAAAATCAGGAATACTTTATTTAGACATGGTGGCAGGGTTTAATTGCTTTCAGCAGAATAGCAAAAGCAATTAAAATTTTACAGCGGTAGCGCTACCGACCGTTTTTGAAAGCATTGATTTGTGAACATTGACTGTTCATTTTGCTTTGCTGTGTGAATCTTGCAAAGCAAAGCAAAATTAACAGCATTAAAAATAACTTATTTTACTGCGTAGTGCTACGAAAGCAAAATTAATTATTTTATTGCTTTGCTTTTCATGTTGCTTTTCTAATTGGAGTGCATATTTATTTTCCCAATTTTTCTAAGAAGGTATTATAAATGGATTGTACTGAAACAGGTAAATAAAAATAAACGTACCTATGTTTTTTTGAGAATCTTTTTAAAACATTTTTGGATATCCGAAGGGTTTTGTTATATGCTGCTGTCCGTGGCTGTACATTTTTCTTCATAATTTTAACACTACAGGTGCTTACATCTTAAAAAATATTAACTCGTTGGCCGTTTCGTTCCGAAAAGTGCTGATTTTTTTTAAAAACCGTTTAAACTCAAAAAAAACAAACTGGTAAAACCTTCATAAATCCTAATTTTTTCATGATATCGCCATGAAACTTGGTAAATAAGTTTATATTTTTTATTTTAATTTCAGGTTCAAAAATGAAAAAGATCAGATAAAAACTGCACCTATCTTCCATATAAAGTGACGTCATCAACAAGGTGAAACATTTATAAATCCTTTAGTTTTTAAGATATCGACTTGAAACTTGACGCATACTTTATTGTCTTTAAAGTCAATGTCAAAAACTACCAAAATCTGACAAAACGTTATTGACACAGCTTAATTATACTTAGACTTATATCCATGGTATCCGATGAGACCAACAATGCATTAAATATTAATACATAGTGCAATTGTTGCTATTGAATGCTATTCTTCCTATTGGACAGCTTTCAGAAAAAGCAGCTGAAGCAAGAAATAAACATTTTCGAGAATATCGTCAAAGCTATGCAAAGAAAGCTTCAAGAAAATATTGCAATACTCATGTACTAAATCGATTGCTCTTAACTTCCGATCCTCTTTTAGCTGGAATAAAGACTATGCCGAGGAAAAAACAAAATCATTATCGAAATTGAAAGTGAGTCATTTGAGGAAGACGAATCATTTTCTGATGACCTTTTCCCGGCTTGATTCATTAAATCACGAATGTTTTTTAGTTAAGTTCTACTATTTTATTTCTAAATCAATTTTCATTTAATTTGTATATTCAATCAACTATTAAAAACTTTTGACGTAGGATTACGTCTTACAGCGCGGTTTGTATGGGGTCGTTTTAACAGATTTTTTCAAGGTCATTAGGCAACGTTTTTGGCGAATACTTTAGGGTATACCTACAGCCTTTAATACTCTTCGTTTAAAGATAATATATATACTAAAATATCAGATATATCCTGCGCTGAATGAATATCTAACTTTGGATTTTGTCACTATTATATTAAAGTCACAAAATAGTAAAATATAAGAAGAAAAATGCATGTTTTTATATAAGAAAATCAATCATCAGCTGCTTATGTGCCTGGCTCTTTTCTTTGTTTTTCTTTCGTTGTTTATGCTGGTATGCTTTGGTTTTGCACGAATTGATTGGTTCGCTTTGGCAGCATTGTAAGCATTAGTTCGCATTGGGTTTATGTATGCACTACTGTTCTAGTATACTATTTTGAAACCAGAGGTCATGAACCTCTTTTGAACTCAGTCAATGTACTCAATCTGTCAAATTTAACGAAATGGGTCTGTGATCCGGTTAGATTTAACTCTTATGAAAAAAACGAGTTGGATCATTTTTAAGTTTTATGCTTTTACCCAATAGATGGCGTAAAATTTTAATATTTGTTTTTAAAGCAAATTAATTTGGATTCCACATCCCACTAGCACTAGCGAGTGTTGTTTGCAAACTATACATCGAACAGTAAGTGTAGCTAGCAAACTAAATATCAGGCAGAGACGAGAGGAAAGGACATGTGCTCAGCGTGATATATAGTAACCATACGATTTTTTAAAAATTGGGGTTTTAATTTTAATTTGAAATTAGTAGTTAAACTGACTGTAGCTCGCAAACTATATATCGGGCAGAGTCGAAAGTGGCACCAATGGAAAGTGCATTTGTTTCGCCTTCTTTTCAACTAAGTCAAATGAACTCAACCTGTCAAACTTAACAAAATGATCGAAAAAATTTGAAATTTTGCTTGTTTCTTTTTGCTTGCTCATTTAATCATACTTACTATTTTACTTTTTCTTTGTTTTGGCATCGATAAGTGGTCCATAATTGAGTGTTATGCGTTTATTTTTTAATTTTTGGAAGATCAATAAAAATACGTGCAAAATGAACAAAACAATTGGACCAAAGAGACAAAGTAGAAGAGGTTAAAACTTAAACGGAATTCTACGTCTAAACTTACGATACTATCGAAACTGTTTCTTTTTTTTTTCAATAATAATAATTGTTGTAATGATACTTTCTTAAAGGAAATTTTAACAAGAGTTATAAATTTAGATTAAAAAATATTGGCTCACGCAGTATTTTTTTTTTTGGCAAAAAATTACTTTTAACTCAAAAATTGTGAATTTTTCCAAAATTTCATGATTTGACCAATTAATTTGTCGCAAAATTATATTTGCCCCTAAAATTTCTACTAGTAATGCATATCTTTGGAAAGTCCATCAATATATCTTTCTAAAATTTTTTTGAAGAATGTTTTGCTAGAGCATTTTTAGTGAAACAACCTCCTTTAACCTACAAATAAACCCATTGTTGCCCAGGCGGTTAATATAGACCTCCACTTGCCATACATTTTTTGCTTGTTTTTGCATTCCCTATAGTTTAAAATCATAAAATAATTTTGTCCAACTAAATTGTTCTGGATAATCCAGTGTGCGTCAGTAGGTATGAAGATATTTTATCTTCATCTTTATCTTTAAACACCATTCTGGGTTATTGTAGCCAACAGATGGCTATTGTTATTTTTTTATGTATCTATTTTAAGATACATGGCACAAATTGAACAAGCTTTCTTGACACTTGTCTTCTTTTCTTTAACTGCAATAGCAGCCAACTCGAAAATTTCTTTACTTTGAGTTGCCCGTTTGGACTTTTGTTTAAAATTTCTCATTCTGCAAAAAATAATTAAGACATAACAATAAAATAAACAAACACCGAATATACAGTTCAAGTGTGCAACAAGCGCCTCGCTCCCCTACGCTTGGTGGACAAAATTATTTTATTGATTTTTTTGAGTCTTTTCATGCACAAGGATTATTTAATAAAAATAATTTTTTTTGCAATATTGAAGTGTTCAATAGTCACTGCTAAAAATCGTGAAGACACAAGTGAACTAAAGAATGTTCGTTTATGTTTTAATGTTTTACGTTTTTAATGTACGTTTTTAATGTAATGTAAAACATTCGTACAACAGCCAAACAAAATTAACAAAAAAAAAAATGACAAATGGTAATACAACGGGCGCTCGCAGGAGTACCGTAGAAATAAACCTGATAAATGAATTTGTTAGCTAAGAAAATTGATAGAAAGAAAATAGTCAAGTTGGAAAACATCTATATATATATATGTAAATGAAATTTTCTTTTAAAGGACATTTCAGATGTTTTTGTTGTTGTTACATCAATACAGGTATTTCAATTTAGAAGAATAAAACGACAAATAATGTATTTACTTTACCTAAACTAAAATATTTCTGAGGATTAACTCATTTCCGCGCAATAAAATACCCATGAAAATACTTTTTTCAAAAAATTACTTAAAATTTTGGGTAGAGATGTCGGGAGTGGTAAGGTAAAAGATACAAATTTCTTAGACTACTGGATGTCGTCTTAAATTTCGTCTATTTGACTAGAGTTGTTAGACTACTAAAATCATGAATTTTCTGGTGGTGGAAGAAGCGGCAGTGGAAAGAAAGAAATATAGAAAATGATCAAAACACAAACAGAAATATTTAGTTTTTGATCTTATTTTTTCACCGACACCAATCTTGGTTCGATTGCATTAGTAACAAGAAAGTAATAGGTAATTTCATGATGTGGTTTTTTTTCTACCAAATCAGCTGTAAATATTGCCGTCCACCGCTAAAACTAATCGGTGCAGATTTCAGTTAACAGTTTTTTACATAAAATACACATTGCAAAAATTCAAAAAAAAAAAATCCGGAAAAGAGTTATTACGATGGCCTAATGGGCAAAAAAAAACCAAATAAATATATCAGCAACGCATTGAGGTATGAAGCTAAATCATTGTTGTTTCTAATCGTTTTGTATCAATTGTAGATCGTGTATGAAATTTTATCAAAACCATATGAGCGGATCTGTTACCAGGTACACGGTTAAAAATCTTGGACTAAATTTTAAATTTTTTTGGATTACATATAGGACACGACCAAAAAAAGATTATTTTTTAATCCAATGAAAAGTTTTAAATATTTCAATCCAAAAAGGATTTATTTTTAATCTGCAAAAAGTTTAAAATTTCTTAATCCAAAAAGGAATAATTGTTAATCCACAGAAAGTTTAAAATATTATAATTCAAAAAAGATTAGATTTTAGTTCAAAACAGTTTAAAATATTGTAATCCGAAAAAATATTGTAAATCCTTATTACTATTTAATCCACAAAGGTTTTAACACTGTTTAAAGTAATAATGTATATAATAATATTTTGGTTCAGATTTTTGATCAACTGTTATTTGAGGAATAACAGTTCAATGGTGAAACTTACATAGCAGCAGTGGCAGTATGCCGAGATTAGCCCTATTTCTAAATTCACTGCCAACATGCAATTAATTAAACTACTAAGAAAAATTCCGCATTCACTGCTTTTGATGCTGACGCTGCCACTGCTAAATTGTACTTTGTAGGTAGTAAAATACGAAACAGCTGATCACTGCCGCTGCCACTGACACAGCTGCTGCCACTGCGACTGTTGCATTGTAATTCAGCTACTGTAATTCAAAAATAGTCTTAAACTTAAACTTTTTCGGATTAAAAAAAATTAAACTAAAATATGGAATAAAAAATAATACTTTTAGGATTAAAAATTCCTTTAAACCAAATTTTGGATTAATACTAAAAAATTTATAACCGTGTAGGACTGGGTTATGAGGAAAAATATATCTGTGTCGATAAGGAATACCCGTAATATCGAGTTAGGACAAAGTTAGGTTCTTAGTTTTGTCTCATCCTACGTATCAAAATACACTATTTTTATGGTTGAACCTTAAAAATTTAGTGTTAAAGGACATCAAATCTACACAGTAAAAGTCAGGGCTACCTATTAAGAATATCAGCTAAAGTAATTTTTCAATTTTACAGGAGAGCATTTTAAGAATGAAAATCGCTACTTACATACAGATATTCTTTGTCGACACAGATATGCCGAAACATTAGAAATTATAATAAAATTTATGTTAAGCTAATTTACTTTTATTTTATTTTATTTAAATAGTAGTTATGATCGAGGTCTTATGGGACATTAAGTTGTATACAAATTTTTCTGCTACTTGCAAAATATGCTTCTTTGGCATTATATTAAAATATAGTATTACATAACAAATACATATAAAATAAAAATCTATTAATGAAGCACATTCACTCTAGACTCTGCAAAAATTAGTGCAGAGTATAGATGATGGCTGGTTCTGAACGTATGACCTCCACAATATTGGCGCGTTGTCGCAATGCCGCTGGGCGTCTGCGACTTGGAACCTTAAAACGTGGTTGTATCAATTTGTCGAAAACCAAATTTTGGCTAACCTCCTGCACGGAAGCACCACCACCAGCAGCTGCTGCTTCTGCTGCAGGTGGTCCGTAAGTGTTATCAGGTGGTAAATAGGTCGAATCGGGTACCTCCTCGGCAACTGCTGGGGGTCCATATGTTTCGTCAGGTGGTCCATAGGTCTGATCTGGCTGTGCGGGTGCCTCAGTTTCTGTAGGTAAATCGAAGGGTATTTCGGGTGTTACACCTGCTGCCGGATATGGTGCAGGTGCAGCGGTTGGTGCGGCAGCAGCATCAGCTGCTTCCTGACGTGCTAGAAATCGAAGCCGTGTCTGTATGCGAGCTGGACGTCGACGTGGTGGCTCTGCTGTGCAAGCAAGCACAGCAATAACGAGAATGAGCAAGCAAGTATAGAATATTTTTGACATTTTGCTAGGATTCGCTATTTTTGCTGTTGTGTACTGAACTTGCTATGTTGCTTGCCGCCAATTGCTGCACTGTGTTCGGTCTTGATCTAACGCAGCGTTTTATAGCAATCATAAAATTATTGCTTAGGTTGCCAATGGCTTTACCTTCGATGTACATATTTGGCACATTAGAGTTCAATTCAATTTTATAATCTTTTTTTTTGTTTGCTTTATGTTTAATTAATTAATTTTCGGCCTACGTGACCGTCACTTATATTTTAATAACTGTTGCTGACTTACATTTGTCAGAAAATAATGGTTAATAATTAATTATTATTGTTGTCTTTCAAGTGCTTTTTCACGTGCTAAATGATATAATGATAAAAAAAACAAAAAGGTTAAAACATAATTTCGAGCGTATTTATAAGGCTTTATTGCTGTGGTAAACTTACTGTGTTAAGGTTTTCACCAATATGCGAGATGACCTTTATAAGCCTTGTAGGTAGGAAAACAATAAAAATTGGGTTCATTTTTAAGAATAGAAAAAAAAGGGCCAACAATTTTTTTTATAACTTTTAAGTTTGTTTGCCATATTTTTAATTCTTTTATAACATATAATTTATATGTTATATATATAATGTTACCTTTTTTATTTGTATATATATTACATTCAACTCAAAATATAAACTTAATAAAAAATACACGTAGATTTATTCCTACTAGTAAACCTGTTGCCCGAATTCGAGCAATTCAATAAAAAATTAAGTGTTACACTAAGGGAAAAAGTTATGTAGTCAGTACAGAGACAGCTACTATGTAAAATCTATGCACTGCAACTTGTATGAGAACGCAACATGAGCAGTATTTACTGAGTAAAGGGAGCGTGTACTGACTACATATCAATTTATTCACTTTTTAAAATGAATTAAAAATGTATTCAATACATCATGTCATCTTTAGAAACATTATAGACATTTAATATATGATATTCAATTCAAAAAGTTATTATACTCAATAACGATAAATTCAGTTTCAATAATAATATAAAAGATCATTATCTGAATGTTTTGACTTGAAACGTATGATCTGACACTTAATTTTTTAATGTAACTGTCAAAATACGAAGACGGACTTACACTTATATTACTACTTAGACAAACATTATTACTATTCGAAAACATCGCAGCTTAACTCTTCCAGCTATAAAAAATTACTAATTTAAAATACGTACGGCTGTACAAAAATGCTGATTGCATCAAAATTGGCAGTCTGGATGAGCTGCGCAATTAGGGTTCCCAACTGTCCCGGATTTCGCGGGACGTCCCGCATTTCAGCTAATTTTTTAGCGTCCCGCGACGACCCCTTGCGGGACACCTTTTGTCCCGCATTTGAGAACTTAAGATTGTTTGTATCTAAATTTCCAATTCGACATGAAACACAGTTTCCTAAACCGCTTAATTTTATTATCAAAATAAATTTATAGCTCGTTTCAAAAGAGAAGAACATTTTTTAGTTTAATTTTTCGATGCGCAGTGAGAAATTATTTTTAAAGCTAGAAAATTTTTTAGAGCGTAGTTTCTTACTCTTTTTGTTCTGTTCGCTGAACTTTATGCTGTTTTTGAATGTTTTTTACTGTTTTTCTTAATATTTAAATGCGCAAACATTTAGAACAAATGATCACACAAGTACGGTGTTGCTCCGACGGCCTGCAGCAACCTGCATCTTGAGAGAGAAATAAAATAAAAATTACATAAAAAATAAATTATTTTCTCAAGAAAAAATTGTGAAAATTCAGGAATATACATTCATTTTTGTCATTTATTTTTCTGCTCAGAGAATATTCAATTTTATTTTTAATGTCGACCAATCAGAATGAAGAACACTCTCCAAATTATTTTCTTATTCTCAAACATGCGCGCAAATGTTCTTCTCTTTGAAAGAGGCTATATCATTTATTTTTCGTATATTTTATTTATCAAAACGATTTGGATTTATTTTTTGGTTTTTTCATGAATTAGGCAAGAGTTTGAAAGAGATCTAAACAATATCAAGGAACCAAGCGATGGTGTAAAGGCATCGTTGATACCCTTTATTTCTCAAAGAATAAAAAGAAATATTTAATAAAATAAAAAATTCTAATGTTGTCCCGCATTTTTCAGCCAAGTCCCGCATTTTTGATGGCTCTGTCCCGATTTTGTGCTTTTCAGAGTTGGCAACCCTATGCGCAATGCTGTCCAGAGCTCTAATGAGAACGTTCTGCTGGTTACCACTTAATCTTCGATATGGTTATACATTAAGTATCTCTCTTATAAACCTTATTTTTCTTATTCATTATGTGTCTCTGCTCCTTTCTATTTCTCTGCCTTCTCTTTGTTTTAAATTATCATTTAATTTCAGTTTGATTGTTGTTATTATTGTTCGAACTTTTCTAATATGTTGCTTTGCATTAACTATCTTTTTACTTGCTTTCTATTTCTTATACTTAATTTGTCTATTTTTTTCCCTGCCTAAATTGTTCTATCCTGTTGCTTTTTCTGGTGTTTGGCGTTAGTCATCCATCTGATGTTGTTAATGATAACAAGAAAACTATGATTCAGATACTGTGTAGGCAACGCGGTGGTTTGAATGTAGTTCATTTTAATGCTCGCAGCTTGAATATAGCTAAACTGGATTATATTAAATATGTTTTCGAGGACTCATCGGTAGATGTAGTGTGCATTTCTGAAACGTGGCTATGTGATGAAGTAAATCAAAATATCTGTAATTTGAATAATTTTAAGCTATTTCGTAATGATCGTTGTGACAAAAAAGGAGGAGGTGTTGCCATTTACTGTAGAACAAATTTAAAATCTGAACTTGTGAGTAAATCGAATGGACCAGGTATTGAGTTCATTAATGTCTGCATATATGATCAAAACACTAAATTGCTTATGTCGTGTGTGTATAACCCGAATAAATGTCACCCTGTTGATCCGTTGTTTTCTGTTTTGTCCAATTCTTTACTAGATTACGATCTAATTTTATTGGGTGGAGACTTCAATATTAATATTATATTGAATGACTATTTGAAGCATTCGCTATATGAAAAAATATCGTCCTTAGGATTATCAATTGTAAATGAAAGTCAACCCACTAGATTAGCTAACAACTCTACTCCTAGTCTTTTAGACTACTTTATTGTTTCTGACCGTTCTGCTGTGATGTTATTTGACCAACTGTTCTTTATTTCTGATCATGACTTAATATTTTGTTCGCTAAATGTTAACTTTTCTCGTAATGTTATGTCTAATACTTATTCTTATCGTGATTTTAAATGTATTGATTACACGTCTCTATTGCATGATATTTCAATCACTCCCCTTAATAATTGTTAGCTATACCCTGATATCAATGACAAACTTGATTCTCTTATTGATCCAATAAAATACTTGTTTGAGAAACATGTCCCCTTACGAACGAAAACTGTGATGAATAAATCTTGCCCTTGGTTTCCTCAAAATGTTTTGAATGCCATAAAAAAACGAAACAGGCTTCGCACAATATGGAGGAAAAACCCCTCCTCCAACAACTGTAATGCCTATAGGACTGCTAGAAACGAATCTGTTCACCTCACTAGACAAGCCAAATCACGCTACTTCTCGGCCAAACTTCAACTTTCGCTTCCAACCAGAACACTTTGGAAAAATATTAAAAAACTTGGAGTATGCAATAAAAATATAGTTGAATGCAACATTAATCCTGAAACTCTCAATGATATTTTCGTTGGCACTGCAGATAGCTCTAGTAGTACTATACTCCCCCATTATAACCTGACCATGCAACAATCTTTCAATTTCACACAAGTAAACGAATTTGATGTTGGAAAATGTGTGATGCAAATTAAATCGAACGCTACAGGTGAAGATGGTGTTCCCATTAAATTTATTAAACTCATACTCCCTCATATAATTAGCCCTCTTACACATATTGTTAATTCTTGTTTTATGTCGTCATCGTTTCCAAACCTGTGGAAAACTGCGATTGTGCTACCTGTTGCAAAAAAGCAAAACCCTTCTGGTCCTAATGACTTTAGGCCAATAAGTATTTTATCCCCGCTGTCAAAAGTATGTGAGAAGCTCGTGGCGCAACAAATCAATTAATATTTACTTGAAAAAAAACTTTTATCCCCTTTTCAATCGGGTTTTCGAGCTGGGCATGGATGCTCTACAGCAGTTGTAAAAGTTATGGATGACATAAGACCTGAATATGATTCTGGATCTATGACTCTGCTCTGTCTACTGGACTTTTCTAAAGCTTTTGATAAAGTTAATCATCACTACTTGAGTCATAAGCTTAAGAATTTGTTTGGGTTCTGTGATAGTGCCGTCAAGTTGATGTCTAATTATTTGTTCAATAGGGTTCAAAAAGTCATTGTCGGACAATTATCCTCTCAATATGAGCAAATTGTTAGTGGTGTTCCACAAGGATCTATACTTGGACCTTTACTATTTTCAATGTTTATAAACGACATTTTCTATGTATGCAAAAATTCTTCTGTTCATGCCTATGCTGATGATGTACAGCTGTATCTGTCTCGGAAAACTTCGCTTCTTGAGGATCTTTGTTGTAGAATGAATGAAGATCTTAGCAGTATTGAGAAATGGGCCAGTAGTAATGGTCTTCAACTAAATGCCTCAAAGTCTTATGTTCTTCCTATTTGTAAGAATAAAAATTGTATAAATGATGTCCCAGACTTATTTATTGGAACAAATAAGCTTACTGTTGTGTCTAAAGTTGTCAATCTTGGTTTCCATATTAATTCGTCTCTCTCATGTGTAGATCATGTTAACTCTGTAGTCAAAAAAGTTTATTATGTCCTTCGTAATTTGATAATGTCAGCTTATGTTGTTCCTGTAAATGTAAAACGTAAGTTGGTGATTCAACTGATTCTACCAGTTATAACGTACTCGGAAATAGTATACAGTAAATTCGACTCATCTTCGCAGTTAAAACTTCAAATTGCCTTTAATTATGCTACACGCTACGTCTATGGTTTGCGAAAATTTGATCATTTGTCTAGTTTCAGAAATGCTATACTCGGATGTGATTTAAGTAGTTTTATGAATGCTAGAAACTGTATTTATTTGCATAAACTCATTCTTGAGAAGACACCGCTTTATCTCTATTTAAAACTTCAGTTCTGTCTGTCTAAAAGAAATATTACTTTCATTGTACCTAGGCATAGCTCGCTGCACTCCTCTCGTCTGTTTTTCATTAACGCCATCAGACTATGGAATGCACTGCCCCAAAGTATAAGAGAAATTAACAGGAGAAGAACTTTTAGGCAAACTATTTTATCCTATTTCTCCACTTCCTAAAACTTAAACTTTCTTCTACATCTTTCCTCCTAGCAGTTCCTAATTTTTACCTTTTCGTATTTTTTTTTTTTTTCTCGGGCTTTTTTTATTGCTTATTTCGTTATATTTTATGTTTTTATTTTCCTAGACTGTTTTAAACCTTATGTTCTATAGTATAATTTTTTGAATTTTTTTTTTTTTCTTTCTTTTTCTATATTATTAAGATAGTTGTTATAATATATAAATAAATTAAATTTGAAATGTAATGGATTTAAGTAGATAAACTTAGTTGATAAGTAAGATCTTATTTAAGTTATTAAATTTAAGTCATAAAATTAAAATTTAGCCATAATACTCCTAAATAAACAAGGTTGTTATCTATAACATCATGTACTATAAGAGAACCTAGTTCTAAGTGTACTATGCAAGGCTTTTAAATAAATAAATAAATATAAAATAAAAAAAAACACGCAGTGAAAAATACATTTAAGACATAATACTAAGAGATATTTCAGAAATTAATAAAAGGTACTTACAGAACACTTACAACATCGATTTATCGACCTTTAGGTGAAAAAACGCCAAAAAACCCAAAAAAATTTTTGATTTTGGAACTGCATTTTTCGGACAATTGACATCTGAGGAATGCATAAAATATAATTATGGTTAAAAATTTTTAGTTTTGAAAAAAATTCAAATTCGAAGTTCTAAGCTCAAACTAAATTTCAAATCGATAAAATAATGGATTTTTGTACAAAAATTTTATTTCTGTTTTAAAAGGTTGGGAATCCCCTGAAGCGAAATCACAATTTTTAAAAGGTCTGGGAGGAGCTGAAGTCACAAAAAATACCTTAGCCTATTAATTATATAGATTTCAATAAATCAAGGCGAACTCTTAATAAACGCCTAAAATCATACAGAATTATTTTAAACTCATACTTACAGCCTTCGGAGAAACAAAAGCTTTACCCATACACACACACACACATGTATTGCAAATACATGTGTGTATTAGCATGTGTGTGTAGAAGCCATTTTTGTAAATTTCTTTAAAATCTGTTACAGCACAATTTCAACAATCAATCAATTATTTTAACAATTAAATAATCAATCAAATGTGCATGGCCGCAACGGTTGGCCGCCCATGACTAACCATTGGCAATGTGTTGCAGCAAATCAATTAATTATATAGCAGATTTATCAGCAATAAAAAATGGCAAGATATTATAAATTAAAAAAAGGAACGAAGCAAACATATTTATACATATAAGCTTACATGTGTGCTTGTGAGCACACATATATTTGTGTATATTTTTAGGCTTGCAAGTATTTCAAATGAAATTAAAAGTTGAATTGAATTTTTGAATTAATTGCTGCGAAACAAAATTAAATGCAATAAAAACGGCTTTTCAATCAAATTGTTCGCGGTTACATTGCGGTTATTTTATGTTTGTTTGTTAAAAAATAAACATTTCTGTTGAAAAGTAATGCAACTTTCGCATTCAGTGGAGTGTGCAGCATGAAAGCGTTCATGAGTTTCTCTTTTTTTTTTTTTGAGGTGCTTTAAACTTATTTTAGCATAAGTATTTCTAAATTTAGTTTCGAAGAACCCTTTTGACGTTAAGATAAAAAAAGTAAAATATAATTTTGAAAAATTATAAAGGTGATTCATGTCACTTCGTAAGTTGTTCGTAACCTCGTATATCGTAAGAATTTATGAAACGTCAAAAATATTTCAATACATTTTGGGATACGAATGTTTGTAAACTATACAAACATATGTTTGTAATAAGTTTGCGTAAACTTTTGATTTAATTGTAAAAATATTTTTTTTCTTTTCATTTCATTGTCATTGAAATTTTAAAGATTTTTTATTATTTGAATTTAGTGAATATAATTAATTGATTTGTCTATTTCAATACATAACCATCTCGGGTTTTAAAACATCCTACGGAGGACATGCAAAGAAAGCTGTCGGACTGAACGTAAAGGAACATTCAAATAAGTACTTGATAGGGTTAAGAAGAGAGTTAAGTTTATCATCAACTGAGCTGTGATTCCAACAGTCATTGAACGAAATCATAGACAAATCATGAAACAAGGACGGATAATTAACATTTTTAAAATCACGATACGAATACGATGAAGAAGTCAAATTACGAGTTAAGTTTACATTTAACGAACAAAAGATTAAATCGTAATCAGATATGAAAAATATCTGGTCAAATAAATTGAACTGAAGTTAGTGCTACATCGCTACCTGAGCGCTTAATTGAACTGAATGCGACCAATAAAAAGTTTACAAAAAAGGTACGTAAGTTCTGAAAGTTCGTTCATGTCAATTTCAATTACGAAGAATACGATTTACGATTTACGAAAATTTACAATGTGACATGAATCACTTTATACATACATTTTACGCTGCATCTACTCGAAACAGTTGTTTTAACAATTATTTTATTAGTTCCATATTAGTTGTCAAATTTTTTTTCAACTGCAACACATTGCTCACATACTTGTTGCTGCTTCTATGGAAAAAAAATGGATCACGGTAGTTTGCGATCGCGTTTTTATATTTTTATTTATATTTATTACTAGCGGATGTAACCCGGTGTTACTCGGTGTTGTACCTCGAGCACAGAAAAAGGACGATTTTCAAAACTGCTCTCATTTTAATATTTTTTAAATTATCCATTAAATTTTAAAATTTTTTAAATTATAGTTTTTTGGGGTTTTGTCCCCTCTTTCCGTCGAAAGGGTTTAGTCAAATTTCCATAAAACTGTACCTGAGATGATTAAAAAAAATTGACATCTTCAACGTCTCGATCTGACCACCAATTTTAAAAAAGTCATTTCGAGAAAAAGTTTTTCGAAGCATGCATTTAATATGCAATTTTAACTCAAAAAAATTTTAAAAAATCCTACAAGCATCGATTCGATTTGTGAATTGTCTTCGTTCAGTTTCGGTTTTGGTCCATACTGTTCGGTTAATTTTTTTTTTCATTTTTATATAGCTTCTGCTCGTATTCGTTAAGCTTATTATTTATCAATAGCCTTTGGTTCTTGACTTTGTTTGCCTTCAGCTCATTCCTTGATTTATTTCGAAAGAACTTTTAAAAGCATAGAAACTATTTCAGTAACAGATACAAATGCCAAGTTTTATCAGAATAGGTTCATCCATTTTTTGGTGAATGAGCCAAACATACTTACTTACTTACTTAGATGGCTCTTACAACCGTTGGTCGGTGGCGCCATTTGGCGCCAGTTGGAAACTCCAAGCGTCGTCAGGTTATCCAATGCCTGGTCTTTCCAACGGAGATGCGGTCTTCCTCGTCTGCGTTGGCCACCGCTGGGTACCGATTCCAATATCTTTTTCGCTGGAGCTTCGTCGTTCATTCTCTCGACATGACCTAGCCAGCGAAGCCGCTCAATTTTAATACGCTTGACTATATCGATGTCGGCATATAGCTCATACAGCTCATGGTTCCATCTTATTCGGTACTCGCCATTGACGCAGATTGGACCATAGATCTTGCGAAGGATTTTTCTCTCGAACGATCCCAAAGTCCTTTCATCAGAGCTGCTCAACGTCCAGGTTTGTGATGCGTATAGTAGGACGGGCATGATTATTGACTTATAGAGCGTCAGTTTTGTTCGTCGAGAGAGAGCTCTGCTTCTCAATTGCCTACTGAGCCCAAAGTAACACCTGTTGGCAAGAGTTATCCTTCGTTTAATCTCAATACTGATATCGTTGGAGGAGTTTATACTGGATCCCAGGTAAACAAAGTCCTTCACTACCTCAAAGGAGGTGTTGTCAACAGTGACGTGGTTTCCAAGACACTGAGACTTTTTTTTTGTTGGCACAAGATACTTCGTTTTATCTGCATTCACTGCAAGACCCATTCGACTCGACTCTTTTTCTAGCCTGGAGAATGCTGCACTGACTTCGCGCGTATTTTGGCCAATGATGTCAATATCATCAGCATACGGCAGCAGCATAACGCTCTTATAGAAAATTGTGCCGCTGCATCTCAGGTCAGCAGCTCGGATGATCTTCTCCATTACTATATTAAAGAAGTAGCACGATAAGGAATCACCTTGTCTGAAACCACGCTTGGTATCGAATGGAAGGGAAAAGTCCTTCCCAACATTCACTGCACTGCTGGTGTTGTTTAGTATCATCCTGCAAAGACGTAATAACTTCGCAAGAATACCAAATTCAGACACTCCTTATTGGACTGTCGAAGGCGGCTTTGAAATCGACAAAAAGATAGTGTGTGTCGATTTGTTTTTCGAGGGTGTTTTCCAAGATTTGTTGGAGCGTGAAGATCTGGTCGATGATGGACTTTCCAGATCTAAAGGCACACTGATAAGATCCAATCAGTTGGTTAACGATGGGCTTCAGTCTTTCACATAACACGCTCGACAGTACCTTATATGCGATATTAAGAAGGCTCATCCCACGGTACGTGGCGCAAATGGTGGGATCGCCTATCTTGTGGATTGGGCAGAGCACACTGAGGTTCCAATCATTTGGAATGCATTTTTCTGACTATATTTTGCATAGAAGTCTGTGAATGCATTTAAACAGAGCTTCGCCACCGGTCTTAAACAGCTCAGCCGTTAGGCCATCGTCTCCTGCGGCTTTGTTGTTCTTAAGCCGAGCTATAGCTGTTAAAACCTCGTTATAGTCGGGCAGCGGAACTTCAACGCTGTCATCCATAATTGGGGTTTTCGGGATATCATCTCCACTGGCGGGATTGTTTTCAGCGTCGCCATTTTAAAAAACTAGAGAAGTGCTCCCTCTATAACATCAGTGTACTCTGGATATCTGTGACTAGATTCCCGTTTTCAAACTTGCAGGAAGAGGCTCCTGTGTTGAAACCATCGGCCAGGCGTCTTATTTTTTCGAAAAATTTTCGAGTCTCATTCTTGTCGCCATGCATCTCAATTTTCTCGCACTCACGCATTTCCGCCTTTCGTTTTTTCACCTGGAAGTGCATCTCAGAGATGCTTGAATTCAGAGATGCTTGAATCTAGTGCTGCTAACGACCATGTTTCGTGCTGCGGTGAAGTCAATCAACCTCATTCCGTTATCGGATGTGTTGTCGTGGAGGCTGAACTTTCCGACCTTGGAGTTGAAGTCACCAAGCACAATTTTTATGTCAAACTTTCTTTGGTTTCACCATCTCTTTCTTCTGTCGAAGGAAGCGCACATATTAGGCTAAGGCTAAAAAATTTAGCCTTGAAGCGGATTAGAAAACTCATTCTCATATACTACGTGGGCCACTTCATGTAGACCTTTTTCCGCTCCCACCCTTTGAAAATTTTGTGGACGCCCTCGATTTTAAGAAGTATGAAACTGACTAGTCGATCTTTTTTGCAATCAATATAAAAATCAATCATTAATCAATATTTTTCAACCAGATATCCAAATCATTCTGCCAATTAATAATCGACATAACATTAACCAAAATGTAGTTGTGAATTAAATATTACTAGTATCGCCTGGGATCGAAATTCGACCAATTTATTGATTACCTATTTATAATTATATGCAAGATGGTTCAAATAAGTTCGAGGCTATAACTCTTAATTGATTGGAGGTATGAAGCTATTTTCTTCAAAAAAATTATTTTTTTATTTAATAATTTTTTTCAAAAACTGAAAAAAAAACATTTTAAAAAATTTAATTTTGTCAGAGAAATCATAGAGGGTAGCTTTGTTTTTTTATGGCACGGACAGTTTATTAATTTAGTGTCAAAACAAAACAAATTCACCTAAAATCCAATATAGTCTTTGAAAGAAAATCAACAATGAAATTTTGAGTTTTTGTTTTTTTACAAAAAAAAAATCATTTTTACCCCATATTTTAAGAATAAATCAAATTTTATGGTCTGTTTTTAAAAGGAATAATTTAAATATAAGCAAACCAAAAACGGTATTATTTTTAAAAGTTTTTTTAAGTTAATTGATAAGACTTAAATACAAAAAAGAAATAAATAAAATTTATTCACAGATGGCAGAGTTATTGGCTTCAGAAATTAGAACATTCAATTTGAGACAGTTTTTTTCTCTCTTTTGGCATTTGGTTGAAACTCACGCTAAATAAGTAACGACAATATTAAGAAAATTCATTAAAAATACTTTTGGTTAGAAATTTGCTGTAATTTTTATCACATTTTAAAGAAAATTTAACAAACTTTTAGAAAAAATTAGAAAAATTGAAAAACCGTTAAAATTTAACCAAGATATTGACATGGAAAGTCAAATATTTGAATTCAAAACACATTTTTTTACAAATTTTACAATTGACGAATGCATAAAACTAAATTTTTTTAAAAAATTGTTACTTTTAAAAAAATTCAAATTCGACCAACTCAAAAACTCTCCCCCAACCAAATTAATCAAATAGCGGGTTTTTTCTAAAAAATTTAATTTCTCTCTTAGAACGTTGGGAACCCCCTCTATCAGATTTATGATTTATATATACATTCTGCACATCTGGGCAACATAACCTTTCGAATGATATAAGTTCTATTTATTTTAAGTTTTAATTAATACCAAAAAAGCGTACGACAAACTTTAATGTTCACGTATTAATATATAAGATTATTTTAATTTATATCTCATTCTTCCACTAGTCAACTATTATTTTAGACTCAACTCAAAGATGAAAAAGCTTTCGGTTCTAAACATGTTTTCATCAATTTATTTAATTTCACTTACAATTAAAATCAATTACAATTTAACTATTCAGACTGTTTACGAACGCATCAAACGTCTGCCACGCACCTGTCTACGCTGCAACTTGGCACTTTTTCTTGAACGCCTGCGACTAGCCAGCACCAAGCGACCACTCTCTGAGTTCACGCTAGGAATAATATCGGCATTTTCATCAATTTCATTGTCGGCATCATTAACAACAGCAGGTTGTTGCTCTGGTGTTGAACCGACTTCGGCCTCATCTTCTTCAGCATCAGCTACGGCAGGATTGATGTCTTCTTCGACTTCGTCATCCTCAGCAGCAACTGGTGGTGGACCATAGGTGTTGTCTGGTGGCAAGTAAGTGTTATCTGGTTGTTGCTCTGGCTGCTGCTCCGCATCTTGCTGCTCTTCCATTTCTGTGGGTAAATCAAAAGGCACTTCCGGTTTAATGCCAGCAGCTGGATATGGCGTAACTGCTGCTTCCTCCTCGGCCAACACTTGACGTGCTAAGAAGCGACGTCTTTGTTGCAGCTGTAGTTGTAGACGAGCAGAACGTAGGCGTGGTGCCTCAGCTGCACATAAAGCGACTAGCACAGTCATGACGAAAAGGACTTGCAGAAATTTAAACATTTTTTTTGTTCTACCACTTTTTTGCTGCTTTCGAGTGTTTACTTGATTGTTCTCGAAGGAACTGCTGATGATGAGTGGCAGTTTTTGGCTTTTAAATAGTTATTTGAACGTTTTGTGAAGTTTCTATGATTTTAGCTTAGAATAGTTAATATGCCGCCGCCTTTTGAGTCTCAATGACGGTCTGTTTTTTAGTTCCGCGGAATCCTCTCATTATTGCGCTTAGCACGTTTTTGCTATTATGTCTGCGCTCAGTGTGTCAGTAGCGTCAATGGCAACGACCAGAGACCAACGACTATGTTTGGAATAATTGATGGCTTGCATGGTATTGGCCAGTATTTTGCGTTCTAATGCGTATTGTGACCTCTGTCAGCGAATGTAGTTTTTTGAATTTAATTCGAATAAATTATTATTCTTTATCGCACCATAAAAGCTATCATACAAAATGCATTTCAATTTTCTGCGATTTATGAAATGTGCATTTTGACAAAATAATTCAAAATGTATATTTCAACGAAAAATATGCTCGAAAATTTTTAAGTTGTTTTAAAGTAATTATAATTAAGGCAATTAAAGGTCAAACGTTGTCAATGTCAATCATATAAAAGCCTTTAAAGCTTCATATGTAATAATTTTGGTATAACTTACACAGCCAAACAATTGTTTGTTTTTTTTTTTTTTGTGTTTTTGTACATTTTAATGAATAACTTCATGAATAAACAAAACAAACTGGCAAAAGTAACAAAAAAGAAATAAAAAACATAAAAAAACAACACGTTAAAACAATATAACACAAAAACAAAATATATATAAATATTTTCAATTTAATTAAAACATTTGTAACGCCACGCTGGCAACTCTGCTGCGTTCTCAGTCTTAATTCACATGATGGCACATTGGTGTGACGGGCGTGACATAAATTGTCAATGAATTAAATTCATTGGGCTACGCACAACAACAGATATTTACGACAATTGTTTTGAACATTTGTTTGTGAATAAATTAAATGCAAACAAATAATTAAATAAACAAAAATAAAACTTCAACAAAGCCTAAAATAACAATAACAACAAGTGATAACAATAAAAATAACAGATAACCAATGCATAAATTTAAATTCAAACATGATTTACAAAAGGTGATGTTGGTGATGATGGTGTGAACCGTGTCCGGAAGGTAAGTTCGTTCGTTTCGTTAAAGAGAAAATCATAAATTCTCATTCAAAGCTTTTAACGGAATTCTTATAATTTACAGGTTGTAAGTGAGATTTCCATCAATTTACACCGCAATTTAGCGGAAAAGTTTTGAATTCAAAATATAAAACTATGTGTCGGTTTTGCAAAAATTCAAGTTTCAGCAAATCACAGCATAATTATTGAATTTGAAAAAAAAAACTAATATATAGAGATTTCTGAAAACAATAAATATTCAATAAACCAAACGATTTTGCTTCGAATTACAGGTGAATCTGTGATCTCGGATATTTATTTTTGAAAAAAAAGTTCGTTCTCGTTTTGCTAATGAAGCCGAGGGCGGGAGAAACACACACTTCATTCTCGAAACGAAATTTTTTATCATAATCGAATCACTACCGAGTATTTCAACATTAGCTAATCATTTTCGAATAATTTTAGCAATTTGTTTCTAAAATTACTTTTATTTTAATATATTTATATCTTATGCAATTTGATTATTATAAAAAAAGATTATAAGATTATTATTATTATTATTATACACGGAGATACATTTGAGCAGAAAACAATCCCAAACTAATTAATTTTTGGAGTGCTTCTAAACTAAGCCATAATATTCTTGATATCAAGCTCTAATTCGATTGTTTATCAAAGAATTAATACGCCCATTCGCGCATAATATAGGTGCTGGATCATTTATTAACAAATTAATATGCTCACTTGTGCCCAATTAATGTCATTTTGGTATTGTTAATAAAAACAAACAAATGATACCCATATTGGGTACTTTTAATGTAATGAAATTATTTCTTTAAGGAAATTAAATGCATTGCAATAAAACAAAAATTGTATTATTAACAGTTACAAATTTAAAAAAACAAAAAAAGGTAAGTTTAAAAATTGCTTTAAATCCAACATAAATTAATATGAAATAATTGCGTTTACAAACGTCTTTGATATCGACAAAACATTACTAAAAATTACAACAATAAAATTACAACAAAATTTTCTTATGAAAAATTGATGCCATCGTGTGTGGTTTTATAAGAGCTTTCGTTTGATACCAAATTTGTAGATGTTTCCATGAAAAATAGCGAAATTATAGCAAAAAAACGAAATTTTCGGCAATTTTTGAACGCGAGTTTGAAACTCTTAACCATCGATTGAGCACGAATAAAAAAAATACGTCAACCTTAGATTTTTGTCTTCTATCACATATCCGAAAATCATTAAAATCGGAGACTGTCACCTGGGGACCTTTCCTTGTTAGATATGTATATATTTCATCCAATTTGGACAGGAAAATATAAACAAGAAAATTAATTTTTTTCACAAACTAGCTCAAGATTACACGTTTTTAGCACAATTTTACATGTTTATCAAAAAAATTTTAAGCCCAATTCTGGCATAAAATGCGAACGTGAATAGCATGTTTGTTATGAACGCTTTGAGCTTGATTTTAGCCTATTTTTTCTCCGTGTAAAGAATCAAAATAAAAAAAATAATTTCAGGAACCGAACCCACATCCTCTAGAAGCAAGTCTTCTACGTTATAAACAAGCCTATCGCAGTATAGCTTCGTAATTTGCTTCATTATGAAAACAAGCGTTTAGGGACGTGGGTTCGAATCCCAGCTAAGGCAAAACAAATTATTTTTTTGTTTTATTTTTTTAATTTGAAGGGATAAACAAAACAAACAAATTTTCTATTTCAGCCTTTAAAAGGACTTTTAACCGCTTCTTAAGATCAATTGTGTTGTGTGTGTTATTAAATGTTTGTATATTATTGACCAAGAACTGGACCTACATGTTTTATGCCGACTATGAACCGCTCAAATTCATGTTCGTAAGAAGCTTTATATACATACTTTGTTTTGCCCTCGTTCACCGTCCAACTCACTTTGGCTGATTCCTTTTCGATAACGGCGAAAGCAGCAGTTACATCTCTCTTGGTTCTGCCGATAATATCGATATCATCAGCATAAGCAAGGAGCTGTACACCTATGTAGAAAGTGATACCATTTCGATGTACACCTGCCTTTCGTAGGATCCCCCTCCATGATGAAATTGAAGAGATCTCATGATAGCGGGTGGCCTTGTCTGAAATCTCGTTCGGTATTAAAAGTTTCGGAGAGATCATTTCCTACCTTGACGGAGCTGCAAGTATTGCTCAACGTTATCCTGCAGAGCTTTATTAGCTTTGCAGGTATTCCGAACTAAGACATTGTTGCATACAATCAATCCCGAATCGGGCTATCGAACGCAGCTTTGTAATCAACAAAGAGATGATGGGTGTCGATTTGGTTTTCGTGGGTTTTCTCCAGGAGTTGGCGTAGTGAAAAAATCTGGTCTATGGTGGACTTACCAGGACGATAGCCACACTGATAAGGTCCAATCAGTGTTTTGGTTTGCGGGCTTCAATCTTTCACACAATACGCAAGAAAGAACCTTGTATGCGATGGAAATAAGACTGTTACCTCGGTAGTTGGCGCAGATTGTCAGGGTTCCTTTCTTAAGTATAGGACAAAGTACACTGAGATTCTAATCGTCGAGCATGCTTTCCGCTAGCCGTATTTTGCTGATTAGTTGATGCATGCACCTTATCAATTCACCGCCGTCGGCTTTAAACTTTCAGCAGCCAGGCCGTCAGCTCCTGCGGCTTTGTTGTTTTTGAGTCGCTGGATAGCAACTTTAACATCGTCATGGCTAGGTGGTGGAATTTCCACTTTGATTAGTGGCATCGGCCCGCATTCACTAAGGGCGGAATTGTTGGTATCGTCACCTGCAAGCAGATAGGAAAAATGCTGTCTCCATAATTTCAATGCGCACTGCGTGCCTTTAACCAGATCACCATTCTCATCTCTACAAGTGGATGCTCCGAGCTTAAAACCTTGAGTTAGACGCTTAACCTGCTGGTAGAAATTTCGAGCATCCTTCATGCTCTGGTACACCTAAATGTTTTCTCGCTCACGCTTTTCTTGCTCTCTTTTTTTGCGTCTGAAAAAGTATCTCTCTTTCTTTTTTTTTTACGATAGTTTTCGCGCATGGCTCGCGTTGCAGCTGACTGCAGCGTCTTTTTATATGCAGTGTATTTTGGCGTCGCAACACTTCTGGTCATACCATTGGTTACGAAGTTGCGGGCGCCAAAAACCAATGACTTCCTTAGCAGCAGTGCGCATGGAGAGGGATATATGCGCCCAAAGTCCGCCAGCGTCATCGAGGCAAGAGTAAGGTTAGTTTAGCTTAACCGAGAGTTGAGCGGAGTAGGACTCAGTACTCCGTTTTGATTGCAGCTTATCGACATCTAGCTTTCGTTGCATACCTGTGAGTATATTCTTCGCATTGCACAATCGCATGCGGATCATGGCTGCAACAAGATAATGGTCGGAGTCAATATTGACTCCCGAAACGTGCACACATCCAGTATGTTTGAAGCATGCCTTCCGCCGATCACATTATCAATTTGGTTTCGCGTTTTTCGATCCGGGGACAGCCAGGTTGCCTTTTGGATATCGAGGTATTGGAATCTGGTGCTACTAACTATCATGTTTCGCGCCGCGGCGAAGTCGATCAGTCTTAGACCGTTGTTCGAAGTGGTCTCGTAGAGACTGAACTGACCGACAGTGGAGTCAAAAATACCTTCTTTTCCGTGCTTCGCGATTAAATCGCCGAGAACTTTTTTCACGTCATGGGCCAGGCAGTGTTGATACACGTTCTCTAGGCTCGAGTAGAAGGCATCCTTAACAGCATCGATCTTTTCCTCCGTCGGGGCGTGCGCGAAAATTAGGCTTTTGTGCAAGAATTTCGCCTTGATGGGGATTGTCGCCATCCTTTCCAAATTCGCACTTCTCCGCATGGCAAATGTAGTAGATATCACAGTGTGCTCTTTTAGTGCAGTCTTGTCCTTTCGACACCATCGTATTTCCTGGATGACGGTGATGTCAACCTTTATTTTAACGAAAGCTTCCGCCAGTTAGTCAGAGACATTTTCCGGACATTCCAGGTGCATATCCGTAAATCATTGTCTGTTTTTGGTTTGCGGTGGTCGTTATCATAGTGAGGGTTCATATCGGAGGCTGGTTTAGTTTTCATTGGGAAGTTATAATGGGGGGGGACCCAAACTCTACGCACAATCCATTTTTAAGGTCTTGTAGAGAACCCTCAAGTTTATAGTCTAGAGGAGACCGGGAGTTTTGGACACGGAACTTTTGAGACAGCTCCGACTCGCCTTAACAGTGCCAGTTTTGGGCTATGTGGTTTTTTCGATCAAGGCGCAGTGCCTGTCCTACACTACGCCCTTCCACACCATAGCTGGACATCCGCTATTTGTTCGGAACAGCAAAAAACTGCTAACCTCTATATCTAGAGGCCGTCCACCATCCGTAACCTGTGACCCATTTGGCAGTTTGTAGCTCAGCCCCTGCATTTCCCATAGAATCCACGGTACCGGAACTTGAAGAGCTATTCACCAAAAAAATTTACAAATTTTCAAAAATTATGATATCAAAAATGTGTGCCTTTTGACAGGGAATCAGCGATTTATACATGAGATTCATTCTTTTTTGTTACTTATATCATGAACTATACATGGATTTTATGAATTTTATTCACAAAAGCAATGAATAATTAATGTTTCCTTTGTATGTTTCATGGACTTTTTGAAATTTTTTGTAGGTTATGTATCTTGTGGTGACCGTGGCATGCAGGTTAAGTGTGTGGCTTAGCATGCTCGAAGCCCGGGTTCGATCCCCAGCCGCGGCGAAAAGTTTTTTTCAATAAAAAATTTTTCTGATCGGTCACCACCTCTCTGCAGACAATGGCAAGCCTCAGAGAGTAAATAATGCCATGTAAAGCATCTTGAGAACATAAACTTTAGCCGTTCGGAGTCGGCATAAAACATGTAGGTCGAGTTCTCGGTTAATTGTGTGCAAACATTTAATAACACACACAACACAATTGATCATAAGAAGCTCGATCAAAGTCCTTTCAAGGGCTGAAATGGCCAATTTGTGTTTGTTTTTTTTATGTATCTTGTACACACACTTTTTCAAATATTCATGTACTCATGTTTTTTCTCTTGTGCATTTAGTGCATTGATATCATGAATAGTTCATGTAATTCATGAAATTGGCTGCTGAACCCAAATACATGAATGCGCTTCATGGTGATCATATAAGTGGTGATGAAAGCATTCTCCTGAGCAAAGTCTATACCATTATATTCTAAATATGATGCCTTTTTTATCATATTCCCAGAAACTTTCTTATGAGTGTATTATTAATACTAACTTGTAAAAAAAATATGTCACAAATCTTAGTGTTGAGCGCTACTAATATGGTTTATGTGTACAATTTTTATGCGTACGTATGCATTTTGACATTGGCTGCAGCCAGCTCGAACCTTCGATTGAACCTTTGGGCGAACAAATTTTATTAGATTGAAAACGAAGATCAATTCTGAACCTACTGCGTTTATATGATTAAATTTGTAATTTTATGAAAACTGACAGATCACAAAGATTTCATAAGAGTTTGAGTTGTCAGTCTGGTATTAAAGGTGACACACTCTACGTTGACAAATACTACTCATATTTTAAAGTGGGGATTTGTTTTGATGACAGTCACTTTTAATTTTAATTTTAAGATTCTAGTCATCATAAGTTACAGGTTATAGAGTTTCAGCAAACGGGTACGTGGTACGGGTACCTTAAAAATTAATACTTCTTGATTTTTCTATGCTTGGAAACATCGAGACAAACTCACTTTGTGGTGCACGCAAGTTAGATTTCAACTGTCAGGTGGAGAGAGACATGAGCAAGCTAAGCCCGGTCACTTTGAAACCTGTCGGTTTTTAAGATATTCGCGTCACGATCAGATAAACAAAACAAAACGTAAGAAACTTAACTTCAAACATTTGTTTGTTACGGACTTCACTTTAAATCCGCCATAATTTTAAATATTTTTCGCTGCGATCTTTGTTGCAAGTTCTTTATTGTTGTTGTTTATAATAGAACACAAACCGCCATAAAACCAGCCGCAATTAGAAGAATGCGCCATCAAAATTAAACGATTTCAAAATATTTTTGCACGCTTAGAGATAAATGCGACTTTTAGACACACGCAAGTACGTAAAAACAAGCACACAAACATGCTTTTGAGCAAAAGCTAACTTTATAGCTATTGTTTGGCGTTGTTGTTGTTGTCGTTGTAGCCACAACTAAATTATAGCCGACAGCTACATAAATGAAGAGTACTCATGTTGTATCTAAGTATGTACATGACTGTGTGTGTGCGAGAGTGTGTGTTACTTGCACTAACACTTATATATATAAAACGTACACTAGACTCACATACGGCAAAAACAAAAACAAAAACAGAACAAAAAAAATTTAAAGCAAGGATTATTTAGATAGATCGTCCTTGATACTGGCTTGCAGCTCAGCTCTTTACTATGCAGAATCTGCTCATAACACATAAGCTATGCGATTTTGTTGTTGTTGCATTATTGTTGTTATTGTTATGCGTTACTTTAACTGCTGCTGCTGCTGCTACTTCATTGTTGTTATTTTTGGTCTCTGCAAGCCATGTAATTTACTGGCAATGGTTTTTAATAATACAAGTCCGTGAAATGAAGTTTTTGCTCTGTCGCCTTTTGTCTGTCTGTCTGTCTGTCCGTCAGCCCTCTTGCCCGTCTGCTCGCCATTCTTCCCTCCTTCTTTGCCTTGCAATGCACTTCGACAAAATTTTTCATCTACTTGTCTGCGTACCATTTATTTGAATGTGTGCATTAAATTGTTGCTTTTGTTTGTGATGTTGTTGTTTTAAGCATCGCGCTTAAAGCAACTTTATTGCATATCATGCATCCTGTCTGATATCCTTGCGGCAAAAATTTCCTTTTCATTGTGTGTAGAAAATTTAATTTTAATTATTTCTATGTGTTGTGTTGGCTTTATGTTGTTAGTGTGTGTGTGTGTTTGGGTGTGTGTTTGTGTGTGTGCTCTTGAGTGCAAGTGTGTGTGCGTCTGGCTTACAGCATTTAGTGTCGGTTGCAACTTCCGGTTAAGATGATTATGTTTGGTTTCTTGTTCTTTTTTTTTTTTGTGATGGACTTCAATTTTGACTTGCATAGTTGGCAAATTAATTTATTCGTTATCAATTTGTGTTCGTGCACAATTGAAGTCAGAATTTGACGTGTTTAGCATAAAATAAAAATTGAGAAATATATGCTTTTACGCAAAAAACCTTTATTTTTCTAAAAATTATCTCCTTTCATAGATAAGTGATTGTTAAAGCTATCTTGATTATCTTAACAGGTCATCTTAGCAGGTCAGTATTGCCTGTTATACTATAAAAGAAAGAGTTGATATCCAAACTATGTATATAATAAAAAATTAGAAAGAAATTTTAATTGTATGTTTCTGACACACAAAAATTCTTATTTATAGAGAAAAATTTATTGAAAATTCACATTTTTTTTCTATATTTTGAGTAAAAAATTCAATAAGTATTTTTTTCAATAAAAACAAATCTTTTCTCAAAAATAAAAAAATCTTTTGCTCTAAAAACGATATATTTCTATATATTTCTCTTTTTCATAGAAGCTTTTAATCATTTTTAGGGAATTTTTAGGATCACATTTAGAGAAAAGCATTCTCTGAAGAGAAGTGTATACCATATTCTGAGAAACTTTTTTCTGAGTTTTTTTTTATGCTCAGGCATCTCAGACAAGAGAGGAAGAATTGAGAAGAGAAAAAGAAACTCTGAAGGTTGAACAGCTATCATTAACTCAAAATTGAGAATTCTCCAACTGTACACTTGGCAATGGGAAAAATCGAACAATTGATCGAGAGTTTTTTTTTTTTTTTTTTCTCTATCAATTTTATTTGCAATCTATCAGCTAGGACAATAAGCAAATATGTTGTAATTGTTGTAATAATAATACATACAAAAGTTGATCTCCATTGAGAGCAACATTATTTACAAAATTTAATTTGAATTAAATTTAACTTAATTTTTTAACTATTACAATATATACTATTTACGTGTATGCATATTTACAATCATTTTCTAAAAGGCAAGTCTAAAATACGGTGTCTCTTAAGTCGCCTGACTTCATCACTCTCATCAAGTAGACAAATGGCTAGTGGATTTACATGGTTGCTTAACCTCTCTAAGTATCTCGAGCTAATACTTCTGATCTCGTCCTTAACCATCGGAATGCTTAGGTCCTTATGGATTGCTTCATTTGAAATATACCATGGTGCGTTGACTATTAGTCTAAGTGTTTTAGACTGGTACCTTTGCAGTATTTCGATTTTAGAATTGCTTGCTGTTCCCCAAATTTGAACCCCATAAGTCCATATGGGCTTAAGGATGGATTTGTAAATTCTAATTTTACTTTCTATTGTAAGCTCAGATTTTGGTCCAAGTAGCCAGTAGAGTTTTTTATTTTTTTTATTAAGTAATTGCCTTTTGGCCTGAATATGATTTTTCCATGTGAGCCGCTTGTCCAGATGTAAGCCAAGATATTTGACAGTTTCTTTTTTTGGAACTGTTAATCCGTAGATTTTTATAGGTGGACATTCTTCTCTTCTTATTGTAAAAGTAATATGTGCAGATTTTTCGGTATTAACTTTTATGTTCCATTTCTGCAGCCAGCTTTCAATTTTATTAATGTGGCTTTGCAAAATGTCGGAGGCAACAGAAGGTGTTTCATGAGTTGCAATAACAACCGTATCATCTGCATATGTTGCTATTAAAGTACCATTAGATGACGACATATCAGACGTGTAAATAGTATAAAGTACCGGACCAAGCACACTTCCCTGAGGAACTCCAGCATTTATGACTTGTATATTTGAAATCTCCTCTCCAATTTTAACATAAAAAGTGCGGTTTTTTAAATACGAATTAAGGATCATATAGTAGGGATGAGGAAGAAGTTTCTTTATTTTGTGTAATAGGCCAGTATGCCAAACACGATCAAAGGCTTGTTGAATATCTAAGAATATAGATGAGCAGTATCTTTTTGTTTCAAGGCCATCGCGCACTGTTTTAATTATTCGATGACATTGTTCTGGCGTGCCATGATTATGTCTAAACCCGAATTGATATTCTGGTACGATGTTAAGCGATTCCATAACTGGTAACATTCTACGTAAAAATATTTTTTCAAACATTTTGGAGAATGTAACCAGTAGACTTATTGGGCGGTATGACGTCAATTCATTTTCAGGCTTGTTAGGTTTGTTAATCATTATTATTTCTGCACATTTCCAAGGAGTCGGAAAGTGGTTTAGGCGAAGAATTGAATTAAAAATAAATGTAAGCAGTACGACACTCTTTTTCGTGAGAAGTTTGATAGTCTTACCATGGATTTGGTCATATCCGGGAGATTTTGAATTTTTCAGATTTTTAATTTCATTGAAGACTTCATTAGCGCTAATCATTGACATTAAAATTATGATATTTTTGCCATCCCTACTCTATTTAAGACTTTTTTATTTGTGAATATCCTGCTTAGGTGACGCTGTACTAATTTGTAATCTTAATTTTTCTTAAATCTTAATTAAAATGCTATATGTGTGTTGCAGCTGCACAAAAAAATTTGATAATATTATCACCGACTTCGAAGCTTTTATTATCATAAAAAAATTAATATATTTATGATAAAAATAAAAAAAAAATTCAGAATACTTGATATCATAAAATTTCCAATATAATAATGAATATAAATAAATTATCAAATTTGACCAAGAAATAAATAGTAAAAGTAGTTTAAAATTATTTTTTACTTTGTAGTGATTTTGAAGTAGGTTTTTTTTTTCTTAAAAAGTTTTATTTCTTTTTTTTTAGAGAAAATGAAATATTTTAAAAATGTGTATAAATTAATTAAACACCAATTATTTATGCTCATGATATGGAAAATGCTTTTCTGTCGTTTCTTATTCTGTTCTTTGTCAGTATCTTTATCAGTACCTACTCTTGTATTTTTATCAGTACCCCAATGTCAATATCGACTGAAATATAGTGTTTTTATAATAGTGCCACGCCTCGTTGTCGAGAATATCACACTCTTTGTAATAGTATTTTCAATAGTTCTACCCATTCTAACAATGAATTTTATCACCCTTAAGTCAATATTATACAGTTTTTTTAGACTCTGTCAAACCCCTTAGTCGAATAACGCCCAATTCCTCGGTAATAATTTGTAATAATTGTGCCTACGTCTGTACTTTTTCAGTTAGTAGTGTCAGTATTCGATTTAGTGTTTTCTAATATTGCCACACCCCTTTTTCGAATGACGCCCACTTTATTGACAATAACTTGTTATAAGTATGCCTACCTCTATACTAAATATCATTAATCTAGTGTCAATATTTTTCGAGATACAGTGTGTTTCATATATTGCCACACCCCTTTAACAAACAACGCCTACTTTAATGAAATTAATTGTTTTATAACTGTGCCTACCCCTGTAGTTAACTTTAGTACTCTAGTGTCAATATTATTCGAGATACAGAGTTTTTCTAATATTGCCACACCTCTTTGTCGACTAACGCTCACTTATTTGACCGTAATTTTTTATAATTATACCTACCCTTGCATTTTTGCTGTGAATTTTATAAAGTCTAGTACTCTAGTGTCTATATTTACTGAGATTCAGTGTTTTTCTTATAGTGAAACGCCCCTTTATCGAATACCGCCTACATTACTGGCAGTAATTTGTTATTTTTGTACCTACCTTTGTACTAAATTTTAGTATCGTAGTCTAAAAAATAATCGAGATACAGTGTTTTTTTTAATATTGCCACTCCCCTTCTCGAATAAAGCCCATTTTTTTTTACAAAAATTTGTAGTAATTTTTTTTCATACCATTTTAATAAATTTCTGTACCCTAGTGTCAATATTATTCCAGACACAGTAATTCTCTTATATTGCCACACCCCTTTGTCGAATTACGCCCACTTTTTTAATAGTAATTTTCAATAATTGTGCCTACCTCTGTATTTAATTTCAGTACTCTAGTGTCAATTTTCTTTGAGATACAGAGTTTTTACAATATTGCCACACCCTTTTTTAGAATTTCGCCCACTTAAGTGATCGTCATTTTAAATATTTGTGCTTGCCCTCGTAAATTTACTGTGAATTTTATTACCCTAGTGCCAATATTTACTTAGATACAGTGTTTTTCTTATAGAGACACGCCCTTTTGCCGAATACCGCCAACTTTCATAGACGGGCACCTTCGCGTTGATAGTCTTTTTATGTTGACACAAAATTACGGCAATCGGGCAAGTACTTTAGGAGCAATCGATGTACATACATTCACAAAAAAAAAAAAAAAAAAAAAAAAAAAACAGCAGAGAAACCAACCAACTTAAGAACTTGGCAGAGATATTGGCTTGCCAATTTAGAACATTCAATTTTAGACAATTTTTTCGCTCTCCTGGAATTTGGTTGAAATACTCGCTAAATAACTAACGACAATATTAAGAAAATTCATTAAAAATACTTTTGGTTAGAACAATTAGAGCAGTGATTGTTATCACATATGAAAGAAAATTTAAAAAATTTTTAGAAATAATTAGAAAACTTGGAAAAACTTAAAATTTCGACAAAGATATTGACATGGAAACTTGAAGATTTGTATTAAAGAAGCCTTTTTTCAAAAATTTCACAATTGATAAATTAATAAAACTAAATTTTTTTGAAGAAATTCTTATTTTTGAGAAAAACTCAAATTCGACCAACTCAAGAGCTCTCTCTCAACCAAATTTGATATTGATCAAATAGCGGGTTTTTTTCTTAAAAATTGCATATCTCTCTTAAAAGGTTAGGAACTTTCTCCATCAGATATATCACTTGTATTAACATTCTGTACATCTGTGTAACAGTACCTTGCGAATGATATAAGTTTTATTCGTCTTGAGTTGTAATTAATAACAAAAAAACATACGGCAAAGTTTAATGTTCATGTATTAATATATAAGATTTGAATGGATTACCAGTACCTTAAGGATTTCCGCCTAAATGCATACAATAATCTAGTTTGAATTAAAACATATGTTTAAAACATCAAAAAAATTTTGTATTAGCCTTAAAAAACGAATTTATAAAATTATTTTCAACTGAATTTTATGACAAATGCACATATTTTTGTTTACACATGTAACGATGATGAATAATTTAACAATGTAATCTTGACCATGACTTTTACATAGACGGAAACAGTACACCAATCGTTAAGGTCAATTAATTTCAAGTCTAAAGTGTTAATTAAATGTCGCATAATTAATTATAAAAAAGGGTCACGTAGGTTTACTAATTAAAGTTCCAAGCATACAAGTGTGGAATTGCTCATCGATACGCAACACACACAGACATCGATGCTTATGGCCACAAGTACTTAATGAACATGCATAATTTAAAAAAAACAAAAACAAAAAATATCTAGTACTACTAAGTTGCACAAACATGCCTTAGAACTTGACTATAAAAGCCGCCACAATTCTACATTTAAGCATTAGTAACGCTAGGGTGTCAATCAAAAGGATAAAAAAACAAAATTTTAATTAAATGCAAGAGTTAAGCTTTACAGCGGTTTTAGCCTTAGTGCTACTAGTAGCCGTAGGTGACGCCGAGTGCGCACGCTTACACATGCAAGGGCGACGTCAATTGCCTGCACGCCAGGAGCAGGCGCCATTAAGTCCTAACCCAACAGGTTATCCTGCAGCTGGAGAGACGCCAGAAGTGCCATTTGAGCTACCCGCTGACAATGCAGCGAAACCTGATGTGAGTTATCTACCACCAGATAATACTTATGGGCCACCCACACCCGACAATACTTACGGACCACCACCAACAACAGCTAGCGAGAGTGATGATGAAGCTCCACAGCCGGAAGTGCAAGACCAGCCATTGCCAGCAGATGTACCAGAGGAGAGTGTAGCAAACGATGATGACCAAGAGCAGGAAGTTGTTGTCGAGTATGCTGAAGATGGTTCGGTTATTGCAATTTCCACTTCATTCGATCAGGATGTTGTTAATGAGTCTGGCAATAAAGCGCGTCTGGTATACCAGCGCTTTCCACAACCACATCGCCGCCAGCCACCAACATCGGAATTATTTGCCGCACGTTCAGCACGTTTGCAAAAAGCCAAAAATTTGCGTGTGCTGCTGCCGGTATAAGAGTTCGCCTACACAGCGCGCAGTTGCAGCAGTAGTGATGAAGCAAACAGCAGATGAAAGCAGCATGTTTTCTTAGGTTTAGTTCAAATAAAGCCAAATAATTGCTTCGAATTATTATAACTTTAGTTTATGTGAAAAATAAAAATTTTAAGAAATAAGACTGGCACATTTATTTAGACATTTTAAAGGCACGTCAAGATTGGAAAGTTTTTGTTTTAACCCAAATATTTTGTTGAAATTGTCTAACCTACGATAGCTAAATAACATTTTATACTTTTTTTTAACAGTCAGTTAATTTAAA
The DNA here is from genome assembly GCA_958299015.1 of Tetanocera ferruginea. Classification (NCBI taxonomy): domain Eukaryota; kingdom Metazoa; phylum Arthropoda; class Insecta; order Diptera; family Sciomyzidae; genus Tetanocera; species Tetanocera ferruginea. Next base: position 27,552,360 of record OY282644.1, read on the forward strand.
CAATCTTTAAGTTTTTTTTTTCATTTTAGTTAGCACTTGAGACCATGCCTTTAGATAACTTAACTAACTTAACTTGTTAATAAGATTTATACGTTTTTTTTCATTTTTCTTTGACAAAGGTACACGAATCCTTACATTATCGTGCCTTTCGTTCTTGCCTGCATTTCATTACAATTTTTTTGACATTTTCTTAAAAAATCATGTTTAATTTGAATCTTAGCATTGCAGCTTCCTGTCGCGATTCATCGTGTCCTAACACAATATTATGAAAATGGCAGCCATCTTTTGACTTTCATACACATTTCTAGCTACATATGTATATCGCCTGGCATAATTTTCTACAAAGAATTTGCATAGATTTTAAGTAAAACGAATTCCGAGCGACCAGAGTAAAAAAAAAAAAACAGCCAGTAGCTGAATTAATTTGCATATGAATGCGTACGAAAGGTTCAAACAGGTAAACGTTGTTGTGCGCACTCTATAGTGGCATAGAAAGAAGTAAACTGAAGGTGAGTCAGTACAGCCAAAGGTTTAAAGTACTTCAAGGCAATGAAAGCAACAACATTTTTTTCCCAATTTTTTTTTCACTGTCGTATGTTGGCTTAACGTAAAAATCTCGCAATCATAGTAAAAAAATTTATTATGAGTGTCAAAATTTACATTTGACTGGAATGGTATGAGGCAAAAAAGGTAGCTAATCTTGAAATACATAAATTTTTCTATGTATTCGAAAAATGTTAAATCTTTACCTTAACAAATTGCGTTTCTCAAAAACTATGTTGTTGATATTACAACGTGCAAAAATAGCAGATTTTTTTAAAACAAGAACACATTTATATGTAACAACGTATAACTTAAATTAAAGGAAAAAGACTGCATACTCAGTTTTTCTGTTCTTCTGTTTTTAAAAAGGACCTTGAAGAGCCTTGATGCAATAACTTGATCATATTTTTTTTTCATAAGCAAAAAATTCTTAAATTTCTATAAAATGCGGGTCAAATTGATTCATAATTAACCATTTCATTGCCATAACCATAACCATAACCATAACCATAACCATAACCATAACCATAACCATAATAATAACCATAACCATCACCATCACCATCACCATAACCGTAACCATAACCATAACCATAACCATAACCATAACTATAACCATAACCATAACCATAACCATAACCATAACCATAACCATAACCATAATCATAACCATAACCATAACCATAACCATAACCATAACCATAACCATAGCCATAACCATAACCATAACCATAACCATAACCATAACCATAACCATAACCATAACCATAACCATAACCATAACCATAACCATAACCATAACCATAACCATAACCATAACCATA